>CM019696.1:7418959-7921459 GCA_009760885.1 Achatina immaculata | reverse complement strand
GGAGCAGGTTATGGCAGTTATTTTTTCCAGTCCCGGAGTGCAGCTAAAAAGCAGGGGGTGTGCAATGCTTCTTTAGCAGATTCCACCACCATGTGGACTATGGCGATTTATGCCCCGTTAGCCAGGCTAGGTCTGGTACTGGGGTACCAACGGAGAGGTGGGACAGGGTCTTGGCCAGCTATGGTTCGCTAAACCTGACGCTAGAATATCAGCTATGAGTCGCTAATTGCTTCGTCTCTGGTGGATTTAGTTATGTTTTAGCAGTGAACATGAACCCTTAGGTAGTTGAAGAGTCTGGAACAGCGGTAGCATGTTGGAAGTATATCGCAGTAACTCTCCTTACTAAACTAGTCTACTTGAAAGTAAGTTTACTCCTTACTAAACTTGTCTACTTGAAAGTAAGTTTTTCAGGAGCCTCCGTCGTGTATCGATGGGGTCTCGACTTACCCCTGTTAGCTGAGCTAAGCTAAGCTGTAATGTAACAATAGCGTGCAGTCGATTGTCGAAAGTCTAAAGTCCATGAGGACAGTTACTGGCGCAGTCATCTCATCTCTCAAGATACGGGTATGAAAAATTCTCATTCCTTTTTGTTTTTATTATCTTTGTATGTCTTTTTTCACGATAACGATAATTATGATGATGCACAGATAACGGTAATTATGATGATCAACTGATAACTGTAATTATGATGATCCACTGATAACTGTAATTATGACGATCCACTGATAACGGTAATTATGATGATGCACTGATAACGGTAATTATGATGATCCACTGATAACGGTAATTATGATGATGCATTGAGAACGGTAATTATAATGATCCACTGATGACGGTAATTAAAATGATGCAATGATAACGGTAATTATGATGATCCACTGATGACGGTAATTATGATGATGCACTGATAACGGTAATTATGATGATGCACTGATGACGATGAGCCGTGACTAAGGTGATTTGGTCTGATTTGGATTATTATTATTATTACTATTATATGTTCTTCTAGGATTAAAGAAAGCATACAAACGTTTATTGTAGAGACAATAATGATTTTTCTTTTTAAAGAGAGAGAGAGAGAGAGAGAGAGAGAGAGAGAGAGAGAGAGAGAAGAGAGAGAGAGACTAGAAAGGCTGATATTACCGAGACATGTGCACTCTTGTGTTTCTATGTTCTTCGTTGATGATAAAAGAGAAGATAAGAAAATACTAATGAGTTTATTATATGCGGTTTTCAACATTCGACGTGGGTGACAATGAGAAAAAAAGAAAAGTTGCTATTTATTGGGTAACTTACCTTTTGTTTCACGTTTTCCAATGATGCAGGGGAGACAACCGAGAAACAAACTATGAATACATCAGCGTGAGTATAAGCAAGGGGTCGAAGACGGTCGTATTCTGTCTGACCTGCTGTGTCGTACAAACACAGTGTGTAGGCCTCACCTCGTACCGTCATTGTCACGGCGTAGTTGTCGAACACCTGATAGGAATAAATGCAATGCGTATGTTTGGTGGAGTTAAATCAGTTTGCCGGGAGTCGAGGTTCTGCCAGGATGTGCTCCATGCTTGAACCGACAAGAAAAGCAACTGTGTATTGCTTGAAACTGCTCTGTGATGTAATAGGGCTAAAAGGAATGTGGCCAAGCATGGAGTATTTTCTGTTTTCAAGGCCTGAAGAATTTCACCACAGATGAGAGACAGATGAAGACATAAGACTTAATTTCTGTTCGTTTTCGCCAGTGAAACTGCATTATCTCAGCTGGTCATATCCAGATGAAAGTATTGATCAATTATGTTCAATAAATACCGCCCTATTCTTTGTTGTCTTTTTCCTCATGATAAATGGAACAGTTTGTATTATTATTGAAAACATATTTATACCATAATTTAAAGAGTTAAATATGCGAGTACAGAAGCGAAAAAATAGCCATTCGTTAAATCAATGTAATTCTTCTTCTTCGTCAGCTTTCCGAGCAATTAAGGCTCATTTCTGTAGATAAAGTTCGCCTCTATTCCTCTCTATTCCTAATCTTCTCTCGCCAGTTGGTGACACTGATTTCCTTTATATCCTATTCTATGTTGTTTTTTCACCTCTGTCTTGGTCTATCCCTTGGTCTTGTTTTCCTCATCTCTTGTGCATACATAATTTTCGTTTGTCTGTTCTCTTCCATTCCTTCTACATGCCCCAACCAGCGGAGTCTGTTCAGTTTCAAGACATTTATAATTCGTTGGGATTTATATAAACTGTTCAGTTCAGTGTTCTTTCTAGCTCTCCATTTCCACTGTTGGTAACCTTTATGGGCCGAAAGATTCTTCTTATGATCTTGTTCTCAAAGATCTGCAATTGTTCATCTTTCTTTGTTGTACTCCATGGTTCTGATCCATACATGACGGCTGGTCTTATTATAGTTTTGTAGATTGTTATTTTGGTGCTTTGTGGCAGGATTTTGGATTTTAACAGGTGTTGCAAGCCAAAGTATATTTTATTCCCTATCTATACTCTGTTTTTTAATTTCCTCGCTTACTATGTTACTTCTGTTGAAGGTACGCCTAGATATTTGTATGTTTCTGCTTTCCTAATCTCCATTATTTATCTAATCTGGATCATTCTACCCCTGGTCTCTTGATATCTTCATAAATGTAATACATGTAACAGATGCAATAGAAATTTAAAATAGATTGTAAAATCAAGGAAAACTGAAATCTACGTTAGCAACAATAGACATGCAAAATTAGTGGAATTCATTTTTTTCATGTTCTAAATGTAAACTGCATGCTACATTGTCACTGTCACACTCTGATATAAACACTGATGTGACTGAACTGCTGAATAAACATTTCCTATCTGGTGCTGAGCAAACATGAGCACGCTCTAATCAGACTGGCAAGACTACAGACTCAGATCTGTCAAGCACAACTGTCAGTTCTGGTGGACCCGGGGAAAAACCCGTAAAGGATTATTATCAGTTCAGGTTATTGCTCCTCCAAATATCTCTCTTTTTCTATCTCTCTCTCTCTCTCTCTCTCTATATATATATATATATATATATATATATATATATATATATATATATATATATGTCCTCTCTCTCTCTCTTACTCTGAACCATAAGTGCCCAAGGCACATGGGACTTCCGCAAAGGTTTTCAACAAACGCCTGTTCTTTGCCTTCCTTTCCACTCTTGCCCCAGTGAGCCCTCTATTGCTCAACATTCTCTCTGTTGTTCTTCATGTCTCCTTTGGTCTACCCTTACTTTTGTTCCTCTGCGGTGTCCATCTTAGTGCTATTTTTGGTAATGAGTCGTCAGTCTTCCGGAGCACATATCCCAACCATCGCCTGCGTCTTTTCTCAGTAATGCTCCTCTAATACAAGATATGCATCAGCGAAATGCGATGGCCAGAAGCAGGTAAAAGTTCGGCGGAAAACAGTAAGTTAATAATACATTCAGGCAGAAATGACGGTAAATTTCGAGATGGGGTGGGTATTATTATGTCAAACGTAGCAGCAAAGAGCCTTGTAGAATGGGAGCCAGTGAACAGTCGTATAATAAGAGCACGATGCAACCTAAGACATGGAAGAGTGACAATAATACAGTGTTATGCACCCACGAATGATGTAGATGATGATGTGAAAGACGACTTATATCACCAACTACAACAAATCATCAACAAAGTCCCTAATCACAACATCCTAATTGCTATGGGGGACTTCAACGCTAAGGTAGGGAAAGATAATAGCGACGTTGAAAAAGTGATGGGGAAAGAAGGAACTAACATGGTTAATCAGAACGGATCACATACTAATAAACAACAAGTGGAAACGGTCACTACAAGATGTGCGAGCAAGGAAAGGAGCAGATATAGGAAGTGATCACAACCTTCTGGTAGCAAAAATAAAACTAAAATTAAGGAAAGCCAGAATCGGAGAACACAGAAAGATACATTTTGATACAAGAAAACTGATAGACCAGCAAACAAGAAATGAATTCTCAATAATACTTAAGAACCGCTTCAGTGTCCTACAAGATGAAGCAGAAATGTCCATATTAGAGTTCAATAAAACACTACAGGAAACAGCAAAAGAGGTGCTGGGATATCGGAAAAGGAGAAAAGAGGAATGGATAAGTGAGACCACATGGGAAAAGATAGAGCAAAGAAAAGAAATCAAGAAAAATTACTGAACACCAAATCACAACGGCTTAAAGAACGAGTTTTAAGTAATTATGCACAAAAAGACAAAGAAGTGAAGGAATCATGCCGTCAAGATAAACGTCAATATTATGACAACTTAGCAGAAACAGCAGAGAAAGCAGCATATACAAATGACATGAAAACCATATATAAAATCACAAAGCAGATGACAGGTAACTTCAATACAAGATGTGAAAGTGCAGTAAGAACACAAAATGGACAACTGGTCAGTGGAGAAAGAGAAAAAATTGAAAGATGGAGGGAACACTTTAACACCCTACTAAACAGAACACAAGCAGCACAAGCAATAGATATACCTGAAGCAAAAGCGGAACTAAACATCAATACAGGACCAATAACAATAAATGAAGTAAAAGAGGCGATAAAGATGCTAAAATCAGACAGGGCACCAGGTGAAGATGAAGTGACTGCTGAGATGTTGAAAGCAGAAGAAACAGAAACACCAAAACAACTTTGCCGGATATTACAACAAATTTGGGATTTAGAAAAAGCCCCAGAGGAGTGGAAAACTGGTCTTATAGTAAAACTACCAAAGAAGGGTGACCTCAGAGATTGCGGGAACTGGAGAGGCATTACCCTACTGCCACTCACTAGTAAAGTATTTTGCAGAATAATCATCAACAGAATTGTACCAACACTTGAGGAAAAACTTCGGAAAGAGCAGGCAGGATTTAGGAAAGGAAGATCATGCATAGACCATATATTTGTACTTAGACAAATATTAGAACAGGCAAATGAGTGGCATAGCACAACATATGCATTATTCATAGATTTTGAGAAAGCCTTTGACAGTGTCAACAGAGATGCACTGTGGAAAATCCTAAGATGGCATGGCCTCCCCCATAAAATAGTTAATGTAATCAAAGCCCTATACGAGGGTTTTCAGTGCAAAGTTATCTGTGGAGAACATACCTCCAGCAGCTTTAGGGTACAAACAGGAGTGAAACAGGGATGTGTACTATCACCAACATTATTTATCTTGGCAGTAGACTGGTTAATGAAGGAGGCAACATCAGACAAACGCAGAGGATTACAATGGACCCTTGACACAGTGCTGGAGGACCTTGACTTTGCGGACGACATTTGTCTATTATCAAGCAGTCACAAAGATATGCAAGATAAAATAAACAAGCTAACTCAGAATGCAAACAACATAGGACTAAAGATCAACGTAGGAAAGACAAAGTTAATGAAGCAAAATGTGAACAACAGAAATGTACTCAGAGTAGATAACAAGTTAGTGGAGGAGGTCAATGAATTTGTATACCTTGGCAGCAGAGTAGTAGAAAATGGAGACAACACAGAGGACATCAACAGCAGACTTACTAGAGCAAACCAGGCTTTTGCAATGCTACAGAATATATGGAAATCAAATAAACTAAGCATAAATATGAAAATCAGGATATTTAAGAGTAATGTTCTAAGTGTACTACTCTATGGAAGTGAATGTTGGAAAATCACCAAAACCATAGAAAACAAGTTGAATTCTTTCCAGACTAAATGTTTACGTAGAATTAAAAAAATATTTTGGCCAAACACCATAAGAAATAACATTTTATTGGCAGAAATGCAGATGAAACCACTGACAACAATTATTGAGGAAAGACGCTGGCGATGGTTGGGACATGTGCTCCGAATGACTGACAACTCACTACCAAAAATAGCAGTAAGATGGACACCACAGGGGAGCAGAAGTAAGGGTAGACCAAAAGAGACATGGAGAAGAACAACAGAAAGGATGTTGAGCAATAGAGGGCTCACCTGGGCAAGAGCAGAAAAAAAGGCGAAAGACAGGCATTTGTGGAAAACCCTTGCGGAAGCCCCATGTGCCCTGGGCACTTAAGGTTCAGAGAGAGAGAGAGATGCACCCACGAATGATGTAGATGATGATGTGAAAGACGACTTATATCACCAACTACAACAAATCATCAACAAAGTCCCTAATCACAACATCCTAATTGCTATGGGGGACTTCAACGCTAAGGTAGGGAAAGATAATAGCGACGTTGAAAAAGTGATGGGGAAAGAAGGAACTGACATGGTTAATCAGAACGGAGAAAGATTAATTGAATTATGTCTAACAGAGGGCATGGTCATTGGAGGCACAATATTCCCACATAAAGAGATACATAAAACAACGTGGATATCTCCAGATGATAGGATTAGAAACCAGATAGATCATTTTTGTATTAGAAAGCACTACAGAACATCTCTCATAGATGTAAGGGCTTATAGGGGTGCAGATGTCAACAGTGATCACAACCTGTGCATAGGGAAAATAAAACTAAAATTGAAAAGCCAACACGAGAAATCAGAACACAGAAAGATAAACAGCCACAGCCTACAAAACTGGAACCCTATTAACATCAAATAAAGACCAAAAGCAAGGATGGGCTGAACACTTCCAAGAAATACTTAATCGACCACACCCAAAAGAATTGTTAAACCTTGAAACTAACTTACCAGCCCCACAATTAAATGTCAATCTAGATGAAGTTAAATTGCATGAAATTGAAACAGCAGTGAATTTAATGGCTAACAACAAAGCTGCAGGTGAAGATGAAATAACAGCTGAAATGTTAAAAGCTATCAATAGTGACAACATGAGACAACTACAGAGAATGTTTAACAAGATTTGGAAAGAAGAAAAGGTCCCTTCTAATTGGAAAAAAAGAATCATTGTTAAAATACCAAAAAAAGGCAACCTTAGTGACTGTAACAACTAGAGAGGAGTAACCTTAATATCAGTTGTGTCAAAAGTATTTTGCAAGGTCATTTTGAACAGACTTAAAGATATAGTGCATACTGCAATGAGAGAAGAACAAGCAGGATTTCGAAAAGGGAGAAGCTGTCTCAACCAGATCTTTACTCTCAGAATAATACTTCAAGAACATATTGAAAAGCAGAAACCATTAATACTGAACTTCATAGATTTTAAAAAGGCATTTGATAGCATACACAGAGATTCATTATGGAGAATTTTAAGTCTATATGGAATACCATCTAAAATTGTCAACATCATTAAGGACTTATACAATGGATATGTTTGTGCAATCAAGACAGAAGAAGGGATGAGTGAATGATTCCAGATTGAAACAGGTGTGAAACAAGGATGTATACTGTCTCCTTTACTTTTTGGGATTACAATAGACTTCATAATGAAAAAATGCTGCACATGTAACACAGGTATCGACTGGGTACATGGGACCCAACTAGAAGATCTTGATTTTGCTGATGACATAACTCTTATCAGTAATATTGTGAATTCCATGCAAGAAAAAACAGATAGCCTGTCTTCACTGGCTAGCAAAATAGGACTTGGAATTAACAAGGACAAAACAAAAATAATGAAAATTCCCTTTAATGAAAATGGAAAAATACACGTAGCTGGGACAGATATTGAAGAAGTCAATCAGTTTGCATACCTTGGCAGCTACATAGACCAAGATGTTGACACTAGAAAGGAAGTTAGGATCAGAATTTCAAAAGCAGCATCAATCTTCAAGAATCTTGAGAACATACGGAATTCAAAAGTTATAAGCACAAAAACCAAGTTAAGACTATTCAATTCAAATGTAATATCCACCCTCATTTATGCATGCGAAAGCTGGAAAACAACTAAAGAAATAGAAAAGAAATTAGACTCTTTTGAAAACAAATGCCTAAGGAAAATACTCGGCATCAAGTGGAATGAATTCAAGAACAATGCAGAGATAAGACAGATGACTGAACAACAACCAGTCTCATGGGTGATCAGGAAAAGGAGATGGACATATGTTGGTCACTTGATGAGAAGAAATGATCAGAGAATCCCAAAACAAGCTATCAAGTGGAACACAACAGGCCGAAGAAAAAGAGGCAGACCGCGTGAAACTCTGAAGAGGACATTATTAAGAGACGCCAAATTAGTAGGCGTGGAGTCCTTTGATGAGGTTGAAAGACTTGCCAAAGACAGGAAAAATTGGCGAACTACTTTGCGAGCCCTATGTGACGTTTAACGGCACGGGAACGATATAAGATATAAGATAAGAATACAAGAAAATTAATAAATAACTTGTTGAAAAGTCTGACTATTATAAGTGACAAAGACAAGAAATGGACATGATCTCACAAGCAGAATATTATATTGCAGACACAAAAACACATAGAGGTATCACTTTCTGATAAACAGATCCATAACTTGCCGAGAACAACGAAATGTGCATTAAACCCAAAAACGATGGTCTAGATGAGAATTTTGACATATCTGGAAAAAAGAACTTTATGGCTCATCACTGACAGGCCTTGAAGAAGGTTCTCCCCCCCCCCCCCGAAATATTGATTGTATTCGTTATATTTTATACTGACGTTTCTGTTTTGCTTACAATTTAAAAGAAAATATATTTTGTAAAAATTACATCATAAACATTCATTCATCTTTTTTTAATGATACTGTTTTTCCATAAACACTTTCTTGTCTGACTTGCTACTTCTGTCCTGTAAGGATATAGACTACACAAACTTGCTACTTATGCTCTGCAAGGATATAGACTACACAAACTTGCTGTTTATGGTCTGTAAGGATATAGACTACACACACTTGCTGCTTACGCTCTGTAAGGATATAAACTACACAAACTTGCTACTTATGCTCTGTAAGCATATAGACTGCAATACTTACAGTAGGAACATACTCCACAGGAAACTGGTTTGTCGCATAAGCCACCAACATGCAAGTCTTGCCGACGGCTCCATCGCCTATAACTACACACTTTATCGACTGCATTCCGGCGCGATAGTCCCTTGCCTTGAAGCTTTAAGAACGTGCATTGACCTACAGTCAGTAAGTTTGATAGTGTTAGAGACAAATAAATCGTACGGTAATATCCAGATGACAGAAAATCATACCGAGATGTGTAATGTCTCCGTGTTACAGAGAACTAGAAAATGTTGACAGTCACTTCTGTGGTGATGATCTTGCTGCTAAAAGGCATTATCCTTCAGAGAATGTGTACAACTGTGTTCTGTTGTTAATTTCTAGAGCAGGTCTATCAAGCATGTCTTTCAGCAAGATTCCCCCACCAAGTGGTATTCACTGAACCGTACACCGCTGACTAGCTCCTGGTATTGTGATAACCTGTTTCCTTAAACTATGTTCGTTTCTGGAGGCATTAGCTTCGGACAGTCGTCTTTTCTAAAAGAGTCATCTTTCTAATAGTCGTTTTCACTCCCAGCAAAGAGACAGACAGACAGAGAAGACAAGATAGGTATGTAACGAGATGACTATACATATATGCATAGACATATACATACATACATACATACATACATACATATATACAGGACAGACAGACAGACAACCAGGTAGGTAGGTAGGTAGGTAGGTAGGTAGGTACATGTAACAGTTGCGTCAGCATAGTACACAGCATATATCTTCATTAAAATTACAGAGATCCGCCACTTTCTTTGTACATACTTTTAGATATACATTATTTAAATAATGCTTAAAATAACTAGATCATTTATGTACAGATGATATCTTTAGTTATAGACAAGATTTCAACTTATTATTCTATTTATTATTTCAGAATACAACTGCATTTAATGTATCTCACCTGTGAGACGGCACCTGTGTTCAGTGTCTGGTTTTCTATACGCCAACACCTTCAAAAATGACGGTCAAGGGTATGTATTACACGGGACTGGCAGCTGAAAATAGTATGTCAGTGGTAGAAGCTGATCTGTGTAGCGAGTCAATTTACCAAAGTGACTCAGTTGCGCCAAGCAGCAAGCGTAGGGTTGTGTCAATGGGCGTGATATGGCCCATGGCTCGCCATAAAAAGCGTAGATGGGAAAGGTGGATTTTTTTTAACAAGGAGAAAAGCTGTGCGTGCAAAAGGCATTCCAGGGAGATTGCAGCATAATTCAGTTTAAGACTGGACGCCTTTATTTATTTAAAATGCCTTTTATCGCCCCTTGATCTATATTATTGCGGATTCTTCTTTCACGTGTTCCCCCAGCTCGGCGGGGTGTGTAAGCGACGATGGACAGCAAATCGACAACATATTGTTCCTCGGTTTTCGACGCATATCTTTGCTAGTTTTGCCGAAGTTCTTTGATATTTTAATTTCCCATTTATTGAAATTTTCCTTATTTCACATTCGTTTCGTATCTAGTCATAACCTGCAAGTTCTTTCGGAGATAACATTTATTTGGAAGATAACAGTGGGAGATAACATTTATGTTTCCCTGTTTGATAGACTATCAGCACGTAGCTTATATGCTAGCGTCAGGGTTGACGAACCATAGCTGACCAAGACCCTGTCCCACTCTCCAATGGTGCCCCAGTAGCATGTCTAGCCTAGTCAAGGGTGTAGGGGATCGCCACAGTTCCCATGGTGGTGGAGTCTGCTAAAGAAGAATTGCACACCTTATGCTCTTTAGATGCGCTCAGGGATTGAAAAAAAATAGCTGCCATAACCTACTCCCAATCCGACACAATTCTATGCCTCACTATCTTCGCTGCTGCAAAAAAAAATATCAGGTCGCAGTTCTAGGGAGACTAGAGAAGAAGAAGAAGAAGAAGTATCGGCATAGATATTTTACACCATCTTTCGCTGAAGAAATGTGAGTGCTAAGCTAGTGACCCATACATGTCACATGGGATCTTTCCTAACCTCGACCTTAACTTTGCCATGTGCAACAGCAACATAACGGAACAAAGCAGAATGTAATAATTATAAACTAAACATCTGGACATAACGGAACAAAGTAGAATGTAATAATTATAAACTAAACATCTGGACATAACGGAACAAAGTAGAATGTAATAATTATAAACTAAACATCTGGACATAACGGAACAAAGTAGAATGTAATAATTATAAACTAAACATCTGGACATAACGTAACAAAGTAGAATGTAATAATTATAAACTAAACATCTGGACATAACGGAACAAAGCAGAATGTAATAATTATAAACTAAACATCCGGACATAATTTATGAAAGCAGCCAGAAAAAAAAGAGGCGTAGAAAAATATTTTTAAATATATTTTAGAAGCGTGTTCTTACAAAACATCTGAAATCCGCAGTCTAAAAATGTAAAAATGACTCTGAACAGCTGAGGTCGGTCAGTAAACAAGCAAAAAATCTTGAACTCTGCTAGAAATTTGCACAGGTAAATACTGTTAAAATTTTAAATAGTTTTCAACTTAATTGTTTCAAAAGTAGTTTTCAGCTGCATTGTTTTATTTTCCGTTGAATTTGTTTGGTAAAACTTCTTCTTTTTCTTCTTCTTCTTATTATTATTACTATTTATTATCATCATCATCATCATCTCTCTCTCCTCTCTCTCAGCATGATTACTTCACGTAGCCTACAAAAATATCCTTGTATTAAGTACAGTATGTTGAGAAATAGAGGGCTCACCTGGGCAAGAGCAGAAAAAAAGGCGAAGGACAGGCATTTGTGGAAAACCCTTGTGGAAGCCCCATGTGCCCTGGGCACTTAAGGTTCAGAGAGAGATTAAGTACAGTATTATGACACAAACACTTTCTAGAACATTTTCTGTTATGTCATAGAAATCTAACAATGATATATGCCCGTTGTCTTTTTTTTTAATTAACCAATGATCAAGTTTGATTGAAAGGGCGATAAATATGGCTGAACGTCAGCTGCACTTGACTATAAGGCCGTAACTTTACTGATACTGAGATTGGTGATTGCTTTTGGATTTGTTGTGTATGATCTCCATTTAAACCACTTATTTTTTAACACAAATGTCAAAGAGTATAATCACCGCACTCAGGGCGAGTTCAACGATGCTGTAATCATCTCTTCGGAAGGCGCGCGCACTCTATAGCACCGTTGAGAACAAAGAATAATGGGACCAGGTGCTTTGGCTTCATTGCAAGAAGCTGAGTCGATACGGAAACAGCTGGGGCCTTAAAACGAAGGAACAAGGGAAACTCCATTGAAATGGCCAGCAGAAGCACCAGAAAGGATATCATGTTGTGTTCGGAACATGAACAAAAACTACGGAGAAGCCTAATATTGTATTTATATAGGTTCATCACTCCCAGGAACAGTAAAGGAGTTGGGGGGGGGGGGAAGAAAGGGAAGGCTGAGCATTCAAGCACAACTCCCTTTCGAGTAGTGGTGACCCCTTGTGGTTGTGAGCTAGAAGCTCGTTTGGCAGCTGCCGCTACAGTGAAGAACTTCGCTGTCCTTCATAGTTGTTCAGCCTTTAAATATAGAGTTTTGTATTGTAGGTTGTCGTGGTAGCAGTTTTGTAGTAGTTCATCTAGTTTTGGACGGTTAAGTAGGAAATGTTAGGGAGGCACAGTTCTGCAAGGAACATGCAAATGACTGACTGAAGTAGGAAATATTCAACTGTTTCCTCATCAGTGGTTATGTAGGAAATGTTCCACTGTTTCCTCATCAGTATGACAGTGTGTGGAATTTGACTGTGGTTGTTGCTTTTGGTTAAGTGTTTGTTTAATTTGGTTAGGTGTTTGTTTACGGTTTGTTCGTAGCCTGAGAACGATGCTTTGGTTTTGTCTGCTGAAACTGTATGATTCGTCAGGTGGGCTTAGTTTGCCCTTGTTCTTGTAACAGGGTTCACACAGTACTCTTGTCCTGCTCACTGGTCCAGCCATTTTTCTTTGGTGATGCCTTTGCAGGAGTTGCCAGCGTGGCAGGATACTTCTTTCTGTGGTTGGGGCCACTTTGCCCCATGTTCAACAAGCTTGCTTATCTTCTCATTAACAGGAACTCCACCGTGACTTGGTTTCTATTGCAGCATGATCGATATTTCATATAACATGTGAAGCTTTTTTGCCCTATAAGTTTGTTTACTATTTCTGCATTCTTTTTATAGTGCCCGGAGTTTTAAGATCTGAAACACTTTCTTTGTACGAAAAACCCTAGCATAAACAGGGAAACAGAAAGGTAATGGAAAGAGGGTGAGACTGGAATTCACTACTCTTAAAACACGATTCGAAGTATCAGTTGCAATAAACAAAATTGCAGTAACACTCTAGAATATGAACTAACTATAGAGAATGAAAGAAAAAAACTATTTTTTAAAAAATAGTACTTCAGGGTAGACATTAAAAGGTCCAATCATAGAAAAATAGAAAGTTTTGGGGAGCGGGGTTGAGGGGGGGGGGGGTGGAGAAGAAGATGATCAATAGTTATGTAGTTCCTTCACGCTTATCTCTGTGTCTTTCTACTGCAGAAATTCTGCATCAATGAACTCGGAAGAAAAGACATCAAAACCGCTTCATTGAGATCTGAATAATTGAAAACTATTGTGAACAGAAACGAATTAAGGAGGTTGCAGAAATTTACGCCAAAAGGAACGAACAACTGTGGTAAAGAACATGTGAACAGGAGGAACAACTGCTTCAGTCAGCCATTTTTTAAAATAACATAACATTGGGGAAATTTTTTCCTGAAGAATAAAATTGCTTTTTAATTAGTTAATGTTTTTATTATTTTTTTAAAACTAAAGAAGAGTAAGTTAAGCACTGCAAACAATCACATAATAAAATCGGTGGAATGCTTTCGCCGAATAATTGCAAAACTGTTGAAGTGTTTGTGCAGTGCCATCTATAAAGTGATGAAACATTGTTGAAATAGAAAGGCACAGAAAATCTCACCCCCCCCCCTCCTTTCCAGCATAAACAGCGAGTCAAAAAGGTAATGGAAAGAGGGTGAGACTGGAATTCGGTACTCTTAAAACACGATTCGAAGTATCATTTACAACAAACAAATACGCAGTAACATTCTAGAATATGGACGAACTATGGATAAATAAAGCAAACAGGAACTATTTTTTAAAGCCATACTCCAATGCAGACATGAAAACGTGCAATCTTAGAAACATGCAAAGTTTGTGTGTGAGGAGAGAGAGAGAGAGAGAGAGAGAGAGAGAGAGAGAGAGAGAGAGGGATGAATAAATAACAAAGAGATTGAGAAAAAAGTATGCCGGAGAAAATCCTCTGAAACGGAAAGTAATAAAAATTACGACCGAGAAATAGACTAAAGGAGACAATGAGGAAGAGAACTTACGGTATACTTAGAAAAAGATAGTAAAATGACGAGAACATAAAGGGAAATGTGAAGAAACGGTAGACGGGAGCGCAATGAAAAGATTGAGTAGGAAAGACTGGAGTGAGTGAAAGAATGAAAAAGAGGCAGGATCCAGATAAAACAACACATTAATCTCTCTTACATCCTTCATGTGCCGTTAAAAGTCACATGGACTCGCATGTTAAGTTCGCCGATTTTTCCTGTTTTCAGCGAGCTTTTCAACCTCATCAAGGGATTTTATGCCTACTAATTTGACCTTTCTTAATAATGTCCTCTTTAGAGTTTCACGTGGTCGATCTCTTTTTCTTCGGCCTGTTGTGTTCCACTTGATAGCTTGTTTTGGGATTATCTAACTGTTTATTCTCATCATTTGATCGTTATATGTCCATCTCCTTTTTCTGATCACCCATGAGATAGGTTGTTGTTGGCTCATCTGCCTTATCTCGGCGTTGTTTTTTAATTCGTTCCACTTTATACCGAATATTTTCCTTAGGCATTTATTTTTAAAAGAGTCTAATTTGTTGCCTTAAAAAAACATTAATTATACTTTTTATTTGTTTATTGTTATAGCTGGTGTAGATGACCCATTTTAAAGGCGTCAGCTGCTGCATGTGATTGTTTCTGCTTCGGCAGATAAAATGATTTATATCCTCAAGTCTGAATGCAGTGTTAGCCTATTGGGCAGATCAAATTCTTTTACATGTAGGATACGAAGCGAACTTTAAAAATATTACATATGCAAAGTGTATGTAAATGTATGGTTGAAATACTGGATTAATACTGGATTATGTGTGATTAAAACAATAACAAATGATGAGTTCATAACCCAACGTCGGTTGTAATTTTTAACTTATTGTTAATCCACGTAATTACATCTGATTTTGACAGAACAGCAAACGAAATCTCCAGATGGTTGTATAATTCGTGGAATGCTGTAAAAATGTATAGCAAAAGAAACAAACACTTAAATATAAAATCGATATAAATATTATGTAAGGTAAAGGTAAAATTCCCGTTTCCATGCCATTAAAGCATGTTGGGGAATATGGTGTTAAGCCCGTATTTTCCTTGACCTTCGGCACATGAAAGTGTGATGTGGTCATTATAACACCTGGTCAGATTTCCCAGATTTCTCTGGCACCCATGTGTAGAACCTGGGTGAACCCTAGGGTCTTTTTCTGTGTGTACCAGAAAAAAAATCCCACTGCTGGGACTGAACCTGGCACCACCGAATTAGTAAACCGTGCGTCTAACCACTCAGCTAACCAGGCCGCTATATTATGTGCCAGTTTAAATATATTGATTGATTGGTTATTGATTTCCATGTAACTGAAAACTTTTGCTCTTTGCAGCTGATCTTGTTGCGGAAGAACTTAAACACAAACTTCCAGTCGATCGAACCGGGTGAAGGCTGTAGTCCAAGAAAACATGGCTGCTTGACAACACCATAGTAATGTGGAATGAGTCAATCTCCACGCCTTCACTGCAAGTGCCTGCTTAAAAAAAAAAAAACCATGGTACGGCTAGAATCAATCTATGGCTCCCTATATGTGTAACTTTATCACCTTTTTCCAATGTGGCCACTTTTGCTCAGCGAAGAGAACTGTTGGAGAACGAAGCAGTTGCTACACAGCTCCACAAATCATAGGAGTTGTAAACTTCCCCACAGACAAGTCTTCAATACTCACAGAGCTCTATGAGCTGTTGGCTTTAACGTTTTCAGAAGACTGGACACACCAGTGGTTCGGAACCTTTTTACACCCAAGAACCACTTTCCCGCCTACATATAAGTTGCAGACGACCGTCTTATAATCGCAGTGCCATGAACCCTTCATTGTTCTATTCAGTATATATGGCATATACCACCAAATCGATAGCACAGCTGCTGACCACCTGATAATACATCGATTACCAAACTCTAATGTTGCTTCTTAACAGTTATTCCTCGCCGTCTACCCTCGGTATTCTCTTATAAAGTCCCGAACCTTCGTTCCACTGAAAAATGTACCTGTAGTTAACATAGTGTATTAAAAATTATAAACGGATTCCTTGTGGAGAAGAGCGAATTCAATAAATATCAAGGATGTGAGAATGATATCGTATAGATAGCCATGTTAGAAAGAAAGTATAGAGTAGGCCTAAGTTTAATAACGAGTTTAATATGGCTACATTTACAGCCTCAGTTTGCAGCGTTTAGTAAATCAAAATATTATACTTTCTAAAAATAGAACGGAAGTGTTATATTTTTATCTTCGGCTTTAGATGGTATTTTTAGAACCGTGGATTTCGTATTTAAACAGCAAGGCTGTCTTCATTGCCATTTATTTTCATGAGCCATATTGAAGGTGGATTCTTACAGTTATTAAGCTAACAGTTTGTATTCATGGGGTATTTGAAATAGTGTGCGGACATGTGATTTCTATAGGCCTACATTGGCTGTGATTCAAATATTTAAAATACATTTAGTTATTTATTAACACACAATAATTAGTGTATGGGCATACAACTATACACAAAGCACTGCAGTAAAGCTGTGATATCAACATGTATAAACTAGGAAAAAAGTAGGAACGGCTTTATTACTTAACGATAACACACTTGAAAATGTGTGTTATCGTTAATGTTACAAGTTTGTTATCGTTAAATAACAAAGCTGTTCCTACTTTTTTCCTAGTTTATACATTTTGGTTATTTATTGTCCTTGTAAAATGTGTTATGTTTACAGAAAGATAGAATTTTCTTACCAGGTGGATACCAGAAGAACCTTTATCTCCTATGCTGTTTTTATATGTGGTCCTTGAAAAAGGCATTAGCAGAAATATTGGATTTTTTTATGTTCTTCATTTATGCGTGCAGATTTTATTTTGTGCCACGCTCGTTCTGTCTTCTGTGAATCTGAAGCATACACCCACGTCTGCCTTTATTACCAGAACCAGTTGTGCCGGAGTCATAATTTTTCTTTTCTTTACAGTAACAAAACTGTAAATACGAGAATATGCATATTCATGCTTTAAAGGAGTTTGCGACAGGCAGGTTTGATTGTCAATACGATGATATTCGTATTTTCACGAGATTTTTATTTATTTATTTTTCAGTTTATATTTGTTAAATTTTAGTAGCATATTTCCTCGTGGGATAATACTCCTTCTTTGAATTAGTAAACTCGCGGACATCTGAGAGTCATTAGCCAGAGGATTTCATACACCATAAACCATCGGGAAATTAAAAGATTGGAACGCATGCCTGAAATGGTGGTGGTGATGGTGGTGGAATGTTGCTACCTCTCTGATTATGGTTAAAGTGGAGTGTGAGATTATGAATGCGCGATATATAGATAAAACACCAAGGACCACTTGATGCTGACGCTCGACGTGGAAATTCATCGAGATGTATCATTTCAGAAGAGATGAAGAGAGTCGTCCGCATCATACAAATGAATACGCATTAACTCTGTATGCCTGGCAAAATGCATATCATCATCATCATCATCATACTCCTCTACAAATCTCGGTCCTTGACATTTCTGAGTAACTGTCGCTAATTTCTTTCCATGCCGCAATGTCAGGCCTTCTGACATATGTTCACTCGGTCGCCCTCTGGCTCTCCCACCTTCAGTTTTGCCCATTTTTATGATGTTTTCCAATTTCTCTCTTCTCATCACATGCCTCAAGCATGTCCTTATGCCCTGTCCTTTATCTTTGTTATTATACTACGTTTTTCGTTAGCTTGTCTCAAACACCGCTCATTAGTTGTCTTGGCTGTCCATGGAATCCTTATCATTCTTCTTAAAAACTACAATCTCTTTTGCCTCCAATGATTAATCATTTTCCTGTCAGTAGTCCATGATTCACATTCGTATAGGAAAATAGGTTTTTAAAAAATACTGTAATACTATCTCACATTCAACGACAAAGATGGTTTTCAGTTTCTAAAATGCTACTTAAAATGATAATATTGCTTTAAGGGAGCATCTTCTTATAACCAGGAATAACTAGCGTTGTTGATTCAGATTCAAATTCGACTCAAATTATTTTAAGATTCGACTCGATGATGAAGAGTGCCGACTCGGACTCGACCTGCGATTTGACATTTTTACCCGATCTTATTCGACGACTTTACCTCAGCGCCGTATTAGTAAGATACGTGTCTTATCCGCATGTACTCTCAAATACTGAATTTGAATCTGAGATCTTTTGTTGTTGTTTTGTCATGTGATATTGTATATTACATAATAAGATTTTAACTTTATTAGAACGTAACACTACTTAGGGCTAGAGGGGGGGGGGAGCCGCCAAGCTAAAGGATTCTGATGTTAGTTCCAGACCCGTCGAGACAACACTTGTATTGTCATACACATCTTGTAAATAGAGAGTGGTCGGATTTATGATTAAAGTTGTATTCTGACAGCTCGCCGAAAATTAATACTGTGTTTTAAATAAGTTTTTGCGCTGTTTAAAACAGAAATTATTAATAAATGACAACTGAGATAGTTGCCGAAATGGTAGTTAAAGCGTATATTGTGTGTTAGTTTTATTTATTTTAATCTTAAACCTAGTAATCAGCGTCACTGCACTCGGGACAAACCCACACATGCCCTGATCTCTGTTTCAGTAACCACTGAAGGGTACAAGCACTAACTGTACCATTCACTTGTTGGTAAACTAAGAGAACACAGTTTTGTAGGATTATACCTCGAAAAAAAAATCGCAGACAAAGCACTTTAGTGAGACGTGCGAGAAAGAAAAATCACAAGAGAATTACTTGGGAGGTGCGAGATAGTGTAGTTCGTTAGTACGCTGTTCTCTCGTGGCTAGACGGCTGCTCGTCCTACCAGAGTCCGTGGTTTGAATCCCAGGTGATTTTCCTCTTGTGATTTTTCCTTCTCTCAACGTATCACTAAAGTGCTTTGTCTACGATTTTTTCGAGGCCTAATCCTATAAAACTGTGCTATCTTACTTTACCGTACGAAAGCCTTGTTATTTCCTATTTACATAAAATGTGTTCCAGATACTTGCTGATTCTGGCGACCTCGAATTCTACCAAGCATTCACCTGGCTCTTCCTTTCCTCATTCTCATACCTCTGTCCTTCATCATCTGTTGACATATAAGCGCATGCATTTTCCTCTTTTCGGCCCAGTTTCTTGACCACCGACTTCAGCCTACCTGTCCGCTCTATAGGAATCGCACATTTTGCAATAGCGTTACGAGCGATATGCATCTCACTCCTACATGTCATGGGCAACATATCCAAGTCAGTCTGGTGACAATTTCCCCAAGAGATGAACTCATTCTTGAGGCAGCAATGCCCTTTCTACTTGTGAAGTATGCTTTGAAGGTCCGTCACCACTGCACCGTGTGTATCATCCTGCCGAACTAGCCAAGACAGAGCCTTTGTCGCCGCCTCAGCTTCCATCTGCATGCTTGAAGCCGCCATATATTTATCTTAAGTGACTTTATTCGCTTTCACAACTCCAAGCTTTTATGTAGGCTATAAAAAAAAACAACTTTTGCCTCTACCGATCTGGTAAACAGAACCAGGTCGATTTCAAACTACCTGTAAAGACTTGAGACTTGAGAACGATATGAGACCGAAGAAGGACTGAACTGGGGACTGCTTTACATATTATATCGAGTACAAGTTATTTATATTCGATGACATGTCAAAATCTCTAAAATATTGTTCAAAAGCAGGGTTTCGTGATGGAAGGTATACTACAAAATGAGGTCGCACCGAATTTATTCCGGGCCATGGTTAAAATTGCTATAGAGTGATAGGGTTGGTGATGTCATTCAGAAACTGGTCCTCATATTGCGAAAGTGTATGTCACATCGCAGGATTTATGTAATGCATCCTGCCAGTTCTTTTTTCCATGAAAAGTTGACGAAAAAGCATGAAAAAAAACTGTATACAATTTATTTATTTGCTCTGTATATAACGAGCAGAGATGGGATGGAGTTTTAACCACCAACCTTGCGCAGTTGTTCTTTTGCGCAGGGATCATTAGCCTCTTCCGGCTTTTCGTCACTTCAAAAATTCATCAAGGAAGTCTAGTTTGAGTCATTCGTCGACGGGTAAGAAAGAAATGATTATTCAATTAGGAACAATACCTTTCACTTCGCAAGTATAACATTCATGAAGTATATAGATTAACAGCGTTTTACCGAGTTAACAACAGCCAGAAGAATGATCAGAGTGAACATCAAAATGGCTGCTAGTATGTCGCTGAAACTTCCTTGCTCATAGATTTCACAAATGGTGATCCCACCGTTACAAAAAGCGGAGATAATTTAGTTAATGAATTGCTACGTTTTGTAATTAATTTCGATACAGGGATTTCGAAGATTTTCAATATATTAGGAGCATTTGTGTACTGGAAAATCTGTTGCCACTCCTTTAGCATCTATCTCTGTTAGATGTGGACCAACAGAAGAGCGATAGTTGCATTTTAGGAGTGTAGTGTCCTGTAAACAAGCACCAAGTTTTCGAAATAATCAGGAAAATGTTTACTTGTGATGCCACTGTTTTTAAGATCATTTAGAATAAAATAGAAAATGTAAGATATTCTCAGCGTGATAGAAAGAGTAAATATTTTTTTTAAATTTCGTTTTAAAATTCGTTAGAGTTTATGGAGAGGTAGTTTTCGCATGCAAGTTAAGCTTTTCGCAGGAAGTTTATTAATTTAAAAAAAAAGTTTCTTGCTGTTATTTGAGGAAAAAGAGGAGAGATGGTTGAGTTTTATTCCACCTGTTCATAGTGGCCTTATACTTTTATTTTCTCATGCCACTTTGTCAGTTAGCCAAGATAATGTCTTTTTTTGTATTATTGCTAAGTAGCACTTACTTTTTTAAAAATAATATGTCGTGGCAGCCTGGTTAGCCGAGTGGTTAGGCACTCAGTGGTATTCTAGACCAGTGGTACTAGGTTCAGATCCCAGCAGTATGATTTTTTTCCTTATAGTACCACAACACCATAAAGGCCCAATGATCCACCCAGCCTCTAAAAATGGATACTAGAGAAATCTGGGAAAGTAAATGCAGTCAGGCATGGTACTAACCACATCACACTTTCATGTGGTGAAGATGTTAGAAATAAAGGCCTAACACCATATCCCCAATATGCCTTACGGGCATGGAAGCAAGAATTGTACCATTACCGTTAATATTCTGTTCTTTAATATTTTATAACTAGAATAATGTCACATAGCATACAAGTTCTGTAGTTAAGTAGTTGTAAATACTCATCATCATCATCAGGTGCCATGCCGACTGGCGTTGGCTATTATGCTTCTCCAGAGTACACGATCCTTCATGCAGGAAGTAAATACTACAATTAATTAATGATGTGCATATAAAAAAACTACAAGTGGTTTAATGACTTGTACATAAAAAAAGGTGTTTTTACATCAGATGCAGTGAGGAGTTTGGTGCAGTAACAAAGCCTTAATTCAAATACAAGCCATTATGCAGTTTTTGTGTAAAAGGCATTTTTGTGTGTGTGTGGTGTTTTCCTATCTGATTTATTGTCTGTTTTTTTGGCTTTCTCGGGGGTGAAAATGCTGTCTTATTTGCAGTCATACCAGACATCTTGGTCAGGGTTGGTGAGCCATAGCTGATGAAGACACTGTCCTACCTCACTCTTTCTACTTCTAGTAACAGGACTAGCCACTGTCCTACCTCACTGTTCCTCACTGTAGCCTGCTCCCAATCCTACATGATACTGTGTTTTAGCATCTTCCCACATCAGGTGCAGAGAACGTCAGCTCACAATTCCAGGGAGTTAGAAGGAGATTGGGCTTCTCTGTCTGATTCATGTCTGTTTTTGAACTCTCTCTGTTAGATTCATGTCTCTTATTTGCCAGGTTCGTGCTTGCAATTTTCTGTACCTCTGGTCTGATTTTATGCGTCTCCTTGGGCTTGTCATGTCTGTCAAAGTGCTGGCAAGACACTCATAGTTTGCAGCTTTCAGCAGAAGAGTCAGCTTCCTGGCTTTAGTGTTGCAGAAACTCTTCAGGCTAGGGAGCAAAGATGGCAGTGCTTGAGTGATGTCTTGGCAGGGCTGTCCATGATCTATCTTCATGGTAGAGTCCAGGTTTTCAAGCAAACCAACGTAATCAAATCTGAGCTGATGCCTGTTTTCCAACATCTTCATGGCATTGGCCGCCCTGCTTGTAGGTGCAGGAAGATAAAACAGCAGTTGATTAGGGATGAAGGGCTGAGAATGAGATTCTGGCGATGCAAAACTAGATTCTTGGAACAGATAAAGCTGATTAACATGAAGCTGATGAACTGGATAATATCTCATCAAGGAGAAAGTAATTCTGAATACAAACTTGCACTGCTTTGCTGGATTGCTCTTTCATATGTAACACTTTTGTGGTAAATGAGAGGAACATCTTGAATGGACATTCAGCACAAGCAGTTTAATGTTCACTCTTTTTTTTTTTTTTTTCAAAATTTTGTGACATGCAGGTGTCCAACCAATAGTTGCTATGCCTTTCATAATACCCAGAGTAATTTTAAAAAAAAAAATCAATTTCGAAAGCTGATTGCGTTAGTTCTGATTGCTGAAAGTGAAGGGGAGTTACAAGCTCTTCTGGACATTGTGATTCGTAAAAACAAAAGTAAAGACCATCGCTTCAGTCTTCTTTTTGTTCAGGCTGAGATGCCTGAACAAAAAGAAGACTGAAGTGATCTTGAAGAAAAGAATACCACCAAAATGTAGCATTAACATCAATGGCACAAATCTGAAACAAGTTAATAGATTAAAGTACTTAGGAACAATTATAACAACTGATGGGAGATGTCACAGTGAAATAAAAAGCAGGCATGCTCAGGCCAAGTCAGCATTCCAGAAGATGAGACATATCTTGTGTAACAGATCCATATCAATGGAAACAGGATTCTGAGTTCTTAAATGTTACATCGAGCCTGTTCTGTTTTATGGGTGTGAAGCATGGTCTATGAATGAAAGAGTACAGTGAGAAATGGAAGCCATGGAAATGTGGTTTATAAGAAGGATGTTGAAGGTACCATGGACAGCCAAGAAAACCAGTGAAGAAGTCTTAAGAGAGGCTGGAGTTAAGAGGCAAATTATAGCAAAGACGAGAAGCAGACAGTCGAGATTTATAGGGCATTTCCTGATAAGAGGAAAATTGGAACACATTGTGGCAACTGGAGAAATTGAGGGAAGAGGAGACAGGGGAAGACAGAGAGAGAAGTTACTGGTTGGGCTGTCAGTGTGGGTAGGAAGAAAGTCACTGGTGAGCTTATAATCACCTCAAAAGGCAGGCAATTGTCGAGAGAAGTGATCGCTAACTCCATGCAGCATGGCACTTGATTGATTGAAAGCTGATTTCAATGGAGTTGTGGGAAGTTCTGGTTTGACACTTAAGCTTCACCTTTTGTACACATGTCATCATTCAGTGGCACCTCATCTCATAATCAGAAATGATTGAAAACTGTCTTTCCCTTGCCCACCACCTACTGTTCATTATTAGTTTTGAAATGTAACAAAAGAAGTATGGATAATATATGGTGTAATAATTTGCTTTTGTTTGCAGGTGATCAGGTATTGGCCCAGCAATAATGCAAACAATAAAGTGTGTTGTTGTTGGTGATGGAGCAGTGGGAAAAACCTGCTTGCTTATTTCGTATACAACAAATAAGTTTCCTTCGGAATATGTGCCAACTGTGAGTATCATGTGCTTTGTGACCACCATTTCACTGTTCTAGTTTTACAAATGATAATAAAGTATGCATTTTCTTGTTTGTATGTGTCATGTACGTTTTCCAGTGTAGAGACTGGTTTAGTCCAGTGTGTCCTTGAGGCTTTTGTGGTTCATGCACAACATTTTCAACCTGTGTGCATATATGTGGCCAAGGGTATTTTATGAGCAAATGTATGTCATAACATCAAACTTCAGAGTTTAAAGTTGTCATAGAAAAACTGCTAAAATCCAACGAAACTCGTGTAGTGCTATAATGTAGTGGAGAAGAGCTACAAGCTTTGTTAGAGAAAATTGTAGAAAAAAAGTGAGGAGAAAGGACTTGGTTTAAATGATAAGAAAACAGAGGTCATGGCCATATCCAAGAAAGAAATACCAGCATAATGCAGCATCAGAGTAAAAGGCACAGAATTAAAGCAAGTGGACAATTTCAAGTGTTTAGCAATAATAATAACACAAGATGGAGGATACAAAACCGAAATAAGGAGCAGAATAGCCCAGGCTAAGTCAGCATATATGAAAAAGAAAAATATTGTGCAACAAAGCTGTCAGTGAGCACCAGAAAGAGGGTTATTAAGTGTCACATCGAACCCATGTTATTATTTGGATGTGAAGCATGGATGATAACGAAGAGCATTGGTGGAGATTTGGTTCATAAGAAAAATGATGAGAATACCTTGGACGTCCAAGAAAACAAGTGAAGAGAATCTGAGTGAGACTGTGCAAAAAAAGAGGAATTATGGGAAAATTCAGAACATGACAGACCAGATTTGTAGGACATGTTTGAGGAAGCAAACTGGAGCACTTAATAACAGGAAAACTGGAAGGAAAAAAGGACGGAGGAAGACAAAGAAACAAGATAATTGATGGACCAAAAGAGTGGCACAGAGCACAGTCCAGAACACAGCTTATAGAAAGAGCAAAGGTTAGATGTAGAAATCAGAGAGAGAGAGAGAGCTGTCCTATTTTTCTTCAGCCATACCATAGCACAGACTGACATAAGGAAACTGAAAAATAAAAGTAGCTGTGTTATTACTTTCAGCATAGCATATAAAATTTCCCACGCTTGTGTATGTGTGCATGTGGTGGGGGGGAGGGGTCACGGCATGCTAGTGCGCAGCTTTAAAAAAAAACATTGGTTTAGTCCAGTGGTTCTCAACCCATGGGCTGTGGCCCAAAAGTGGGCTGTGACAAGGAGTATTGTGGGCTGTGCTGAAATCTCAAAGCAGTTAAAAAAAAAAAAAAGAAAAGAAGAGAAAAAAATAGATACAATAAAAAATTATTCTGCATTTTTCACGCAATGCATAGGGGCAGACTGCTGGATGCAAGCCACAGAATTGTATGTCACTTTGTTAGTAAATGAAAAGAACTTTTGTGTAGCAGTGAATATGCAGTTAAACATGTGGAGAAAATATTACATAAAACTTTATAAAATTAGATTGATAGCTTGCAAATGTAAATCTCTTTATTAGTGGGCTGCAAAAATGTTTGATTTTTAAATGTGGGCCGTGCAGTAAAAGGGTCTGAGAACCGCTGGTTTAGTCTTTGTGCTGTGTACAAAGCATTCAATCTCAAAACAACAGAGTGGTTGCAGGGTGTCCGAGTGGCAAAATGGTTAGTGCACTATTTTCTCATGGTGAAGGTCAGGGGTCCGAATCTGGCTGGAGGCACCCCAGTCACCCAGCTGTAGAAATGGGTAACCGAATTCTTCTGGAGTTGGGGATTGATTGATTGATCTTTATTTCAAAAGGGTAAAGAATTGGGCACGCAGGCCCATCTGACATTCTGCCCTTTATCATACATCTTTCACTCTATTCCCCAGACATTCTACAAATATGCTGTTCATGTAACAAACATCTTTCACTCTGTTCCCCAGAATTCTACAAATATGCTGTTCATGTAACAAACATAATTAACAATGAAGCTGAGAGACATAAAATATAACATTTACGTTTCGCTCTTATCCATTCACTGAGTACAGAAGTAACTAAATACATCTATAAATGACTATCTACTAAACAAAAATTTCAGGACTATTCAGAATAAACAGTTAACTGTATTCGATGTCTGTAAGAGCAGTCTAAAATAACTTTTAAGTTTTATGATTCATGGAGGCATGTAGTCAACATCAAATAGTTATTGGGAAAGTTTGTAGTTGTAGAAAGGAGTATAATTTATATTTTTTATACAGGATGGGAGGGTATTCCAAAGATGAGCAGCAGAATAACTAATGCTTTTTTTGTAAAGATCAAGTCTAGGTTTTGGAAGACATATGTTGTTCAACTGTTGGCAGCACTTTGGGCTAAATTTAAACAGGTTCCATAGATAAGGCAGGGCATGCCATGAAAGAATTTGATGGCTTTGTTGAAGAGGAACCTGTTCTTAAGAGGCAGTATTTTGATACGTTTGTACGCTGTTGGCGAGATTTTTCAGTTGCCATGCGTGGAGCGGTGCTCCTCCCGGCCAATGAAGAAATTTGCAAATGAGGTTGCCGCGCAGCATCACCGTGGAAAAGGTGGTAGAAAGGATAAAGCGTAGCAAACAGTCAAATCACGGCACCTCTGGTCTGGAGGTCGGCCACGTCCTGAGTGCAGTCATATCGGGTGAAATGCATGAACCGGCTTGTCACAGAGGTTAAGACACTGCTGGCGAGACTCTTCAAATGCCGCGCATGGAGTGAAGCTCCTCCCGGTCAAGGAAGAAATGCGGAAAAGAAATAAAGGTTGCTGTGCGGCGCTGATGGGAAAAGGTGGTGGAAAGTGAAGTTTAACCGGTATGTCCAGTAGTATCGCTACGAGAGCTATACCACGGCATCTCTGCTCTAGAGGCCGGCCACGTCCGAAATGCACCTACACTGGTGAAATATGCCTAAACCGGCACACACCAGGGGTGGAACTTGATGGCTAGACATGTCATGCCACCTCCGCTCTAGAGGTCGGTAACGCCTGATATACACCCATACTGGTGAATTTTGCCTAAACCGGCTCATACCAGGGGTGAGTCTTGAAGGCTATGCATGTCACAGTACCTCTGCTCTAGAGGTCGGTCTCGTCCCAAACACGCCCATACTGTGATAATGTCTAAACCGGCTCAACCCAGGGGTAGAAGTCACTAGTGGCGAGGATTCGTCCTCCTGGACAAAAGCTCCATCTTGGTCACAACTAGGAAGGGTAGCGGCCACGACCGCAAAATGCTGAAGTCGGAGACACTGGACCAGGGAAGTCTAGATAGGCAACCACCTCTCACCCGGCGGGGATGTTTGCGTATCCTAATCACGCTGAGGTTTTCCGGTGAGAAAGTCCAACTCTGGACTGGATGGGCAACCACCTCTCACCCGGCAGTGATACACGGGTATCTCAAAACACGTCGAGGTTTTCCAGTGAGAAAGTCCAACTCTGGCCTGGGTGGGCTACCGCCTCTCACCCAGCGGGGATGCACTGATATCCTAAACACGTCGAGGTCTTCCGGTGAGAAAGTCCAACCCTAGACTAAACTGGTGCAATGAAAACCACGGTGTCACGCAATCCCCGCTTCTGAGACCCACCAAGAATACAGGCTAAAGCCCTGTGATACTCTGAACCCCTTGTGGTCCTCTCGTGGATCTCGTGTGGTCTTTTCAGGGACCACACAGGGGACCACGGGACCTAACGAGGACCACAGGCGTGAATTCAGTAGGATCACAGTGCGGTTTTGGTGGTAGAAGCGAATGAAGAAGAAGATATGTTTGTGCTGGTTATTTGTTTGTGCTCGATCTTTTGTCACTAATAAGCTTTACTGCTCGTTTTTGGAGTACGCAAAGCCTCTTTGTATTTGACATTGAGCAACCATCCAATATTGTTGAGCAACAATCTAAATGTGTTTGTATATATGATATGTAGTATGTCTTCCTTGTGTCTTGATCAATGAAATGCTTAATTTTGGCTAACGAGTATACCTTTTGTGCGATGAGTTTTGTTAGACCTTGCTCATGAGAGTTCCAGGTCAGATGTTGGTCAATAATAAGACCTAGTGTTTTGTGCTTGCTAAAGTTTTCTATCTGTGATGTTTCTGTGTGGAACCGAAGTGTTGTTTTTGTTGCGTTTTGTAGTTTCTGCCTTGTTGTTATGAGCTTTGATTTTGTTTTATCAGTATTTATAATCATGCCATTGTTTTTGCTCCATCTAATTGTATAACTTGACCTGAAGAGTTGACTCTAGATTAATACAATTGTAGTCACTGGTGTAGACTGCAATCAATAGCAAAAAGGTCACAAGAAGAGTGTTTAAGATGAAATGGAAGATCATTGATATAGATAGCAAAGAATGGGCCTAGAATAGAACCTTGCGGAACACCAGTGTCAACTATAGCAGAATTTTATAGAGAATTGTTGAAGAATACTACCTGTTGTATGTCTGAAAGAAATGATGCAATTAATTTTATTAGGTCAGGGTGCAATTTATAAGTCTTTATTTTTCTTACAAGAATATCGTGGTCAATCATATCAAATGCCTTTTTTAAAGTCGACAAAGATGGCACCACATAGTCTGTCGTCATTTATGTTTACTAATGGCACCGCATAGTCTGTCATCATTTATGTTTACTAACCAGTTTTCTGTCATTTTGGTGAGAGCTGTGTGGCAGGAATGATTGGGTCTAAAGCCTGACTGATTGTCTATGAGTAAATTATTCTCTTGCATGTGTCATAGAGTTATTTTGTGTATGTGTTTTTCGAGTGGTTTTGATAATGCGATAATATAGTTGGTAAGATTGTTGGATGAGCCAGATTTAAAGCAAGGATACACCTTAGCAGTTTTAAAAGCCTCGGGGAAATAACATTTTGCAATGCAATGATTGTAAATGTATGTTAATGTATGTGAAATGACAGGTGCAACATAACGTAAGATCTTATTACTAATATCGTCAAGCCCAACTGTATTGTTTTTTAAGGTTAAGAGATAACTGTGAACTTCACTGACTGTTAAGAATGGAATGTGTAACTGTTTTAAAATCAGTACATCTGCTGTCCAGGAATGTTTGTAGTTCATGTAAACCGCATACAGGAGTTGGCATTGATGATTTAAGAACGTTGATTTCTTCTCTGAAATGTGTACTGATGTGTGCGCTAGTGTATGCACGATTGATGGCTTGAAAAAATTATTTTCTTTTATCTGATAGGGTATTTATGGGTTTCCAAATTGATTTACTGTCTGATTTATTCTCTACTAGATTCCTAACATACTTTTTTTTTTCTCTTGTCTTATTAAATATTAAACTTTGTTTCTGAGTGAACGGTAGGTCATGAAGTCCTTGATTTTGTTCACCCGGTCACGTTCTCTCATGGCGTGTAGTATTTCAGGTGTTATCCAAGGTGACTTCGTCTGGTGTTTTACTCTCACCTCTTTCATGGGGACATGGTTGTCTGATATATCTCTGAAGATCTTTAGCCAATATTCTATTGCCTCATCAGGGTCAGTTAATTGGTACACGTGTGTAAGTGAAGATGCTTGCAAATCATTAAGGAATACATCTGGGTTAAATTTTCTGAAGCTTCTAAATTTCATACTAGTGTGATTGTGTTTAGGAAGTTAATACCCCTTTTTTGTCCATGTACAGCAGACTAGGTAATGATCACTTAATGAAGTATGAAGGAAGGAGGAGAAAAGCAGCCAGGTGTGATGCTGACCACATCACCCTCTAGTGTGCTGACAGTCAAGAAAATTATGGCCATTAACACCATATCTCTATGTGACAGGGTTACCTTTACATACCTTGTACCTTATAGAGTGGCTGTAGTCCGGGCACCAAATTCCAGGCATGATAGCAGACAAAAAGAAAACACGTGTAACGCAATCTTTTAAAACAACTACTCATTCTCAAAACACATGCTGCCACCAGACTCTTTGATTATCTGGTACAAAGTGAATAGTTCGGGGATCAAAGAAGGACAAGAGTCAGTTGTGTCACTTATGGCAGTAGTGGTACAGATGAGTGGACAACATAATAGATGGATCTTGCCTGGATACAAGTGAAGGCCAGTGACACATTCAGCTGGAGACTCACTGCTGTTATTCTTTGCTGGGAATATGACACAGATTGTAGATTGATAGGTCTCCAGCTACTTGTTGTACAATCATGGCACAGATTGTAGATTGATAGGTCTCTAGCTACTTGTTGTACAATCATGGCACAGATTATAGATTGATAGGTCTCCAGCTACTTGTTGTACAATCATGGCACAGATTATAGATTGATAGGTCTCCAGCTACTTGTTGTACAATCATGGCACAGATTATAGATTGATAGGTCTCCAGCTACTTGTTGTACAATCATGGCACAGATTATAGGTTGATAGGTCTCCAGCTACTTGTTGTACAATCATGGCACAGATTATAGGTTGATAGGTCTCCAGCTACTTGTTGTACAATCATGGCACAGATTATAGATTGATAGGTCTCCAGCTACTTGTTGTACAATCATGGCACAGATTATAGGTTGATAGGTCTCCAGCTACTTGTACAATCGTGGATATCTATTTTCTTTTCATAACAAAAAAAAATATAATATCTGTAATATATGACTAAAATGCATAATGAACATTATTTTCTTATGAGTTTTGTATTTTTCAAAATGTTCATTTGACACCTAAGAATTGTAATATCTCCTCTTTTCCCCATATCCATGTAATTTGTGATTAATGTGGGATGGAGGAGGAAAATAAGAAGAATACTAAAGTTATGGGAAATCTTATCTTATCTTATATCTTATATCCTTCCCGTGCCGTTAGACGTCACATAGGGCTCGCAAAGTAGTTCGCCAATTTTTCCTGTCTTCGGCGAGTCTTTCAACCTCAACAAAGGATTTTATGCCTGTTAACTTGGCCTCTCTTAATAATGTTCTTTTCAGAGTTTCACGCGGTCTGCCCCTTTTTCTTCGGCCTGTTGTGTTCCACTTGATAGCTTTGGGAAATAGAGATCCCTAAATACAAAGTAACAGCAAATGGCACAGTATTAAAGCAGGTGGACAAGTTCAAATGTCTAGGAACACTCCTTGTGTCAGATGGAAGATGCCCAACAGAGATAAAGAGTAAAATAACACAAGCTGTTATTCCAAAAGAGGAAAAGTATTTTGTGCAACAAATCAATGTCACTGAGTGTAAGGAAAAGGGTTCTGCAATGCTAGATAGAACCAGTTCTGATGTGTGGCTACGAAGCCTTGACAGTTGCTGAAGATATACATCACCATGTGGAAGCAGTGGAAATGTGGTTTCCTAGAAGAATGTAAAGGACACCATGGACAGCAAGAAAATCAAATGAAGAAAGTTTGAGAGAGACTGACTCGAGAAGGCAAATAATTACAATGATCAGGAAAAAACAGTCTAAATTTAAAGGACATGCAACGAGAAAATGCAAACTAGAACGGATTGTGACAACAGGAAAGGTAAGAGAGGAAAAAAGGCCGAGGTAGACGAAGAGAGAAAATCCTGGATAAACTGGCAAGATGATATGGAAAGGGGACACCTGAACAACTCATAAAGGCAACACAAAACAGAGTTGTGGACAGCTATGGCTACCAATGCCAGCAGGCGCAGCACATGATGGATAGGGGAAGGAGAACTGAGATTTTATCAGCATTTAGCTCGGGGGTTCCATTACTGGATTTGTAAAGTAACTTAGAATGTGTATTCCCCTTCTATTTTCTTCCTCTCTTTGCATGAAGATGTGGTAAACATTGACAAAATAACTTATCTGAAATGGAAAGATTGAAGTATAAGTAATGGATGCTTTAGGAACAAAGCTCATAATGTGTTCTATCCATATGACTGAGGACATGCTTGTTTTTATCTCAGGTGTTTGACAATTATGCAGTGACGGTAATGATTGGTGGAGAGCCATACACATTGGGTCTGTTTGATACAGCAGGACAAGAAGATTACGATCGGCTTCGACCTCTTAGCTACCCACAGACAGACGTGTTCTTAGTGTGTTTTTCAGTCGTTTCCCCTTCTTCCTTTGAAAATGTCAAAGAAAAGGTAGGTCCACATTTAGTAGAACTGCCAGACAAATTTTACTTCTTTCATGTAAAACTTATGGAGCCCTAACTCCTATCATGACCATTTATAAGTTAATGCTTATGAAAAGAGTGAGAAACTAATACATATTGCATCTCATTTCATTGCTATTTGCCTGAAGCCCTTATGAGAGATTATTTTTATTTTTGTGTTAGTCTCTTTTGTTCTTTAATTAAAATCCTCTTTCTCTTCAATTCATTGGGTTTTTTTTTCCCCTTAGTTTATGTCCCCACCCCAGTTTCTTTCTTTCTTTCTTTTCCTGTTCAAAACTTTTCCTTTTCTTTGCCTTTTTTTTTTTTTTTTAAACTTTCCTCCTTTTTAAAAAATCATTCTTTTGCTTGTCGATATATTCTGCAAATCTATTTATTGGGCATTCAAAAATGTGTTTGCATTTTGAGTTTTTATAACTCACATTTTTTTTTGTTTTTTGGTTTAAAGCGATAAATATTCAAGATGTAAACAGAGGCTGTTTAAGTACTAAAAGCATTTAAATATTTGTGGTCAGAATAAGTTGCTGACTTATCTACAAATTGAAAATTTTAAGCAGGTAAAAACTTGTGTGATTTTGAAAACAGTTTTTGGTTTCTTAGCTTCATTGCATAATAAAGAAAAATTGTATGTGTCGCTCATGAAATATAAATTTTAAAAGTTTATATACATGATTTTGAAAAAAAAAACCTTGCGGTTGTGAATATTTTTGTTTTTGTTTTTAGTGGGTCCCTGAAATCACACATCACTGTCAGAGGACGCCATTCCTGCTGGTAGGGACACAGATAGATCTGAGAGATGATGCCACAACAGTGGAAAAGTTGGCCAAAAACAAACAGAAACCCATTTTGGCAGAAAATGGAGAGAAACTTGCAAGGGAGCTAAAGGCAGTCAAGTATGTGGAATGTTCAGCTCTCACACAGGTGAGATTTTTTTTTTTTTTAAACAATATAAGGTCTGCAGCGACTTTAGCTGTTTATTGAACATCTGTATTGTAGTTCAGAGTTTATTTTGATACTGAAGTTGTGTTTACTGTAATAGATATTTTAGATTTTGTTCATATTTTAAGACAAAAGAATTGAGCTGGAGAACATCATTTTGTTATATGGTATGAAATAACATTCCCATGTGGTACCCGGGACCTGGGCACATGCATAGGAAGCAAAGAGTAGGACCACTGTACCCTGCCACGCATGATCGTAAAAGGCGACTAAGGAGGTTTCGGCATAGGGCCAGCAACCCTATCTGGTAAAAAATCCATCAGACTGCTACAGAAACAGGGGAGAAAACAAACCCAAGTGGAAGGAGAAACGTATATCAGGAAACTGAGCCCATGAAGGTTGAAGATGAAAGCCAGCCACTGGAAGTCCTCAACCTGACTAAGTAAGGTTAGACCAAAGGAGACATGGAGAACAACAACAGAGAGAATGTTGAACAATAGAAGGTTCACTTGGGTAAGAACAGGAAAAAAAAGGCAAAGGTCAAGGATTTGTGGAAAACCCTTGTGGAAGCCCCATGTGCCTTGGGCACTTAAGGTTCAGAGAGAGAGAGATCAAATAACATATTTAGTCTATCAGCTGCAGCTTTCTATTCCTATATCTTTTTTTTTTTTTTTTTTAAATATACAAGGTCCGACAATTAATTAATGAGACTAATTCCATAAAAAATAAAATAAACAACAGTTGAAGATATAACCTGTATTTTATTCAAAGTAAGCCCTTGTGCATTGATACAGTGAGTGGCATGATCTAACAAACACTGGAACGACCTCTGCAGTTCTTTTGGTGTGACCCTTAAACTCTGTGTTACGGTCCTATGTATGTTATCAGTATTGTCAAAACAGCGTCCTTTCAATGGCAACTTTCATTTTGGGAATAGAAAATAATTACAAGGAGACAAATCTGGAATAGAGTGGATGGTTGAGAACACACACTTGTTTTTGGTTTAAAAATTCCTGTACAGCTACCACTCGGTGAGCCAGTGCATTATCATGAAGAAGGAAAAAAACTGCCAGGTGTTGAATACTAGGGTCGAACTCGGAGAATCCTTTTCAGTAGGTTTTCAAATATTTAAATAAACTTTGGCACTGACAGTCTGTCCCTCTGGAATAAATTCTTCGTGAATAACTCCTTTGTTGTCATAGAAGCACACCAGCATTGTATTCATTTTCGACTTTTGAAGATGAAATTTTTTTCCTTTTGGCGATGATGATGACTTCCACTGAACACTTTGGTATCTAGTTGTGGGATCATAGCAGAAAATCCATGTTTCATCCTCTGTAACAATCAGATTTAAGAAATGTTTTTTCCACAACACGTTTGGAAAATGTCTTTTGTGTACTCAACACGCTGATGTTTTTGGTCATCAGACAACACATGTGGTACAAACTAGCAAGCAAGTTTTTTCTTGCTCAAGTTTTCCACTTCTTCTTCTTCTTCGTTCGCAAAGTTTTCCACTAAAATTTTACGAATGATCTATCGATTAACACCAGATTCATCTGTCATTATCCTCACAATCAAACAATGATCTTCTTGTATCCGTTCTCTGACTTTTGCAATGAGTTCCTCATTACGAACAGAAATTGGGGGTCCGTTGCATTTGTATTCATTCCACTTTTGAATCGTGAATACCACCTAATATCTGTGCACGAGATAAACAATTATCCCCATAAACTTGTTGCATCAATTCAGCTGTCTCAATGGCACTTTTTTCCAAGTTTTAAACAGAATTTAAACAGCTTGTTTGTCTTCTGCTTATCAGGCGGCGATGAAAAGTTGTCAGATCATAGATGAAGGTTGCCTCTTTGGATTCCATGCTTTGCTTCATAGATGACATTTTTGTCTTGGCCATATTAAAATCAGTCTCATTACTTAATTGTCATATCTTGTATATATTTTACAGTTCAGTCTGTCTACGTTCTTAATCAAACTTCTGAAAATATATGAACACTGTATGAGTGTTCATACTTACCAGAGTCTTCTGTTCCATTTATTTATATGTTTGCATTGTTAGACATGTGTAGTATTTGTGGGGTGTGTTTTTGTTAATGCAGATTTAAAACAAAAAATGTAATGTATTCTCATTTCTTACAACATACAAGCTGTAACACTACAACAGGGTTTTACATTTCCAGTTGGAAGCTTGCAGTCTCTAGATGCTTTATTTTGAGAGGGATCTTCAGGTGTTGTGACTCTCAGCAGATCTTGATCTTTAAGTGCAAATAGTCATGACTGCCTTCAGATTTTGATTGTCGGTTTGGTCGATGATTTCTTGTCCTGTCCAGCATTCTCCTTCAATACTGTAGTTCCTTAGACTTTTTTTTGTGATGCATCTTCCATTTTCACATTCTCTCTTGTTCATCTTCAGGAAGCATTCATTGCCTTCTGAATGACATTTTTTTTTTTCATTGGGTTTCCTCAAATATTTCTTAGCAGTCAGTGCTGTCCAAGGTATTCTTGTTTTTATGATGAGAAAGCAAGTTTCTTTTTTTTTCCCGTGTTATTTTTATTTTGATCTGTTTATTGGCCGTACAGATTAAACAGAGCACTTTGTACCATTTCCTCAGATGATATTTGATCTAATTTTGAGTTTGGCACATCTTAATGTTCAAAAGTAATAAAATTCAATATGGTAAGACAAAATTGAAATAACAGCCGAGATGCTAAAAGCTATCAATAGTGACAACATGAGACAACTACAGAGAATGTTTAACAAGATTTGGAAAGAAGAAAAGGTCCCTTCTAATTGGAAGAAGGGAATCATTGTTAAAATACCAAAAAAGGGCAACCTTAGTGACTGTAACAACTGGAGAGGAGTAACCTTAATATCAGTTGTGTCAAAAGTATTTTGCAAGGTCATTTTGAATAGACTCAAAGATATAGTGGATACTGCAATGAGAGAAGAACAAGCAGGATTTCGAAAAGGGAGAAGCTGTCTCGACCAGATCTTTACTCTCAGAATAATACTTGAAGAACATATTGAAAAGCAGAAACCATTAATACTGAATTTCATAGATTTTAAGAAGGCATTTGATAGCATACACAGAGATTCATTATGGAGAATTTTATGTCTATATGGAATACCATCTAAAATTGTCAACATTATTAAGGACTTATACAATGGATATGGTTGTGCAGTCAAGACAGAAGAAGGGATGAGTGAATGGTTCCAGATTGAAACAGGCGTGAAACAAGGATGTATACTGTCTCCTTTACTTTTTGGGATTACAATAGACTTCATAATGAAAAAATGCTGCACAGGTAACACAGGTATTGACTGGGTACATGGGACCCAACTAGAAGATCTTGATTTTGCTGATGACATAACTCTTATCAGTAATAATGTGAATTCCATGCAAGAAAAAACAGATAGCCTATCTTCACTGGCTAGCAAAATAGGACTTGAAATTAACAAGGACAAAACAAAAATAATGAAAATTCCCATCAATCAAAATGGAAAAATACACATAGAAGGGACAGATATTGAAGAAGTCAATCAATTTGCATACCTTGGCAGCTACATAGACCAGGATGGTGACACTAGAAAGGAAGTTAGGATCAGAATTGCAAAAGCAGCATCAATCTTCAAGAATCTTGAGAACATATGGAATTCAAAAGTTATAAGCACAAAAACCAAGTTAAGACTATTCAATTCAAATGTAATATCCACCCTCATTTATGCATGCGAAAGCTGGAAAACAACTAAAGAAATAGAAAAGAAATTAGACTCTTTTGAAAACAAATGCCTAAGGAAAGTACTCGGCATCAAGTGGAATGAATTCAAGAACAATGCAGAGATAAGACAGATGACTGAACAACAACCAGTCTCACGGGTGATCAGGAAAAGGAGATGGACATATGTTGGCCACTTGATGAGAAGAAATGAGCAGAGAATCCCAAAACAAGCTATCAAGTGGAACACAACAGGCCGAAGAAAAAGAGGCAGACCGCGTGAAACTCTGAAGAGAATATTATTAAGAGAGGCCAAGTTAACAGGCATAAAATCCTTTGTTGAGGTTGAAAGACTCGCCGAAGACAGGAAAAATTGGCGAACTACTTTGCGAGCCCTATGTGACGTTTAACGGCACGGGAAGGATATAAGATAAGATAAGAAGACAAAATTTGGTTTGATATAAAACAAAGAGGAGGTGCATACTGCCACCTTACTTATTTAAATTGTGTACTGAAAATATAATGAGAAATGTTAGAGAAGATGTAGACAAAGAATATTATGATGCCATGAAAATTGGAGGTTATGAAATACCAGAGATTAGATAAGCTGATGACACAGTATTACTGTCTACAACACAAAAAAGGAATGGGAAAAAATTAATCATGTCACTGTGGAATCCTTGGTAATGAAAAGGCAGAAAGCCTTGCCAGTCAGGGTGCATAGAGGCCCCTAGCAAACAAAGAAGTATCCTGTTACCTTGCCAGTCAGGGTGCATAATGGCCCCTAGCAAACAAAGAAGTATCCTGTTACCTTGCCAGTCAGGGTGCATAATGGCCCCTAGCAAACAAAGAAGTATCCTGTTACCTTGCCAGTCAGGGTGCATAATGGCCCCTAGCAAACAAAGAAGTATCCTGTTACCTTGCCAGTCAGGGTGCATAATGGCCCCTAGCAAACAAAGAAGTATCCTGTTACCTTGCCAGTCAGGGTGCATAATGGCCCCTAGCAAACAAAGAAGTATCCTGTTACCTTGCCAGTCAGGGTGCATAGAGGCCCCTAGCAAACAAAGAAATATCCTGTTACCTTGCAGTCAGGGTGCGTAGAGGCCCCTAGCAAACAAAGAAGTATCCTGCTACCTTGCCAGTCAGGGTGCATAGTGGCCCCTAGCAAACAAAGAAGTATCCTGCTACCTTGCCAGTCAGGGTGCATAGTGGCCCCTAGCAAACAAAGAAGTATCCTGCTACCTTGCCAGTCAGGGTGCATAGTGGCCCCTAGCAAACAAAGAAGTATCCTGCTACCTTGCCAGTCAGGGTGCATAGTGGCCCCTACCAAACAAAGAAGTATCCTGCTACCTTGCCAGTCAGGGTGCATAGTGGCCCCTACCAAACAAAGAAGTATCCTTCTACCTTAACAGTCAGGGTGCATAGTGGCCCCTAGCAAACAAAGAAGTATCCTGCTACAGAGTAGGTCCTCCAAAGAGGCATCTCCAAAGAAGAATGACTGAATGAGTGGACAGTAGGAAATACGGGGCCAGCCCTGTACATGAGGAAAACTGACCCCCGTGAAAACTATACAAACTACACAGACATGACCAGAGCATTGTTTTCAGACTACAAACAAACCATATCACCCTAAACAAACACCTAAGCAAAATCAAGAAAAAACAGCCCAAACTGTGGAAACTGTTCTAATGAGAAAAAAACATTAGAAAATTTCCTACTTAAATACCCCAAACCAAACTGCTTCCAAGACATCCTGCAGTTCATGCCTATCAGTATTCTAGGCTAAACAGCCACAAGGGACTTTGGCACCATCTGCTAAGAGCCACTAATGGAGAGATCTACCACCACCACCTGCTGCTCCATTTCAGCAACTTTGAATTTGGAGGTGGTTGACAAATATAGCAGCACATCATACAGAGCAGAAACAGTTGAAAAACATTAGCAGATACTAACTGGAGCCTTAACAACTTATACAGTGATTTTAATCAAGTGAACAGACTGTGCTGGGATTGTTTTGTTTTCTTATTTTTTGGTCATAAAAATCCCCAGTCATCTTTTTTTTGTGTGTGTTTATTTCTTTATGCCAGTTCTAACAGGTTTTAACAGCTTCAACTGTTTCTCTTTTACAGTGAGTTATTTTACATGTTGGAAGACAGCGGTTGTATATTGTCTTTTTTATTTTTTTAATAGCTGATATGCTAGCATCAGGTTTAGCGAACCATAGCTGACCAAGACCCTGTCCCACCTCTCCGATGGTACCTTCAGTAACAGGCATAGCCTGGCTAACGGGGCAGGGATCTATATAGTCCCCAAGGTGGAGGAGTCTGCTAAATAAGTATTGCACAACCCCTGTTTTTTAGCTGTACTCTGAGACTGAAAAAATAGCTGCCATAACCTTATCCCACGCTTATGTACACAACACCTCTACAGCATCAGGTGCAAAGAACACCACCTTGCAGTTACAGGGGGATAGCACAAGACAAGATGTGTGTGTGTGTGTGCGTGCGTGCATGCATGCATGTTTGTTTGTTTTACACCCCGTAAAGAAAGATGATGTTAGGTCAGAAATGTTCTCTTGTAAATTTCAGAAAGGACTGAAGAATGTTTTTGATGAAGCCATCTTAGCAGCCCTTGAGCCACCAGAGCCTCCCAAGAAGAAGAAATGCTGTATTCTGTAAGCACACATAACCTAGTAGGTAATAGTGGCTCAGCTATTCATTTTTAGCCTTCTGTCCATTTCTCTGTGCAACATCTGCAGATGGAATTTGAAAGCAAACACCATTTCTTTCATTTTTTGTTCTTTTGTCAGTAAAGTTTCTGAAGAATTTTTCAAATAATGGTTTTGCTATGTGGGGAAGCTTGCTATACATTCTGTCAGAGGCTGACATTTGTCAACATTTAAGTTTGATAAATTCCAGAATATTAATATGATGATGTAAGTGTAGCTGTCTGTAAAATAGTGCAAACTGAGAGACAAACTCTTGCAGCTGTAACCAGTGAAGGAATTAGACGCTGGAACAAGAAGGCTAATGAGGTTATATGAAATGGTAAAATACTCATCTCTTGTTTGTGTGAAACAATTACAGCATTGGTTTAGTTATAAGCAAGGCCAAAGGAAAGTGAAACTTTTTTTTTTTTTTTTTTAGCAAATGTGTCTGTTAAAGTTAAACTCCATATCTGACCTCTGAAATGTTCATCTTAGTAATTTGAAATGGTCAGCCATGATGCAACAACAGAGGTCAACATTTGATGCCATTTTTTTTTTTTATCTAGTCTTAATGCTTTCTTTTGCAGATAATGATGCAGGTCTTATTGTTTTGATGCATTTGGTTTACCTGTCATAGCTTAACTTATCTTTCCCTGTTGGCTTAAGCATTTTTGTTTGATCAACCTGGTGTGGAAGGTGTGACTTCGTGTAGCACCCCTGGCTGCAGCAGATCAAAGGACTGCCAGTGTGTAATGTGATATTATTACCCTTTTCAAATCCTGTGTCAGAGGTTTCGCAGACAAACAGCAGATTTGAGGGGGGAGGGGGGGAATCATTCACTCAGGTTTATGTGTTCATTTTTTAAAATTATTATTTTGATCAAATAAACTTCATGTAACACTTGGAGCACTAGGCAGACGAAATAAAAATAATAATTAAACGAAATAATACATGCAGGTGAAGATCTAAGCAAAACTGATTTCAGAGCATGGCATTCTTTTTTTAAAAAATAAATAAAAATTCATGATTAAATTTGCGCATGTCTTTTTGATCTAGCAACGTCAAAAGAAGGAAAAATAATCATGTGCTATGTTTTCATGGAAATGCGGGCACTAATAAAACATCCCTATGTGCCTCTAAGGCATGACAGGATTACCTTTACTTACTTTACTGTTTTCTTGGAAATACTGCACTGAGTTCTGCCAGCTCCCATATGAAAATAGTGCCCATATCTTGTTTTGATGATCGCAGCATGATTGGAACATGAAATGGTGCCACATATTTTGTATATATATATATATTTCAGATGCTGGATGTTTTTCTAAAGTTCTTAGCATTGTATGGCATCCAAACTTCCTTTGAAATTAATATTCAGCAATAGCAAGAAAGCTAGAAGACCAGATGCCTTCAAGACTATAACACTCAGTAGAGTGAAGATTGTTATTTGTCTTTAGTCCATACCTGGAGGACATTCTTAATAGTTTGACACAACTGATGATCAAGAAAAATATTTAGGGTTATTGTCAGATACCTGTGTACAGAAAATGATTTAAGTTAAATATTTATAGTTTCCAAAAAAAAAAAAAAAAAAGCAAGGAATTGGACAGCACAGTTGTTTCAAAAATAAGAAAGTTGGAAAGAAACCGGCAAGGGATGGTCTCATACAGTATTTCAAAACTAAGGAATTTGGCAAAAAACTGAAAATGGATTGGACAGTGCACTGTTTAACGCTAGGAAACTAACAACAGATTAACCTGTTAAAAAGCTAAAATAATATATCATTTTGATACATTGCTCACACTGACTGCCCCTGCAGTAAATATAAGTGAAGTAACAAAGATTACTTTCCTGCATTGTTTATGTGAAGTTATAGGCATACTGGACAAGCAGAAAGTGGTCATACAGTGTGATGCATATTTGCACAAGTCTGCATACAAATAATGGCTTTATTAGCTGATTTTGAAAACTCTCAGTGTATGATCTACATGTGGAAGATTTTAAGTTCATTTTGTTATTCTGAGAATTTATTATTTGTTAATATGAAAAACGACAGCAACCGCTATATTCACGTCCTTGTTTTCACACAGTGTAGGTTGAACAGCAAATCTGATTCCTAAACGTGGCAAAAGTAAAACGGTAAAGACATCATATCCCCCCCCCCCCCCCCAAGTATCTGCCACTGTGATTGTTGTTTGAACACCATCACTTTCACAAGAAAATAAATACACCTGTAGTACTAATTTTCATGACAAGTTTCCTGTGATCACAGTAAGTCGTCTACAGAAAAGCTCGTAGTAAAAAAAAAAAAAAAAGAGAGAGAAAAACTTGAGAGCAGAAGATATCCACAGCAGTTGTTAAGATGGTTTAATAATATGCTGGAGTCTAGTAACAATTGTGTCTAATTTCATATTATTCTAAGATACATGTCATGTGTCCTTCCTTTTTATTATGGCTGCTTATGTTGTTAGTATCACACATGGCAGCCATTGATGGTTATGATGTAATTTTATCCACACAATCTCCTCAACATTTATACCTGTTTTCACCATTTTAATTACTTTTTTTTTTTTTTAAATCCTGTCTCTGTGTGTTCAGGAAGAATCTTATCATATGACTTAAGTGCATGATATTGAGTCAGATTGGACTTATGAATTATTTGTGTACGTATATCACATATTTAAACCCATATGTATTTATCATTAAATCATGAACAACACCTACGGCTGTTGAACATCTACTGAACGCTGTTTATAACATTACTTGCCATTGTACTGTGTCTCTGTGTGTATTATTATACAGTGTTTATCTGTGTTAACCAAGTTCAGTTCACAGAATGAGTTTTTTTTTTTTTTTAATAGAAAGTGGTCCAAACACAGTTTGTTTGAAACAGAAAAATCAGAGATTTTCAGAAATCAAGGCCCTGATAGCAAAAGATGTAGGTCATAAGATACTGAAAAAGTAGCAGATTCAGAAGAAAACTAACACAGAATTAAGATTTTTCTGCACTTTGAATATTCCTTTTTTTATGATCATTTGTTTTATTAAGTTATTCCATTAAATTTTTTAAAAACAAAATGATACAATAGAAGTTTGTGACACATTTCAGTGCCTTGTATTCAGTGCCACTAGCAGAGTATGGTTTATAAGAATGGCCACATTTTTGAGTTGCTATATCACATTTTCTTTATTTTTATAAATATTCACTGCTCAGCTGTGATGATTTTAGCTTATTTTTTAGAGTTATAGCCTTTATTAAAAAAAAAACTACATCTAATTATATTTTACAAGTTATGTACCAGAATTTACAAACTAATTTCTTTGCTTATGTTCCACCGCTTAGAGGAGATTTTAAAATAAGAGTGCTGTAACATAAAAGATGCCCACTTTTTTTTTCTTTTGTTGATAGTAGAAAATGAAAGGGAGGCTTGTCCCATCTTTCATTCACAAGTTCTGACAGAAAGGTCACTCCTGGTCCTGCGTATTAGGATATATTTCAAATTTCCTACAAAACCTGCTCACTTATATGCCATTACTGGCTGATCTGAGTGTAGTTCTAGTCTAGCTAGGTAATTTGAATCAGATGCTTTCTTGCCATGTTGATTGCATACATTAGAACTGTGAAGACATGCTTGTATACACTTTTACTATGATGTACTACTTGTATATATTGAGTTAAGAAGTTAAAGCAGGATGAAAGCTAAACATAATGTTTAGTAGTAGAGATCTACATAATGGGAAAAAAATCTATCCCTGTAGAAGTATACTATGGTTGCTTAACATCATGCTGAACTTGGTGTCCCAAAAATTTGATTGTGATTTAAAGAAACTTTTCTGCCATGCGTATGGTGAACACAACCCATGTCCAGTGGCAGTTTCTGTTTGTCAAGGCAAGCACAGAGTATAACAATTACTGACAAAACATTGCAGATTGAGCCAGCTGATTTTGAACATGCTATCAGTTGTACTCGGTAGCCTACAGTAAGATGAAATAATAGTAGCAGAATCTGTTGAGGAAACAGGAAACCACAGGCTATCCACCTCTTGTGGGGTGGGGGTGTGGTAACATGGAAGATGGTGAAACAAATAAGTATACATAGTACATATGAAGTGTACACATTAAATGTATTGACAGTGGCAGAGTGTGCAAAGATATTTTTGAGTGACAGAAAATAAAAGGTACCACATAACCTAAATATCTAATCAGAAAAAACCATTGGCATATAACATAAAAAAATCAGTAGCATTTGAAATTCTGTGATTTCCCATGTTTCCAATAACTTGTACCTGTCACAACTTTTTTTTCTTTCCAAATTAGTTCAACCTCAGCATAAATTAAGAAACATGTCGCAGGTCTGTGCTATTTATTTATGTTTAGAAGCTATGAATGTTGTTTTTTTGTGATGTCTAGTATAACAGTAGTTTTAATTTTTTTTTTTTTTGCTGTCAATGTGAAACTACATTATTATCAAGCCATTAATTGTACATTACACCTTTTTCTTCTATATGTAAATTATAAAATGGAAACATTACAGATACTGAAGTTAGAAATTTAGATAGTACAAGGTCAAGTAAAAAAGTAACTGCAGTGTTTTGTTTTTTTAAAATTAACATAAAATGTAGTGTAGTCTCTACCATGTTCAGTACAGTTCTGTCACTGCTTCACTGATGTCTGGTTTCCTTGAGGGGAAAAAATCCTTTGATGCCATCTTTGCACTGCCTCTTTTATCTCATCATCTTTTCTTAACTTCTTCCCATCTGGCATCTTCTTGAGGTGTTCAAACACATGATAATCACACAGTGCGCAAGATCAGGTGAATATGGAGGTTGTAGAAGACACTTAAAAAACATCAGTCTGTAATATGTTGAGCTATTGCACATTATCACACATTTAACACAACACAGTGGAAGACCAAACCATGATGTTGCAATCAGATTGAGTTTCAAATGGTTCTCATGCTGATTAAAGTGTGTGTCACTTTTGATAGTGGTTCCTCTGGACATGCGATGTTCAGGATTGGGCCCTGACAGTCCATCAGTTTTCTGGTCAAGTGAATTGTATGGAACTTCTTTGGTTTCGATTAGAGAATGTCACTACACTTCAACAGCTTGCTTTGTCTCAGACTGGCTGTAATGTATCCAAAATTCATCTCCATTGATTGTATATTTGAAAAAAAAAACCTGTCATTGTCATGAAACACCTGTATTGCAGCTGTTTACTAATCTGTTTAGAAATTTTAGAGCAAATCTATCTGCAGTTACTTTTTGACTTTTCCTTGTATAACCAACCGAATAATGTCTTCAGAACCATGATTGAAAATTGAGCTGACCTAAAAGGTTCGTAACAAAACAAAAGTAAAAGTTATTTAATGAAAAAAAATGTCTAAAACTTCTGTAAATCTTTATTTATTTATTCTTTTTTGCAATAATAACTGATGATGGCAATAATCTCTTGCCAGAAAGTTAAGCCTGGACCATAAGAAACACTCTGGAGTGAACTATGTTACAGTAGTTGCAATGGACCAGTTTTATATGCACTTTGTGATGAGCTGTATAAGAACAATTTATATGGACCAGTGATTTTTTTGTTTTGTTTGTTCCATCATATTTTTTCACAACACCCTTTTTAGTGTGTGCTCAATGCGTTGATTCCATGTGTACCATTGACCATCAGGTTTTCATTAAAATGACACTAGATCCAACATTCACGAGTATCAAAAGATTTCTAGCATGTTTGTAAATTAAGACACTAATAAATTTATTAAAATTATTTTTGCCTTGTGTGCCTTTTCATTTGCCCGTTTCTTATTCTGTGTAATCTTGCACCATTTCTCACACATTTTGCTGACAGCCATGAAAAGAGTGGCTGTAGACAGCAAAGACCAACAATAAACACAGATGGTCAGCAGCACGCTTTTGATTCTAAGAAAAAAGAAAAAGGAACATAGTTCACGACACAGTATGCAAGTTTTATAAATAAACTATCAAGTGGAACACAACAGGCTGAATAAAAAGAGGTCAGCCATGTGAATCTCCAAAGAGGACATTGTTAAGAGAGGCCAAATTAGTGGGCATAAAATCCCTTTTTGAGGCTGAAAAGTTCATCAAAAACAGGAAAACTTGGCAAACCACCATGTGACAATTAACGGCATGAGAAAGATGTAAGATAAATAAACAGTAACAACATAACAGTTATAAAAGGGAAAATTTTCTAAAACAATAACAGGAAGTTTTATAACGTGGATAAAGATGCTGAAATCTTATGCAGGGGTGACATGAATTCTTGGCTGCAACCACAGAATGAAAGGACCCACTCACTAAAAGCTGAGAGATGAAGGGTAAGGGGATGAGGAACAGAGTTATTTAAAGGTATGTGGACAGTTTTGTTATGAAGGCAGTATGTGTTGTGAGTGAAAGAATTATTCAAACGCCCACCATTCAACCTGGGACTTTCTAGATGAATTAAGCAATGAAAATAGTTACAAAGAGATGTTATTTAAATAACTTGCAGCTGTAAACACACACTGCAGAAAATAACTGAAATTCAACTTTCTCAAACCACTTACACAAAAAGACATAGTAAGATGATTATAATATATATGATGCTTATCTACAGAAAGCTGACAATTTTAGAAAGAGGCAATCCTTACTTATATTCCATGCTCAGTGTTGCATAAAAGTTACAGGGAGTTCTGTAGTACAGTAGATACCTAAAAATTTATGCCTTTTCAACACAGAACCCGGAGTCCTTCTGCTTAGCAGGTATGAGATAAAAGTTGTACTGTTCACTTCAGTATATTTCTTTCAGAAACTGTGTTTTTTTTTACTGGCTCTCGCAAGAATCAGAGGTCATAACAAAACTCAAGTCTGCATTAAAGTTAGCACACAGCAAGAAAGAGTAACTGTCATGGTATACAGGTAAAGGCAAAATCTGTTTCCATGCCATTAAGGCATATTGGGGATGTATCATGCCTGGCCACATTTACCTTCCAAGATTTCTCTGATACCCATTTTCAGAGGCTAGAAGGACCCCAGGTCCTTTTTGGTACCAGAAAAAAATCCCACTGCTGGGACTTGAACCTGGTATCATTGGATTAGTAGACCAAGCACTTAACCACTCAGCCAACCTGGCTGCACCTTAGTATACAGCAAGGAAAAAAAAAGAACTGTAAAAATAAGATTTTTAAGGCATGCATCTTTCCCGTCGCAACATATGCCTGTGAGACCTGGACACTTAACAAAACAGCTGTGAAACACATAAATGGCTTTGAATGTAAATGCTACAGAAGAGTTCTTCAAATATCATGGACACAAAAAAGAACAAATATATTCATACTACAAGAATTTAATAATGAAGAAAGTTGGGTAGTAAAGAGGATTAAACAGAGGAAACTTAAATATTTATTTTGCACACATTAAACATCATGAGAATTTGGAGAAGGCCGTCTTGGAAGGATACATAATGGGAAAGAGAGAGAGGAAGACCAAGGTGAAGATGGCTGCAAGATGTCTTTGATAAAATGCAGTTGGATATATCAGCAGCAGGGCATCTTGCTTACAACCGAGAGGCCTACAGGAGAGCTACAAAGTTCAGCAAGGTCACTGGCTGGCTAGCTGGGCACTGAAACTGCATTAATAATGAGTACTAAATGAGAATTAATATTTTCCATGCTTTACTGAACATTACCTGCAGCATGGCTAATGTGCTGTCCCAAGCTAAGACAATAAAACAGCTTAGACTGAACTGGGTTTCTTTTTTTCTCTCACCCTTATTTTAGCATTTTCTGGATGTTAGAATAAAAAGAGATGAGTTTTCCTTTCTTAGTTTCTTTATTCTGAATGTGATTTGCCATCTGCTTTTACTGCTGTTCTGAGATTAACAAGGCCCAAACTTTAAATAAAATGGTAAGCAAATAAGAAAAAAAACACAAACCACATTGTAAAGACTACTTTATTAGTGAGCTTCTACAAAGCACTTGCCTTTTCAGTGTGTTTAAATATTTTGCAAAGTACGACAATACAAGCGTGTTCACTATAAAAATAATTTCTTGATATACAGAAATTTACTTGGCACAAGCAAGTTTATGGTAATTTGTGCCAGCATAAAAACTGCATATTAAATAGAACTGTAAAAATTCTCATTCTGATGAATAAAATCATATAAAAAACATACTTTTTTATGCAACAAATATATCTTTCTCCTTAATTATTTGTTACTGCTAATTCCCTAACATATCTTTAGTCTTTCTACTGCATGTGAATTTTTCTGTCTTGTTTGCAATTATGCGCTTTTTTTTTTTAACCGCATTTCTTTGTTGCTTTTTTTTTCTCTGGCAAAAAAACACAACAGCAGTTTTAGCTCAACATATTGAGCAGTGAACAGCCAAAGGTGTTTTATCACATGTCAGTGTCAAACTGTCATCCTTAGGGTTTTTTCCCCTTGTGTTGAACTATTTCTTCAAAATGGGTTTGGAACAGACAAGATTTATCTAGGCTTCTTGATTAACATTTCTCTTCTTTGAAAAACTGAAAACAACCCAATCAGGATTAAAGCATGCAAAATCGTGAGGTCCCCCCCCCCCCCAATATATGATTCTGTTAGGTGTTGCAGCTCAGAACATGGGAGTTGCACAACTGCCTCTTTATAGAGGCTGAGGTAAACTGCCTATCATTGTGGTCACCAGACTGTGCTGTTTAATGTATAATGTTTTTTAACAAAATGGCTATGTCTGGTGTCTACTACAAGGTTTGTGTACTTTTTCAGCATCCAAGTTCTTTGTTTTTTTAAAATTCTAACCAGAAGGAAGTAATGTGGAAAATGAGCAGTCTCTTATTACAATGTGAAATTTATATGATGAACATTATTTTATATATGGGTACACCAGTGAGTTTCCAGGAAATGATGATCCAGCACCTCTGTTAATCTGGACAAAATTGTGCAAAGGCACATGGAATTCCCATGACTAGGGACATAAAAAGTGTTAAAATTTACTAAGTAATATACCATGAAAGTGTTGAGCTAGAACTTAGATTATCTGAGAGTGATTTGAGATTTGTGTATATGTTTGCCAAAGCAAGGACACACACACATCAATTATAGGGGCCAACCAGAAGACTACAAACTTTCTATTCTTGCTAGCTGAACATCTTACCCCAATGCTGAAATTCTGCATAAGAATAATGTTTATAACGTTAAAATGTACATAATCCAATGACCAATGAATGCTCTAAAGCCCAAGCAGTGCTCACTTGTCAAGAAAAAGTTGATGTGATGAGTACTGGCAAATCTGTACAGACATTTATTAAAGAACAACAAGGAAGGACATTTTCTGCTTCACAAGTAGAGGCAGTGGGAGTTAAACTTTTGACCAAGGTACTTCAGTCAACCCAATGGATGGACACTTGGCTCTTACTGGTTTTTGGTAAGGAAATTGAGCACATCGCTTACTGTAGCACTGATCATTCAATGAAAATGAATGATGCCTCATTTTTCTACTTTTTTATGCAGTAAAGAAACACAGCTGCTTGAAGCAGAACAATGATTAAATTCAAACAAGATAAAGGCAGTGCCATCAACTACTAAGTGGCATCAACTACTAAAGATTCTACTTCAGATATGCCAGAAGTCTCCCTATGATGTCACAAGTTCAAGATTATGAAAATGACACTAATCCTGACAGCCTTCAGCTTCCAGAGTTTAAGTTTAAATTATACAGGATTACTTATATAGACATGTGTACATGTATCAGTTAAATGATTATTAAACAAGATTTTTTGATAAAGCAAAAATTAAATGTAAATTTATTCATTACTGCAGCAGCAAAATATTGCCATTCACAAAGTGAGAAATTTTAGAACTTTTACTTGAACTGATCATTAATACCTATAAGTTTAAGTGAATTCTTAATATACGTTTATGTTTCTGGCAGTCTGTGCTGCTTTAGAGTCTGGAAAGTGTATAGCTGGTGGAGCTTGTTGAATTGTTACTATATGAACTCTGTTGGTCCGGTAAGATGGTTGATGGAACTAGAGGTGATGTGCCTAAATTAGCAATTACTTTCCTTTACCATCCTTAGATAAACAAATACAGTACTTGGACCTATGAGATGACAGCAAGTTCATGGAAAAAAAAAAACTCATATGTCTCTCTATTATTGCAAAACACTTCAAATTCCTTTACTTTCTTGAATCCATTGTTAAATAAATATAATTTTTGTCACTGTTTAAAAAACATTTATTGTTGACTTTTGTTTTCTTCTTTACTGCAAGCTCTCCACACTTCTTGTATACATGTTTCTGTTTTCCACCATTCTCCTTCACTGTCTCTTCCATGTTACTAGACGGGTGCCGGCATCGAATGAACAAGTCTCACAGAATGAACAGCTGAGTTGATGACATAGAAAAAAATATTGGGAATAGGGGCCCGGCAGCCAACGCATCCACCAGCTTTCACCAAGTAGCAAATGAAGTAGTAAAGGAGTATGAAGAGTAGGATCATAAGTGGCAAGTAGAGCCACCACTTCCCTCTGAAGTCAATTCCAGTGTCACCTAGCAAAAGTCACCAAAATGACATTATTAAGGTGGAAAAATGGCTAGGATGTATTGGACAAATGTCCAGATGAAGTATTTTATTTACATACACTATTTGTATTGCTGATTCTATCCAGGGTTATTATAAATTTATTATAAATTATAAATCCAAACATAAGTCAGTGAAACATTTCAAAACTTCGCAACAAAGAAACTACGTAATGGATCATGATAATTCTTACACCAAGAGAGAGAGAGAGAGAGAGAGAGAAACTCTTCATGCTTTTTAAAAAATAAAGCCAGCGCACGGAGCTTCCCATGGTTTGCCACTAGGTGGAAATACAGCGTCCAGGAAACGTGAGCTGTCATTTTGTGTTTTGGAATACGCAAGAGTCCCATCTGTTGTAACTTTGCAGCAACGATTTCAAGTGGAATTTCAGAAGGCAGCTCCTGTTTTCAACAGTATCAAGAAGTGGTATGCAAAATTCTGGGATGAAGACTGTCTGTGCATAACTGCTCGGCAGGGACGTCCAAGACCATGTGAAGAAACTGAATCATGTTAGAGGAGCTTACCAGCAAAGCCCCCGCAAGTTTATTTACATAGAGAATTTGCCATATTGTTGATTGAGAAACTCTTAGCTGTAAACTTGCACGTATATGTACATATATATGAATATATGTATGTGTGCACACACACACAGTTTTTTTTTAAAAATCTCATTTTATGCACTAGAAAGCCTGAATAACAAAAGAAAATCAGTTTGCTTATCTCTCATGTACATGGCTTGGGAGTTAAACTTCTGACCAAGGTACTTCAGTCAACCCAATGGACGGACACTTAGCTCTTACTGGTTTTTGGTAAGGAAATTGAGCACTTTGCTCACTGTAGCACTGATCATTCAATGAAAATATAAGCAATGATGCCTCATTTTTCTACTTTTTTTTAATGCAGTAAAGAAATACAGCTGCCTGAAGCAGAACAATGATTAAATCCAAACAACTCAGTGTGAATCAAATAGTTGAAATCATAGCTGACAAGACAGGAGTGAAGAAGACACTGCTCAAGGTACAGCAGTCACTGCAGCCATCAAAACCACCTCTGACCAAGTCCTTATCCTGCCTCTCATCTCACAGGCTTCTCTGCTGCTTCTGCCTGGATGTCTTGTTTTGTGCTATCTCCCTGTAACTGCGAGCTGATGTTCTTTGCCGTATCGGCGTGGGAGCAGGTTATGGCAGCTACTTTTTCAGTCCTGGAGTACAGCTAAAAAGCAGGGGGTGTGCAATGCTTCTTTAGCAGACTCCACCACAACTGGCACTATGATGATCCTTGCCCCGTTAGCCAGGCTAGGTCTGTTACTAGGAGTATTAACGGAGAGGAGGGACAGGGTCTTGGTCAGCTATGGTTTGCTAATTCTGATGCTAGCATATCAGCCATGGGTCGCAGAGTGTCTAATTGGACAGCATCTCCATATTAAAAAAAAACAACCAATCTGAGACCACTTACTTGAAATAAATGACCAGTCTCCCTCCCATATTTAACACTAATAAGACAGAAATGATGACACAAAGTCTATAGGTATGGAGATAAAAAAAGCAAAAGACAAACGGAAGAGAAAGTAAAAAATGAGATGGAAAACAGTGAGAAAAAAAAAGACACAGTACAGTAGAAATAATATTCCATTACGATAAATAAGAAAAATGTGTGTTCTTGTTATAAACAAGCAAGGGAATCAGTATTCATGGAAAAAAGAGGCTAGTCCTATTTAGATTTGGGTGCCTGAGTGGCAAAGTGGTTAGTGCACTGGTCTCTCATGGTGAAGGTCGGGGGTTCGAATCCAGCTGGAGGCACCCCAGTCACCCAGCTGTAGCAATGGGTACCCAACTTCTTCTGGGGTTGGGGAAAGGAAGGCAGCCAGGCATGATACTGACCATATCACCCTCTGGTGTGCGGACAGATCAAGGAAAATATAGGCACTAACACCATATCCCTATGTGCCTCTAAGGCATGACAGGATTACCTTTACCTACCTGCCTATTTAGATTTGAACTTCTGATCTTCTATCTAGTGGATAGAATCTCAGAGCTGCTAAACTATTTAGAGCCCATCTATAAATTTCTGCATAACAGTGAATATACTTTGAATAATTTCTTCTCATCTGCTTCTTTATCTCCCTGGAACTGCCATCCTGCAGCCATGGTAGTGAAGGTGTTCTGAGCCAACTTCATGTCAGATCATCAGCGGGTTAAAGTGGCTAGTTTTTTCTTTTCAGCCCCAGAGTTCAGCTAACAGGCAGGGGGTGTGCAGTACTTCTTTAGTGGACTCCACTGCCACAGGGATCATGGCATCTCTCAGAAGAATAGGTCTGATACTGGAGGTACCAATGGAGAGGGTCTTGGTGGCCATGGTTCACCAACCCTGATACTAGCATGTCAGCATCACTGATTGCCACATTGGACAGTCTTTGCCCACAAAAACTGCTGCTAACAGTATGCAGGAAACTCTCTACTGCAGAGAGAGGAACAACAACACAATTCCTTCAGATCATCGGAGGAAGTACCTAAGTACCCCCCCCCCCCCCAACAAGTGTTTCGGCCCTATTAAACTCCTGACACTCTAAAGGGGGGAGGGGCATCTGGGTCATAACTCCCAGAGGTCTTGTGAGTTGTCACATGAGTGTCTTGGAGAACAATTTGTCTCTTAATATCAACATGAAAACTAAAATCAAAGCACAAAAGATGACCTACGCAAGTGTAAACTCAAACTGTGGCCAGACCAATGGTTGCAGTTTTTTTTTCCCTTGCTTAAACATCTTTGTAGGATCATGAAACTGAGAACACTATTACTAAAACTCTGAACATCAAGTTCTAATTTGTCTCTAAAAGTGCAACAATTCCATTTCTTAAAATGCCAATTCTGTCTGTTGCTGAAGAAAATGGCTAATTAATATTTAGTGGATGTTGTTGGTGACTTAGCAAACTGACTGCAGCAATCATTCAAACTGATTACTGATTGCTCAAATATTCTTGTAAAGTCATAGGGAAAAAAAATCACTGCAGACTTGGTTCAGCTGAATATATATATATATATATATATATTTTTTTTTTAAATGTGTTGCAACAGATAAAATATAAAATTCAGAATTATTTGCAAGGATGACAGTTTTTCTTCTTGGAATTCACAATTAACAATACTGCATTATTATTGTAAAGTTTGTTTTCCCCTCAATACATACATTTTCCTAGTTTTATCTCTTAATAAATGTAATCCAATAAAATTTAATTCTGTCAAATATAGATTAACTCCAATACAGCAACTAATAATTTTTGAGTCATGCATTGTTCCAGCATAATGCTGACTGAAATACATTAAATCTCAGTTTCAGTCAAGTTCTTCAGTTGAAAGGCAAAAATACAATGTAAGTTTTTCAGTCCCTAGCTTGCATATTGTTGTGGCTCCAAGTTACACAGCTATGTGAGAAAAATGCACAGATTACACGCTGTGAAAATTATGAAGGAAACAGCAAGTAATGGAGGCTAATACAAAATTTCAGTCACAAAATTCCAACATAGTAACTGTAATCATTTATAAAACTACTTTTAACAGCTATCACCCACTTCTTTGGCGCGAGGGAGCACGTGAGGAGTAAGGTGATTCCAGTTCATCAGCATCTTCATATCTGAAAGAAAAAGTTTGTTTTATTAAAGGGATGCTGTTAGAAATGTATCTGATATCTGCATATACCTCTGACTTGTCCTATCTATACTACTGTAGCAGTGCACGTGCAGTGAGACCTACTTTCTTAGGTGTTGTGTGAGGTCGAGGCAAACTAAAAATGAAGAAATGAAATGTACATGCTAGACCCCCTGGGAACAACTGTGTTAAGTGCACACTTACCTTAACATAGTCTTTGTGAGACAGGGAACATAGATCTGTTTGCTTAAAAACTCTGACCTACTTCTGTAGCCCAGAAATCTGTAGCAATCAATACTAATTGTAACTGCTATTTTTGTAAAATATAATGTCAGGGGTGGTGGATGGATGGAGACATGGAGATTGCTGGCAGGGATGAGGAAAATCTGGTGTGAAACCAATGAATCCAAGACATGGCAAGCCTATGGGTCTTTACAATGGCTATCAGAATGATGTAAACAAAATAGAGCCAGCAGACTATAGGTGGCGGGGAATGGATATCGTTGAGGCACTTATCAGATTCCTCATCCCAAAGTCGGAGTGTCTCTGTGGAACTGTCTCAGTGCTGTCTGGCCAGCCAGCGTTGCATGCTGGATCTGACATGGAGAACTGACAGCCACCTGAGGCTGGAGAACAAAGTTTTGGCCAGGCCAGCCTACACCACTGTCTTCACGGCAGTCCAAGCAAGACCACAGTCTGCCCTAGCAAGGAAAGGTGCTGAAGTCAGAGGTACCCAGCCAAAAGGCGCATCGCAAAAATCAAGGTACCATGCATTATCGCCAGTGTGCGTACAAAGAAGAAGAAGAAGAAGTACATGCTACAGGTTGATCATGTTTTCAAATTTGGTAAAAACACTTCAGCTCATTGTTGTTTGTTTGCATTCACGTGTGCTCAGGCATAACCTTAAATACATGGGACAGTTTCCTCTGAACATCGATTTCTCCCTAAATACAGTCATGAGAACATTTTGCTCTGGCAAGACTTTCTTTACAGGTAAAGCAATACCTGATGATATATAATTCCACTTTTTATAATCTCTGTGGTAAGAAGCAGATCCGTTATGTTATTTTAACTGCTGATGAAACCTTTATTTGTTAATATAAAAACTGTTCTATTGTTGTTAAACCACAAAAAGAACACCAACAATAGTAATACCTTATCCATCTTCAATAATACTGACAGCTCTCTCTTGAAAATCTGTACTATGTAAGAACTTTCCAACATGCATAAATTCTGTTGAGACTATTTACAGAAAAGATTCAAAATAATGTGCAAAGCACTTGGGAAAGATGCTACCTCTTCTCAGTTTCTGCCTGTCAAGAGAAAGTAGGTCATACTGTGTTACCTCTGTGACATAGTGAAGCGTTGTTGTTTTTTTTTTAATTTAATAAATATTTTCATCATTTACTTGTTGAAAAAAGAGAGCCAGCTGACAAATTCTCACTAGATTTGAAGGTGAAATTGAGAATGGTGTGGAACAAAGGTGAAAAAAGTTTGTCTTCATCAGAATGTGAAAGTTCTGCAAGAATCAAGAAATGTGAATACTACTGTAAAGCTTGCTGCTTCTATAAATATGAATATATAAAAACTGATGTGTAATGTACTAATTATGTAAGCAGAGCTGCCTGTCACAGATTTTTCTACTGCTCAGACTATGTAAGGAATGCCATCAACAGTAATATCTCATCCTTCTTTTATTAATGTACAGAATGCCATTAATGGTAATACTTACTCTTTTCCATAAACATTATCTTGAGATGCTACAGATACTCTTGATTTAGGAATCGTATCCGATACATGCTCCTCAGAAACAAATGAGCCTGAGAGTGCAGAAGATCGTCTCGTTGATTTTGGCGTAGATTTCTTTGATGCATCTGAGTAATCCGTTTGCAGCATTGGTACTGAGTACTTGGAAACACCAGAAATGTCTGGTGGGTAAGGTGACTGTCTTGATGTACTGGAAAAGTCAGCAGGAAGCTGTGGTGACTGTCTGGATTCACCTGAAGTATCTGGTAGATATGAGTGCTTTGATGCATCAGACTGATTTAACCGGCTTTTTGATTGCCAAGTTTCAGTTAAGTCTTCATTTTCTATAGCTGGGAGGCCTGCTGGTTGTGCAGTATCATCCTGCACAGTAGATGCTCTAGAACGACTTAACTTTGTTGCTACAGATGGTTCTCTGTGTGCTGATATAGTGGGTGTTTTCTGCAGTGAACCTGGCTCTGGTGTACTGTAAGGCTTTGAAAGTGCTGCAGATGGTCCTCTTTGCAATGATGGTAATGTACTTGTAGGCTTTGTTGATACTTGTGAAGGTTGTGTTATTGTACTAGTGTCTCCCCACTGGAGCCCAGAGGGTTGTGCACTAGGTGAAATTGATATCTGTTTGGAAGGTGGCTGTGTTGGTAGTCGTGATGGTTGTGTTATTGTACTGGTGTCTCCTTGTAAGAGTACAGAAGGTTGTGCATAAGGTGAAACTGATATTTGTTGGGAAGGCTGTGTCAGCAGTTGTGATGGCTGTGTTAGTGTACTAGTGTCTCCTTGTAGGAGCACAGATGGCTGTGCACTAGGTGAAAATGATATCTGTTGTGGAGATGGCTTTAGTACACTTGAAGGTTGTGTTGGTATTTGCGATGGTTGAGTCACTGTACTAGCATCTCCTTGCAGGAGAATAGATGGCTGCGCACTAACTGTCTGTTGTGGAGATGGCTGTGTTAGTGATTGTGATGGCTTAGTTACAATACATCCAACTCCTTGAGAATGCAAAGATGGTCGTCCACTAAGAAAAGATCCTGGCTGAGCACTTATGCTAGGAGGTTCCTCTAACTGCACAGTGGGCTGTTCACTCTGTACCTGATCTCCTAGTACTGATGTCTGCTGTGAAAGCTGTCCTACACTTAAAGGTGTTGTCAATGATTGCCCCGTCTGCAATGGGGTCTGGCCAAAAATACTTGAAGGCTGTGTTAATTGCTCCAATGGTGGGTGTTCCTCTATTTCAGAAGAAACTGGCGGTCCACTTGAAGAACGCATGGTCTGCAATGGAGACTGCTCTGGTAAAGGCGGTGTTGATGTTTGACCTGAATCATATACAGACCGTCGTAATATACTGGAAGGTTTTGACATCTGTGATTGCCTGGAGGCTACAGAAGGGCCTCTCTCTGGTGACATGGCCTGAAGTAAACTAGTAGTCTGTCCAGACAAAAGTGATTGTCTTGCAGTATCTGAACTGTACGCTGGTGATGGTTTTGATGCTGTAGAAGGACCTCTCTGCAATGACAGGGTGGGATGAATGCTAGAACGGTCTGAGTGTAAAACTGAGTGCATGGGTGAAGCAGAAAGACTGGTTACTCGTGACGGTTCTCCAATATAGGAACTCTCAGCGATGGACAGAGATGGGTGCATACAAGACTGTACAGAGACAGGAGATTTTCGTGATGAAACTAATGAATGCCTATAAGAAATATCTTCTGCTGCTTTTTCTGAGAAAACTGGTGAGGGTGAATGCACTGATCGTGATTTAGCCAAATCAGAGCAATAGAACTGGCTTTGTCTCATAGCAGATAATATATTTGCACAGATGCTGTCATGTCTGGATGGGGGTAATATATCTTCACATGCTGCATAACGTCTGGCACATGGGGATATATCCTGACGCTGCCAGCACGTCTGCCTGCATTCTGATCGTTCAAAAGCAGGCCTTCTAGTTGACAGCATGGCACCATCACCATCGTGATAAAATGATGTTCTTAATGGTGTCCTTAATGGCGTTGGCAGTCCCATAGTGTGCAATGTGCTCCTCCTGGAGCCAGCTGGACTGCCACCTTTCTTTGATGAAGCCTCTGTGACAGATGGTGGTCTGTGAGAAGACTGACTTGATGAGCGTGATCTGAGTGAGTGAGCTGATGACCTAATTATAGAACAAATGAAAATAAATTATGTACAGATACTGAACACAAAACTTTTGGACAAAAGTGAAACTGTGGGAAAGATAAAGATGGAAAGATGAAAGAGGGACAGCAGAGCCAAATGGAAAACTTTTATCTTTGCTATATGCAATTTTTTTTGGGCAAAATGTGGACTGATGATACTTATAATCATATACAGCCATATTATAATTTGCCTTGTTTCTTTTTTCGATCCAAGAAGAATTTGTTGTCTTCCAAGGCCATATTATAATTTGCCTTGTTTCTTTTTTCGATCCAAGAAGAATTTGTTGTCTTCCAAGGCCATATTATAATTTGCCTTGTTTCTTTTTTCAATCCAAGAAGAATCTGTTGTCTTCCAGAGTATTAAATTTATGCTGAAATACAGAATTTCACTCTCTTCTTGTTTTCTTTCTTCCTTCACAAGCTGGTGTTCTATGTAGCTGATGTTGTGAAGGTGTTGAGGCACAACATTGTATTGGCTGGGGGCAGGTTATGGCAGCTATTTTTTCAGTCCCAGAGTGCACCTAAAAGCAGGGGATGTGCAATGCTTCTTTGGCAGACTCCACCACGAGAACTAAGGCTACCAACAGAGAAGTGGGACAGGGTCTTGGTCAGCTATGGTTCACAAGCCTTGATGCTAGCACATCAGCTATGCTTTGCTGATTGCCAAATTAGACAGCGTCTGCTCTAAACTGAAGAATGAACAAAAAAAATGGTGAAGAACTGGACGCACAGGTCCACCTATCTAACACACTGCCATTCATCACTCAGCTTCATTCTAATGCTATTATTTAATAATATATACTTATTAAGAACAATAATAAATAAATATGAAAATAAATATGAAACAAACAACTAATACCTATAACTTCTTAACCATACATTCAACAGTATAATACATAAATAAAACATTATGACAGCTATTTTATATTCTCACACATTAATTACAGCCAAACTGATGAAAAGAACTGAATTATTTCTGCTACTCTGGACATATACAATGACTGTTAGTAATGTTAAGAGAAAAGTAGATGTTACAAGGGGCCATGAAATCAATGTCAAACAAGTATTGAAAAAGAATGAAGTTAAATTAACAAATATTCCTTCTGAGGTTTAGGAAGGATGGAAGGGTATTCCATAGGTGAGCAGTACAGTAAACAAGGCTTTTCTTGTACGGTCAATGCCAAGTTTTTAGAGAAAACAACTGTTTTTGGTATTGATTATGTTTTGCATTAAATCTGAAAAATGGCCACAAATAATATACAGCATTCTCTGATAGAATTCTATGAACTAACTTGGCATTGTTAAATATGAATCTATTTTTTGAGATAAAGAATTCTGAGATGTTTGTGCTGAACTGCAGTCTTTGCTGGATGCTTGTCACCAGCAATATATCTAAGTGTGTTTGTATGTAAAATACACAGTAGGTTTTTCTTGTGTTCTGATCAATAAATAGCTTAATTTTGCCCAGTTGGTGCACTTTTTGTGTTCTGAGCTAAGCTGGACTTTGTACAAAGAGTTTCAAGCTAAATACTGATCAATGTTGAGACCTAGAGTTTTATGTTCACTACCATGTTCTATTTAAGATGTGTTGTAATGAGCATGCATTTTTTAAACTAGTGTTTATTAACATACATAGTCACTACTCCATTTAATTGATTTCAGTCTGAAGTGCTGATTCATCTGTTCATGAGATTATTACTGTGCAGCTGTCAGCAAAAAGGTCACATGAAGATTACTGAAATGGAATCACTGACAGAAATAGCAAAGAGAGGAGAACCAAGAACATAACCTTATGGAACATTAGTACCAACTAAAAATGAATTCAACATTTTTGTAACCATACTACTTGCTTGAAAGAAATTATGCAATAAGTTTTGTTTTGTCAAAGTGTAGTCCAAAGTGTAGTATTTCCAACTTTTTCACAAAAACTCCACGATCAGTCATATCACATGCTTTCTAAAAGTCACTGCATATTTTGTTATCATTTGTATTTGATAGCCAATTTCCTTTCATTTTAACTCTTCCCATGCCATCCTCGCTATAGCGAGATCTTCCAGTTAGTCAAGTTAGTGCCATCTTCAATATAGTGAGGTTTGGTTCGTTTCAGTGTAAAACTGGTGTAACTCTTTGATTGTACACGTTTTATCTGTACATGTCTGGTGACCCTTCATAGTTCAATCCAAAGTGTGGCTAACAACCGAGTGAAATCGATGTTTTTAATCAAGAATTTTCAACATTTATTGTGACTTCGGAGCCATAAGGACATGTCCTATGACCATACCACTGTTTCTGAATGTACCCCAAGTAGATCTAGACCTTATTAAATGGACTGGAGAAGTAGTTACAAGGTTATTTCAGACATTATTTTAGTGAGAATGCCACCACACGACAAGATAGGATGAAAATTTAAGAAGATCTAGACATCGCCGATGTCAATTATGATCAGTTTTCTATCACACGTAATGATGTTGTCTTGAGTAACAGTTGTGTTTTTCAATAGGTTTTGATGAATATTAAAGAATGAAAAAACTGATTAATGAACCAGCTTTAAAAAAGATAAGCACTTTTACAATTTTAAAAGCCTCACGGACATAACTATTTGCAATGCACTGAGTGTAAATGTGTGTTAGTATATATGTAATGACCAGCACAGAATATGTAAGATTTTATTACTAATACTGCCAAGATGTGCTGAACTGTTGTTCTTCAAAGTTGAAAGGTAACTGTAAGTTTCACTAACTGTTAAAGAAGGCAAATGAATGTGAGGATTTTTTAGCCTGTGTTAAAAAGTACACAACATAGGTGATAGATGAGTGTTCTGGTCTGTTGTAAGAGAAGTAAAATTGTGATTATAAGTACAGTTTTCCACATAGTGCTGGTACATGTTGAGCACTCCACTTTTAACTGTCTTAATCTAGGAATTAAAGAATCTCATCCCAGTTCATCCACTCATTGTCAAGTATAATGTCTGTATGACAAGATATTCTCTATGGCTTTAGCAGACATGTGCCAGGAGATATTACAGCAGAACATACACATCATCCACTCACTGCTCTGTTGCATACTAAAAAAAAAGCTAAAAAAACTAAACCCCCCCTTCCCCCCCCCCCCCAAAAAAAAACAAATGATTATCTAGGCACCTTTATGAAATGAGTGCTTTTATATGCAAAAATAACAGATCTACACCTGGATGAACAGACCCACACAAAAATGAACAGGCATACACCAGAAATAACAGACCCACACTAGACTGAACTATATCAGACATAACAGATCTACACCAGAAATAGCAGATCTACACCTGAAATAGTAGATCTACACCAGAAATAGCAGATCTGCACCTGAAATAATAGATCTACACCAGAAATAGCAGATCTACATCTGAAATAATAGATCTACATCAGAAATAGCAGATCTACACCAGAAATAACAGATCTACATCTGAAATAATAGATCTATGCCTTAAATAATTGATTTGCATTAGAAATAACAGATCTACACCAGAAATAACTGATTTACGTTAGAAATAACAGATATACACCAGAAATAACTGATTTACACTAGAAATAACATATCTACACCAGAAATAACTGATTTACACTAGAATAAACATACTGACCTAAACTAGAATAAACAGACCTACACCAGAGAGGATAGAACCATGCCAGAAAGAACAGATCAATGAAAGAAAGAACAAACCTTAACACAAGAATGAGCAAAAGTATGCTAGAAAGAACAGACCTATGCCAGAGACAACCACTGCTATACAACATAGCATCATTCAGTCATTTGCATGTTCCTTGTAGAAGTTTTGTCTCCCTAACAGCTCTCCTGTAGGCGTCTTGGTTGTTAAGCAAGATGACCTGCTGCTGATGCATCCATTTGCAGATCATCAACGATGTCTTGCAGCCATCTTCACCTTCATCTTTCTCTCTTTCTCCTTCCTATTATGTACCCTTCCAAGACTGTCAATTCCCTAAATTCTGATGTGTTTAACTATTCCTGTGCCTAAGAAAAAAATGCGGACGTTCCTGTCTGTGCCACACAAAAAGCGCTGGTCCTGATCTGTATAGTGGGCATAGTTGTAAAATGGAATGGAAAACAGTATTTACATGTACTTCCGTGTACTTATTTTGTTTCAAAATATAATTAAATGTATGAAAATTTCATAAATGCAGAGTTTTTTAGGAAAAAAAGAAGTAATGTGGTGTTTTTAGACAATGATTGTGCCCAGCTCATCATCAGCTAGGTCTAGATATGCACTACTTACCATCTGAGATGTCTAGATCTACTTGTCGATCTTGTATTGTGATTCTATGTTGCATTCTCGCTAAATTAATGTCTGAAATAACCTACTAACTATTTCTCCAGTCATCTAATGTCTAAATCTACTTAGGATACATTCAAGAGCAGTGGGGTGATCACAGGCCATGTCCATGCCCCTATCTACATCATAAAAAATTGTAAAATTTCGATGTTTCTCTTCCTTTTTCTCGCTCGGCATAACTAAGGACTCTTTCACCATTTTGAAAAGTGTCACCGGAAACGCGAACAAAACATGTACAATCTAAATGTTACACCGGTTGGTTTTATTGAAACAAATGATTTGTCACCATAACGACTATGGCACGCCAACTCAGTAATCGGAAATCCTCACCATAGCAACTATGGCATGGGAAGAGTTAATATGTCCAAAATACTTTTTTCTCTGTTTAATCTTCTTTACTAGCCAACCTTCTTCAATATTAAGTTCTTGTAGAATAGATATATTTGTTCTTTTTTGTGTCCATGATATTTGAAGGACTCTTCTATAGCATTTAGATTCAAGATGCGAGATAGCACAGTTTGTCAGTACGCTGTTCTCTCATGGCTATATGGCTGCTCGTCCTATCAGAGTCCATGGTTCGAATCTCAGGTAATTCTCTTGTGATTTTTCTCTCTCTCACGTCTCACTAAAGTGCTCTAGGTCTAATCCTACAAAACTGTGTTCTCTTACTTTACCAAAAGCATTTGTGTTTCTCAGCTGTTTTGTTGAGTGCCCAGGTCTCACAGGCACATGTTGCGATGGGAAAGATGCATGCTCTTAAAAATCTTATTTTTGTGGTTCTGTCAGTTCTCCACAGCTTCTTAGTTGTTTTATTTTCTTTTGGCGAGCGACAGACACGACGTCAGAACATCTGAAAGGTGAACTGTGAAAATATGTTTAGACTCACCTGTCATCCTCGGGGTAGCGTGCAGAAATTTTAGAGTCACTCTTGATACCGTGGAACTTTTCTGATTCAAGTTCCTCTTCCAGGTCAATCTCTTTATCTATGTCATCTTCAGTATCATCTCTGCTATGAGTCTTAGAAGATGGTTTTTGTCTGTACACAAATAGTTTTTGGGTTTAAGTATTTATAAAACTATTTATATATATATATATAAATAGTTAGTTTTATAAATACATATATATATATATACAAAGCCACTGCAGTAAAGCTATAACAAAATGATATATGATATACTGTAGCAAAAATAGGAACCACACTATTGATTAATGAGAACAGCTGCAAAAATATTTTGGTTTTACACCTTACTTGTACAAAAACATACAGGATGAAGGGATAGGAAAAGAAAATATAAATGCACATGAATGGTATACATCAGATAAGAATGACAAAAATAACAGCAAAAAAAAAGGAAGCACTTAACTGTGACTTGCAAGAGATAGTGCACTTGGTGAAGTATTGTGAATATTTATATGCAGACTTTTGGGATGTGATACCTTATCTGATTTGTTAGTAGTAAAGTGGGGGTGGGGGGAGGAAAGTAAGGGATACAAGAAAAGAATGGGTGGAACAGCTGAGTGTGGCTGGGGTAGAGGGCTTGAAATATAGTGCAGACAAAGTCCTAGAATATCAGCTGCAGGTGAGGAAAGAGTAGGCATGAACTTGGGAAGGAATATGATTGTGGAGAAGTATAGATGAATATGAAGTTTAATCTGAATGTGGTTCAACTTGTACAATATCCCTGCATGTAGTGGTTCTTGAGCACCAGGTGGCTTCTGTTATTAAAGTGATATTATTTAATGGCTGTTACCAGAATGGCTTGCTTATGGTTAGGGCCACTGAAATGATTAGAGAATAGCTTAGAGGCATGTTGGGAGATGTCATAAAGATGTTTCTGCATACTGTCACCTAATATGAGACCAGTCTCTCCATTTATATAAGTTTATCCTACACTTTCTGCACACAGCGGCACATATTATGTGAAGATAGTTTTGAGAAAAGTAACTGACTTTGTTTCCCAGACTACAGGGCAGGTGACGTAACAAGGGCTGTTGCACTTTCTAGTTTTGAGAAAGGCAGGATCCTTCTGATTAACTTCTAGTTTGTAGGCCAATGGGGGTGAGAGTGTAATGGTGGTGGTTCACAGATGTTGTGAGTTTTAGGGTTGAGCTGTAGTAGTGGCAGATGGCAGTAAAGAACTGTCTTAACCATCTGTACACCAGGATGGAAAAGGGAGCACTAATTTAACTCTGTTAGATGAAGTGCCATGTTTCTTTCTGTACACCTCTTCTGCAGCTCACTTTCTAGATACAACTGAAGGCTTTCCGGAGGACTTTTTCAGGGCAGTGGTGATGGCAAAAAAAATTCCAATAACTTTTGGGACTGATCCACAAAATCTGAGTCATCCAGGCATAGGCAGTGAAGATGCTTGAGCTGAGAGTATGGGACTTGAGTCCTAGCAAGTTTCAGGTTGTGGAGCTGACATGTATGGCTGTCAGTAGGTTTGCAGAGCACAGAGCTGGAAAGACTTTTAATGTCTAAAAAAGCTGACTGACTTGTCAGAAATTTCAGATGTAAAAATAAGACATTCTTACTGAAGGAGATGATGAATTTTTTTTTTCAGCTCATTTTATGGCATACTGGTGACTCTGACAGTATCATCAAGGCACAATTCTGGGAGTCTGCTGGTATAGGTTTCCTATTTTTGGTCTTCCAGAAAACCCATAAATAGGCACGCATAATTGGGACCCAGTTTGGTTCCCATGGTGACACAATCAATCTAATCAAAATATGTGTCACTGCATTCAAAGGAATTTAGCATAAGCATCAGCTCTGTGAGTTCCATATTGTGTCTGGGATGCTGTAGGGTGATTGTCTTCATCAAAGACATAGCAGTGATAAGAGGCCCTCCTTATGGGGGATGGAGGTGTACAGGGAACATCGAGGACAAAGATATAATAGGTGTGATTCTGAGAGAGTCTGACAGTTTTGAAAGTGGTTAAAGCATGACTCATGTCATTTAGAAAATAGAGCTGCTTGTGTACTAGTGACGAAAAATACTATCGAGGGAATCAGAAATGTGCCCAGTGGGGCATGAACATAGTGATACAACGGACTGGCCAGCACAACTGGGTTTATGGCACCGCTGCCCATGAAGCTAAAATATGGCCATCTACAAAATTTATAATCTTTGCTGAGAGATAAATGCATCATTAATACTCATTTTTGTTCTCATTAAAGAATTATTGATGCATTTTTTGTGATATATCATTTTAGCATTTTTATAATCTATTTTTTGTTTGCCTAAATATTTTCTTAGAAGTCAAGTCAGAATGGGTCGGTGTGCAAAGAATTTTTTGTTCAGCCTTAACCTTCAATTTACTATCTCTGTCAAGGCTGGTAAGATTTGAAAAAAAACAAATTATAATGTCAAGGATGCAATTCTAGGCAACATTAGGTACATTTATGCATGTTTTCAATAAAATGTCCATCATAAATAAAATCAAACTGTCAAATTCAGTCTTCTCTCTCTCTCTCTTACATTAACTCTCATTCATTTGCTTCCTGCCTCTCCCACAGACATGCATGCCACTAAGCCTGTTGCTTCAACACATGTCACTGCTCAAACTATTTTCCCCTGATGACAGTTATATTAAAAGAAACACATACACACACGTAACACATTGTGTACAATGATTATGTCTAAGAATAAACAACATATATTGGTCCAGTTATGAGAGTAGTAGAAGAATGAGCATCAGAGAAACTGACTAGTCTTGAGGAAGGAGTGTATACATTTCTGATGCATTGTTTCAGTTAAAATTTTGCTAGCTTATTGTACTCCATATCTCAGTTTAATATTTCTTGTGTGATTCTCGATAGTTTAATATTTCTTGTGCAATTCTCAATAGTTTAATATTTCTTGTGTGATTCTCAATAGTTTTAATTTTTTTGTATGATTCTCAATAGTTTTAATATTTCTTGTGTGATTCTCAATAGTTTTAATTTTTTTGTATGATTCTCAATAGTTTTAATATTTCTTGTGTGATTCTCGATAGTTTTAATATTTTTTGTGTGATTCTCAATAGTTTAATATTTCGTGTGTGATTCTCAATAGTTTTAATATTTCTTGTGTGATTCTCAATAGTTTAATATTTCTTGTGTGATTCTCAATAGTTTAATATTTCTTGTGTGATTCTCAATAGTTTAATATTTCTTGTGTGATTCTCAATAGTTTAATATTTCTTGTGCGATTCTCTTCAAACCTGAACATTTCTTACATTTTTTTTCAGTTCTTCTAATATATCATGTAGTTCTAAAGTAAATTTACTTCTGCTTGTTAGAGCATTCATTATTCATTTTTTTACCTTCCGACACAGTAGTGACATCCATCTATCCATGTCCTTTGTTGGTCATTGGCTAAGCAATAACCACCCAATACACCCTGTGGCATCTTGCAGGACAGCAACAAATTCTCTCCACTTCTCATTGCTACAGCCAGCCTTTGTATTGTGATCCAGCTAAGCTGCATGCTACTCATTTCTGCTTCTACAGTTCTCTACCAGGTAACTTTGGTCGGCCTGTCTTTTTTTTCCCCCTGGGTGTCCATCACATGGCTGTTTCAGCAATGTTGCTGGAGTCTCCTTGGAGTCCAGTCCACTTCCAGCAGTGTCATCCATTTCCCAATCCATGTCATCCATTGGGAAATGATGCTATCCGTTTCCCAATCCATTATCATTTTTTTTTTTTGCTACTGTCACAGGCATATCCTATAGTAGAAATGCAGAAAATAGTTGGTGTTCAACCGCTAAAGGAACGTAGAGACACAAAGGTCATGACCATGGGAGAAAAATTCCTTAGCTCTGTAAGCCATCCCCTGAAGGAGAGATTCAATAACTTGGCATTAGGATGGCTTAAAAGAAGCAGCTTCATTCATCAGGCCAAGCGTATGCGTAAGCTGGTACCAGACCTTCCAACTGTAGTCACTCCATTATCATCTGTACCAGAGCATACACCATGGAAAGAAGCAGATTATACACAAATAACTATTCAGACTGAAGTGAAAGGTGTGCAGAATGGTGAGATGCAGAGCAGTCTTGTAAGATCAACAGCCACACTTAGTGTTCTAGATGACAAATATCCATGTGACACCTGGATACGTGTGTATACAGATGGATCTGCACATAATGCCATAAAGAATGGTGGGGCAGGAGCATATATTGAATATCCAAACAACACCATTGACAAGATTTCCATACCCACTGGTAAATACTGCAACAACTATGATGCAGAAGTTAGGGCAATTATTGCTGCAGTTGAAAAACTATCAGACTCCAGAATTGATACATGTCCTGTAGTAATTCTCACAGATGCAAGATCAGTACTGGAGGCTCTTCAGTGCAACAAACTACCAGACCTTAAGGATGCCTTGTCAAAAATTGGCTTACAACATGGAGTCACTTTGCAATGGATTCCCTCCCACTGTGGGATACCAGGCAATGAGAAAGCTGACCATCTGGCCAAAGAGGGCACTGAAATGGAGCAACCAGACATACCAGTCACCTATAATCAGAAGAAAAGCATGATAAAAACCTACAGGAAGCCACAAACACCACCACATGATGACTATCACATGCTAAACAGAAAGGAACAAGTCACCATCTTCCGTCTCCGAACAGGACACAGCCGACTCCGAAGTCATATGTATACAAAGTTTAAGATTGGTACTACTAATCTATGTACATGTGCCCAGGTGCCCCAAACCGTGGAACATATCCTCCAGAACTGCATCAACTACGAGACACTGAGAAATAATTACTGGCCCAGTGAAACCACTAAAGAAGATAAGCTCTATGGTTCCATACATGAGTTACAAAAAACAGTGAAATTTATCCAAGAGACAGGACTGCAGATATAGACAGACAGTGCGAACGAAGAAGAAGAAGAAGACAGGCATATCCTCTAGTTCAGCAGTTCTCAGATCCTTTTGCTGCACAGCCCACATTTAAAAGTCAAATATTTTTGTGGCTTACTAATAAAGTGTTTTATATTTGCAAGGTCACTCATTCATTTATTTGTATGTCCCTTGCAGAACTTTGCCTCCCTAACAGCACTCCTGTAGGCCTCTCGGTTGTGAGCAAGATGGCCTGTTGCTGATGCATCCATTTGCACATCATCAACGATGTCTTGCAGCCATCTTCACTTTGGTCTTCCTCTCTTTCTTTTTCTCATTATGCACCCTTCCAAGACGGTCTTCTCTAGATTATCATGACGTTTAATGTGTCCAAAATATTTAAGTTTTCTCTCTTTAATCCTCTTTACTAGCCAGCCTTCTTCAATATTAAGTTCTTGTAGTATGGATATATTTGTTCTTTTTTGTGTCCATGATATATGAAGAACTCTTCTGTAGCATTTACATTCAAAGGCATTTATGTGTTTCTCAGCTGTTTTGTTAAGCGTCCAGGTCTCATAAGGCATATGCTGCAATGGGAAAAACACATGCCCTTAAAAATCGTATTTTTGTGGTTCTGTCTGTTCCTCTCCACAGATTCTTTAGTTGTTTTACTTTCTGAAGAGCGACAGATGACCTCCTTTTAATTTCCTCATTGTATCTCCATTATTAGTTAGCAGTGATCCAAGATATTCAAAACTCTCCACTTCTTCCAGTTTTTCTTCATTGATACATATTTCAGCTGCCTTGTTTGTTTTGTCAGTTGTCATCAATTTAGTTTTCTTCGCATTGAGATAGAGGTTTTGCTCTTTGCTATTCTTACGGACTGACATAATTAGTTTTTCCATTCCTTTTTGTGTTGTGGACAGTAATACTGTGTCATCAGCATATCTAATCTCTGGTATTTCATAACCTCCAATTGTTATGGCATCGCAATATTCCTTCCATCTTTCTAGAATTTCCTCTGTCTCTGTTGAGGTATTCCCCATCTCATCACAAATTACATTTAGCTTAAGTGTGACATTTCTCATCAATGTCTTAATTTCTTTAAACATTTCACTATCTCTTACACACTTCTGATGTCCTTCTATTCTTTTACAACAATCTTGTATGTATTGTTTTTTGTCTTTTCTTATGTTTCTTCGTTTACCATTCCTTTCCTTCTGGGCAGTGACTGTAATAGTCAGTGATTGTAGCCATTGTCCCTACATTGAGATCATCTGCCTACCATCATAGAATGGTGACCATAACCAACATTATCTGTCGGCTGCTCTCTCATTCCATCCACCACCTGCTCTCATGGCTTCATGTCACCCTGATCAGGGGGCTAGATGGGTACTCCACTTTGCCCAAGGGTGTCCCGTAGACAAGGTTTAAATTGAATTTTATAAAGTATTATGTAATATTTTCTCTACATGTTTAACTGCATATTCATTGCTACACAAAAGTTCTTTTCATTTACCTTAAAGATGCCACTGTTTCTGGTTGGATAGCATGTCTATTCTGGCTGGAATTTGTGACAAACACACTCGAAGATCATCCTCCACGTTCATTTTTGAACGATATTTGGTTTTCATGTCAGTCAATGCAGAAGATGAAACTTGTCGTAGATAAGTTGTTGAAAAAGGTAGAAGAACTTTCATTGCCAAGGCTGACAAAAACAGATATTCCAGTGAAACAGCCTACAATCTCGGGTGACACTTGCTTTATGCGAGTTACAACACCACTGTTGCGGCCAGTCATTGTGGCAGCACCATTGGTGCAAACACCGATGCAATTCGTCCACTGCATTCCAAAAGCTGTGAAAAAAATCGTTTAAAACATGAAATATTTCAATGGCCATCATTCTCACTGGCAGTGACTTGCAAAAAAGACATTCTTCTTGCATACTAATTTGCCAACAATAGCGAACATAAACAAGCAGATGTGACTCGCCGGCGATGTCAGTTGACTCATCTAACTGAATAGCAAACTTAGTAGATTGTAATCTTTCAGTTAGCTGCACGACAAAGTCTTCAGACATTTCAGATACTCTTCTGCGGACAGTATCGTTTGAGGTGGGAATGTTTTTCAGTTTTGTAGCATATTCTGAGCTGGACAGTTCAATTTTGTAGCATATTCTGAGCTGAACAGTGCATCACAAATCTCAACAGCAGCTGGCATGGTAAGATCTCCAATCGTGTGTGGTTTCTTTGATTTTGGCGATTCTCTGGGGAATCAGGTATGATGCTTTAAGAGCTTTTTTGTTGCTAGTGGCTCTTGTTTTTAACACTGTCTTCTGTTTACTATATTCCTTGGCTTCACATTAGAAAAATTCTTTGGTTTTATTCTGTAGATCTGGATGTCATGTAACTACATGACAACGCAATTTTGCTGGCTTCACTGCCTCATTAGAGAGGATTTGCAAACAAATAACACACTGTGGCAGATTTTGGTCATTTGTTGATGGAATGAAACTGTACTTAACATACTTCACATCATATTTTTGAGCGTATTTAGTTTTCTTACAAGTATCAACATTAACGTCGTCACAATCACAGAGACTTCAGCTGCCACTACTATCAATTTGTTTGCGTGAAGCTGAAGGCTTACATTTCACAAATCAATCCATTTTAGTGCCTAAAGTTTTAAAGTTTAATAAAAGGCTATCCAAAAAGACTTCACGATCACTACATGGGTAACTGGAATCCATTCATTAATCCAATATGAATTACACACAGCACAAAGACCGAATAGCAGCTCTCAAGCCAACGAAATATGATTTTTAAACTGAAACATGATTGGTGAGAATTATATTTCACTTCTGCTCTCTCACACAATCTATGCAGAACATTCTCTTAAATTACATTGTAAAATTGCATGTTTCAGCACCACAGTCAGAAAGACACTGATGTCACACTTCAAAAGCGATGCCATCTTTTTATGTACATCACACTTCTGTTTGATGCTGGAAGAAACACTGTGTCTGGATCATCCTTTCTCCAATACCCCACTGCAGACATACTAATAAAGCAACCTACAATTCTGCGGCTTGCATCTGTGCAGTCTGCCCCTAGGGCCTATGCATTGCATGAAAAATGCAAAATAATTTTTTATTATATCTACTTTTTTCTCTATCTCTCTCTCTTTTTTTTTTTTTTTGCTGCTTTGAGACTTCAGTGCGGCCCACAATACTCTGTCATGGCCCACCTTTGGGCTGCGGCCCATGGGTTGAGAACCACTGCTCCAGTTCACACTGGGCAAGCAGGTCTCTATTATTTCCTGTCTGTGGCCAGTAAATATTCAAAATCTTTCTGAGGCAGGTTGTGTGGAGTGAGGATATTTTGCCCATTTCCTTTCCAATTGTTCTTCAGCATTCTAATCCACAGAGGCATATGGAAAACCCAGTCTGGTACAGCTTTATTTTGGTTCTTGTGCTATACTGGGAGGACTTCCAGATGTCTCTAAGATCAATGAAAGCTGTTCTTGCTTTATTTATTTGTACTTTTTATGTCTTTTATTTGTTCCTCCATCAGGTGTTAGTATGCTGCCAAAGTATGTGAACCTACCTGTTTCTGTTAGGTTTTGATCACTAATTCTTATTTGCCATTTGGTTTTTTTTTTATTATGTCTACCTTCAATATTTCTGACTTCTTTATACTGATGTTCAGCCCCACTTGCCTGCTGATTGTATCTAGAGAGCTTCTTTTCTCCTGCATGTGGTGATGAGTATGTGGCTAGAGTGATATATTATCTGTGTAATCCAAATCCTCAAGCATGGAGAACACTGTCCATCTAATACCTCTTTGGGTGACCTCTTTTGTTCATCACCCAGTCTATGACAGTAATGAAAACCTTGTTTAACATGTTTTCACCTCAAAGTAAATTTGACTTTGACCAACACAAGTGAAATTGGCATAGAAACTTTTAATTATTGCTATGAAATGGCATGGTATTCTGTAAGCTCTCAAAATTCTCCACATACTTTCTCTATGTACACTATCAAACACTTGTTCAAAATCAATAAAGTTTACATAGAGCTGTCATTGCCATTCTAAGCATTGTTTTATTATGTTTCTTAATGTTAACTCTTCCCGTGCCACAGGAAGAAAAGCAGACGTTCAGTTGCTTACCAGAGTAAAAGCGGGGGTCTTGATATGTTAGGGGGTATTGTTGTAAAATTGAATGGAAAACAGTATTTACATGTACTTCTGTGTACTTATTATGTTTCAAAGTATAACTAAATGTATGAAAATTTCATAAATGCAGAGTTTTTTAGGAAAAAAGAAGTAATGTGATGTTTTTAGACAATGATTGTGCCAAGCTCACCATCAGCTAGGTCTAGATCTGCACTACTTACCATCTGAGATGTGTAGATCTACTTGTCGATCTCCTATTCTGATTCTACTTAGGATACACTCAAGAGCAGTGGGGTGGTCACAGGCCATATCCATACCCCTATACACATAATCAAAAATTGAAAATTTTCCGTGTTTCTCTTTCTTTTTCTCGCTCAGCATTGCTCATATTTAAGGACTCTTTCACCATTTTGAAAAGTGTGACCGGAAATGTGGACGAAATATGTACAATCTAAATGTTACACCGGTTCTTTTATTGAAACAACCCATGATCGAAATTTCGAACATTGGCACGCAATGGGGATACCGGAAGAGTCTAAAAATCAACCGCTGGCACGGGAAGAGTTAATGTGTGATCTGTGCATTGCCTGTTATGTCTAAATCCTACTTGTTCATGCCTTAGTTTTTAATCTAATGCTGTTGAGACTGTGTTGATGATGTCTTTTCCTAATGTTTTACTTGGTAATGTCTCTCTCTAGTTGTTACAGTCTGTAAGGTCTCCTTATTTTTGCATTTTTATTACAATTCTTTTGTTCCATTCCGTGGGGATTGTTGCAGTTTTCTAGATTTGTTTAAACAATGGCGGCAGCAGTTCTGCTGTTACTTCTGCATCTATTTTGAAAAGAGTGGTGACATTTCTTAAAGACTTGAAGTCTTTTTTAACTGGATCCAATCTCTCTCTAACTGATAATAGATATGCCTTTATCTTCTCATGCTCTATAATGTTAATTTTTTTTTTTTAGTTTTTTTAAGGATTGCAGCACAGTGTATTTATCATCAAATTTTTCTTTCATTATTTTTTTTAAATGATGATCATAGATCATAGATCCATATTTATTTTAGGTTCATTTCAAAAACCTTCTTCCCCAACTCTACTCCTAGGTATTATTTGGCTCCATGGTGCTAGCAATTTAAAGAATCAATATCACCGAAATGTTCATTTAAAACAATTCACTTCTGCATACAGAATACCTAGCTCTCTTGCTGAAATAAGTGTTTAACAATGGAGCTGAACACACAATTTGAGAAAATAAAAAGCGATGTCATGACAAGTATAATGCCAAAACAGCTCCCATCAAACTGTTATGGTGCTTTTCCTGAGGGTAAGAAACTAAAGCAACAAGCCCTTCAAGCTGTTCTTACCTTGCTTTCACAACTAAGGATGATGACACTGATGATGATGGTGTTTCTTTCATGAAGACACATGAGTCTGTGGTTGTTGTGGTGTCATCCAAGGCTTCCAGATCATCTAAAGTGAAACAGCAGTCTTTCCTGTTTTGGTAAATGATGATCCAGATATGAAACCTTCCTATGATTAGAATAAAGATCTAGCGAAAGATGAACAATATAATGTTTTTGTATGAAAATCTGTCCTGTCACTTTACCCATATGGCTCTCTCCTAGAAACTTAACTGTTTAATTTTTTTCCAAATAGTCCAAGTTTCTACAAAATGTTTCTTGCTGACAGCTTACTAAGCGAGAATTTTTTTTTTCAAAATCCATCTCACTGAAAAAGTGATTTCAACATATTAGTTTTGCCTGTTTTAGAAAACTCTATACTCAGAAAAATGCAACAAAATGTGAGGTGGTTAGTACACCCATCTCGCATTGCAATGGTTGGTGGTTTGAATCTCTCATCTGCAGAAATGGGTATTTTAACTGTACTGATAGTTCAAGGTTATCAGTTCTAAGTCCATATCCCCTGGGTGTCTCTATGGCATGACAGGGCTACCATTTTAACCTTCATCTTAAAATTATTTATCACGTAGAATCATGGACTTGAAAAACGTGATTTAAAACTGAGACTCATGAAATGTACACATAAAGAAAAATGGAGCAAATTTCTTAGACACAAGACAAAAATGTATTGGAAAATCTGAAACTTAATGCAAAAAAGGAAAGAAAAATATCAGAATCTGACAGAGTATTTTGCACACATAAAGTCATAATAATCTGAAAAGAAGCCATTACGGAAGGAAAACTAGGAGGGAAACAACTATTCAGACATCTGCAACAATATCAAGAGACTGTCAAGAAGCAGATTTATTTGAAAGCAAGAGACAATGAAGCTGGAGATTCACTGCTATTAACCTTCCTCAGAGTGATGGACAAATAACGAACATATTTCTTACCTCTGTTGCTTTGTCACTTTTGATTTTTGTGTTTTGCCTTGTGGTGTGCGCTTCAAGCCACGACGCCTTCCATCACTGACATCATTTTCCTGAGAAGAGAACAAAAGTGGCTCCCTTGAACCTGAAGAATCACTGCCATTACCTCTGGGCTGCAAGTAGAACTTGCAGCTGTCTGATTTTCTTGGCGTCTGAGACGACGACCTTCTACCTTTGACCTGCTTATGTGGCATCTGTGAACCCTTTCGTTTTGCAGAGGGTCGACTGCTTCGTCGAGATCCTTTCTTACATCTTTTAACATCTGCATCATCAGTATAGTCACTTTCTGTTCTATGTTCACATTCCTCATGTTGTGTGCTTGATGACTGGTAGTCTCTCGATTCTGAAATATCAGAAAGGACCTGACGTGTACATTTATTTGTCTTCTCCTTTGGACAGTCTCTAATCTCGGCACATACTCGAACACATTTTGAACCTTCTGTGCTGTTTCTGCTCACATCATACAGGCTGCTGTTACTTCTCTCAGCCTGCCCTCGTCTTCTTGCTCTAGGTGGTGAATTAGATGCACAGCTCTGTGCACATATTTTCACACACCTGCAGTCTTTAGCAGGAGAGCAAGAATCCGCTATTCGCTGACGGACCACCTTGGCACACTCTATGGCTAGCTGTTTCTTCAGGTTCTGCTCACTTATTTTAACACTTTTGCTACTAGTCTGGCTCATTTTTGCTTTCCCTACATCACTTTTATTGGTGTTGGATTCACCAGTATTATGCTCATGCTCTCTAACTTGCAAAGAATTTCTTTGACTACTTCTGGTACTAAGTCTTCTTTGACCTGTCCTGGTCTGACTCTGATCTATCTGGCTCACTCTGGTGTCATCAGGAAACTGTCTATTTATTTTGGCTTCATTAAAATCACGCTGACTACTTCTACTTTCACTAGCACTTCTCCTACTACTTCCAATCTGTAGTTCCCTTGGACTGCTCATGGAAGACTGAGGAGAAAAGTAATCTCCTTTCAATTCTTTAACAGAACTTTGCCTACTCAAAGATTCTGAAATCTGAAAATCACTTGGCTCATTTGAAAGTCTTGAACCCTGAATACTTGGCTTAAGTGATGTAGAATTAGGACGGTCACGCCTGGAGGGTAATCTTTGGGCATATTTTAAAGATGCATCACTAATCTCATCTGACTGCTTGGTTTCACTTTGTCTACTTGTAAGCTGAGAGGATGAAATCTGATCTTGTTTTAATGGGCTGCTCCTGCTTCCACTCTTCTGTAAAATTTCTGACCTGTTCTCTATGTAGTCCTCCAATGCTTCAATCAGTTCATCTATTGTTTCTTCTGCTAAGATGTCTGATTGTGCTCTTTCATTGATTGTGTGGCTAGTCTTGGGGCTCTCCGATTTTGAGCGAGAGAAAATAGATTTGGGTGAACGAGAAGAATAATTAGACACGCCTCTATTGGATGGAACTGAAGATGAACGACGGGAACCACTTTCAACACTCATGATCCTTCCTGTGCCACGCCCACTTTCTTTCATCCGTTTGGAAGATTCAGAGCTGCAGAATAAAAGATACAAAAACTTCTTTTCAGTACCACTTGTGATATCATGAACAACGTTTTCTTCTTCTTCAGCATTCAAGTTCTTGGTCATGCTAAATCAGAAGCCCAGTCACTAGGATGAAGTCCACAGTCTTTTCCAGGTCCTCCTGATAGTCTCATCGCTTCTCCCTTAGGTCCAAGCCCTGTGGCCATGTCTGACTGTGTAGATTTGTAAAGTTTGGCACTCTTACAAACAACTAAACTGATCTTCACTAAACCAATACAACAAAAAAATACTATATAGAAAGGTCCGAATGGTAAAATCAGTAATAAATGAACATTTTATGCTATGGAGTTCTGATCACCTCCAATCTAAAATGAGCATCTAGAATGCTATTATGCAGACAAAACTTCTCTGAACTTGGAAAGGATCTCAAAATAGAAGAAAATACATGATGATGATCATCATCATCATCATCATTCCTCTGTACTCCCAATGAAGCATAAGGCATCAACAAAGGTTCTCTAGCCAGTTCTGTCCTGAGTAAGTCAGGATATCTCAAACCATGTCTTTCCCACTTCCTTTAGTTTTTCTTAAAACACATCCCCGATGGCCTGCCCCTCTTTCTCTTCCCTCGAGGTGCCCAAGTCAAGGCAGTACAGGGGTGTTTTTTTCTTTGCATATGTAGTATGGGGCCTACCCACTTCCATCTATGTCTTTTGACCTCTTTTGTAATGTTCTCAATGCCTGTTTATTTTGTTGTTTCCTCACTTGTCATGTGTTCTTCCTAGTGTAATCTTAAAATTTTCTGCAGCATCTTTCTTCAAATCCTCTGTCTACTTTCAATTCTCTGATTGGTTCTCCGTGTTTCAGCTGCATATAATAAAGTGGAGCACATTTTAGATTTACAGATTCTCAGCTTGAGGCTCATATGATGAAAGAGAGATTTCCATATGTTTGCTAGTCTGTTAAAGGCCTGAGATGCCTGTCAAATTCTTGTGGCTATTTCCTTCTCAATATTCTTGTTTGCTGAAATGAGGCTTCCATGATATTTAACTCTATCGCTGCTGTGTACCCCGATCAAGATACTTCCGGTTTAAACGTTCCTTGCTGGATGTCCTGACTGCGCTCCATTTCATTAAAAAAAAAAAAACCTGTGTAAATTTTGATTGTAGACATTTAGTGCGCATGTCCAGTGACCTTTCTTCATCAGTTTGAAGCATGGGTACCAACCATGGTATTTTTAAAAAGTTTTTATTGATAATTTTTAACTTTTTATGTGACTTCAGAGTCATATGGAAATGCCCTATGACCAGACAACTGTTCTTGAATGTACTTCAAGTAGATCTAGACCTATCAGACAGACTGGAGAAGTAGCTAGAAGGTTATTTCAGACATTATATTTGTGAACATGCTACATATCAGATGATCTCGTCGTGTGGTACAAGTAGATCTAGACTGTGCTGATGGTAAGTAAGACAAAATCATCTTTTTTTTTTTTTTAATTGTCGGTGCTAAAAATGTTCTCCAGTTTTCACACCACTTCTTTTTTTCCAAAAAAAACTGCATTTATGGAATCTTCATACATTTAATTTTGATGCACAATAAATATTCCTTTAATTTGGAAATACTTTGTTACATTCACTTTTCCAATTTTACACCCTGTACATATATCAAGACCCATGCATTTAATTCTGCAAAATTGGAACATCCGCATTTTCACCTCCAGCAATGAAAGAGTTAAAGTGTTGTACTTCTTCAACTTCTTTGTACCAACTGAGATTCTTTCTATGATTTTTCTGCTGATTCGCATTATCTTAGCTTTATCTGCATGTATATTCAGACCTACTGATCTGGTTATTTTGTAAATCCTAGTTATCTTCTCCTGCATGTCTCTCCAAGTATGTGAAAGTAGACCAGCATCATCTGTGAAACTGCAATCCTCTAGGTGATTTGTGAGTCCCCAGGTTAATCCTCTAGGTCTGTCTTTGGTGGCAGTCTTCATTATCCAGTCCATAATGATCAGGAAAATAAGTGGAGAGAGTATGCATCTTTGTCTTACTTTCATTTTGATTTGGAACCATGTGGTTTGTTGTCTGTCATGTTTCATGCAGCTCTGACTGTTTGCATATACAGTGCATTCTTAAAATAACTGTGCACTAACCCAGTATCGATTCTGGTATCATAGTGATATCTTAAAGACTGCGGTATCTAGCCACATCTACCTGTGTAGATGTGTGCTGAACCCTGCTGTTGTGTAACATTCACTGTATTCAGTCTGTCTTTGTGTATTCAGTTGTTAAGCAGCGAAACAGTTATCAAAGCGCAAGATGAACGAATTGTTTAAATCAGTTTATTCATTATGATTATTTCACTAGAGAAGCATACTTTTCTTGATAAGCACATATTTCAAGAAGGCAGTACATACACTGATTTAGTGTGGGAGCATTTGTTGAAAAATTCCCAGGAATGCAGTTTATAATCTTACTGAGAAATTTCATGAAAAAGGCTCAGTGTCAGATGCACACCATAGTGGGAGACCATCTAAACTTAACAAGAAGAAATTATTGAACATTTCTGACTCTTTGTTTGGGGTCCAAATAAAGCTTTGGAAAAGTTGGCACAACAGGAAGGCATCAGGCTTGTAACAGCACATAAAGCAGTCAGAGAAAATTTGAAACTCTTCCCATATAAAGTAACTGCAGTCCAACAATTGCTGCCAGCGGATCACGAAAAACGACTCCATTACTGTGAACCGTTTACAAATTTCACTCAAATTAAAACTGCTGATATTCTTGATGTCAATTTTTTTTACAGATGAGTCCCGGTTTCACCTCTTGGGTTACATTAACACACAAAATACATGATCTGAAGTTTATTGAAATCACCCACGCATAAGAAACATTTCGCCAGCAGAACTAAGAAAAGTGTTTGTGAATAAAATTAAACATGTTCAAGCTTGCATAGATGAACAAAGACATCACTTTCAACATTTGTTATAAGGTATGTGTCTGATTAGCTTACAATATGTAACATTTTTTAATCAGCACATTTAAATGGTGATTCCAGCCACAGCAGGTAGATGTGGCTAGATACTGCAGACATTAAGATATCACTACGATACCGGAATCGATACTGGGTTAGTGCACAGTTACTTATGGAACACCCTGTATATCTTTTATAATATTTATGATTTTTTTTTCAGGGAGTCCATAGACGAGCAATATCTTCCACAAGGAAGGGTGATGAATACTATCAAAGGCCTTCTCAAAGTCCACAAAGTTTACATACACTAGGGAGTTCAATTCTAGTGACCGTTCAATAACTGTTCTATTGAGGAATAGAATAAACACTATAAATACATGTTAATATGAAATCAGTCCCATGTATACACGTCCCAGCTTGATTTGAAAATAGATGAAAAGGAAAATAAATCCTGACATTAAACTTTAATAAAATTCTGTGTTACAAAAATACATGATAAAGTTCTGGACCAATACAAAAAAATCAAAACTTATTCTGATATACTTTATCTTACCTTGAAAATGAACTAGCTGATCTTATTTGTCTACTTCTAGTCCTAGGCTGCTCCTTCTTGCAGCGTTTATATTCTTCCCTACATTTCTTCAGCCTTCTGTCACCTGCGATAGCATCAGAGTCACTCTTAGCAGACCTGTATCCCCTACTGCTGCTTGTGCTCCTGGTGGACCTTTTGCTACTGTGCTCCCTGCTGCTGCTTGTGCTCCTGGTGGGCCTTTTGCTACTGTGTCCCCTGCTGCTGCTTGTGCTCCTCGTGGGCCTTTTGCTACTGTGTCCCCTGCTGCTGCTTGTGCTCCTCGTGGGCCTTTTGCTAAATTGGTGTAAATAGGTAAGCATTTGAAACATTTTTAATTCATTGCTTTGACAGTCATAACAAATGCAGTTTCAGCTATCATGAGTCGCCATTTTCAGACTATTTCAGACACTATTTAGTCACAATTACTTTCTTGATAATCACATGAGTCATTATTTGATTACCTGTTAATGTTCTTCATATTATTCTTCAACTTTTATTGTTTAATGTCCTTTTTCAGTATCTTCAAACACTTTACCCTCATATTAAAGGTAAAAGGTAATCCTGTCATGCCTCAGAGGCACATAGGGATATGATGTTAGTGCCCATATTTTCCTTGACTTGTCAGTACAGGGTGATATGGTCAGCATCACTCCTGGCCGCCTTTCCTCCCCAACTCCAAAAGAAGTCGGGTACCCACTTCTACAGCTGGGTGACTGGAGCATCTCCAGGTGGATTCGAACCCCTGACCTTCGCCATGAGAGACTAGTGCATTAACCACTTCGCCACTCAGACGTCCTCACATTACTTCAAATATTATCACAATATAACACCCAAAATAATTTTACGCTGTGTATTACATCACCCATAAACACTTCACCAAATCTTTTTAATATCACTTCACACTGTACTACTTTATACCACACTACAACCATATTACATAAGGAAACATAGTATCGCATCCAACAAACTACATTGTTCAAAGCACAACACTACACCACTTCAAACCGTAATATAGGCCCTATAACACTAAACTGCACAATTTTATGAAAGGTGAAAAAGGTAAAATTCCAGCTTCCATGCCATTAAGGCATATGGGGATATAGTGTTAGGCCTGTATTTCCAAGACCATCGGCACATGAAAGTGTGATGCAGTGTCACCATCACACCTGGCCGAACTTACCTTTCCAAATTTCTCTGGTACTCATTTTTAGAGGGTGGGTGAACCCAATACCTCTTTTGGTGCGTACCAGAAAAAAAAAAATCCCACTCCTGGGACTTGAACCTGACACCACTGGATTAGTAAACCGAGCACAATTTTACACTCACTATAATTTAACAGCAATTATATCTCATCATAGTTTACACTGCTACATCAAAAACTTCACAGTAGCTAACATAATCTCATACACATTTATTTATGCAGTGTTCACTAACATAACTTGGGTACTGTTCTCTTTAAACAGACTCAACAACCATAACCCATATTTCATGACGAAGAAGTGGAAACAACTGAACATTTCCCTATAACTTGCCTAAATGAACGTCTGAGCAGTATCTTCAATATCATGAAGTGGTTATAAATCAACAACTCACAGACCTCTGGCAGCATCAGGAGTTTAAAGGGCTGAAGTTCTTGCTTGGGAAGGGGGGGGGATGCTGGTGGTGTGTCTCACTATCTAAGAAACTGTGTTATTTTTCTGTCTGAAATAGTCCCTGGCTGCCTTTGAAAGCAAAAAACCACTTCCAAATTTCTCACAGTTCAAAACTGCTTGTACCTTAAACTGAATAATGAAACATGGGCAAACCGTTTGCTATGACATCATCTTGCAATAGTTTTTTTTTCTGCTTGCCTTCTACTTTCCCTGCCACGTGAAGCTCCTGTATGAGTAGTGTCTGTAGTTTCCGTATTCTCATCAGTACCAAATGACTTTTCACCACTTTCCTTGTCAGAAGTGAAGTCCAGAGATAAAGAAATAGTCACCTCACTGTGTGAAGAGCGTGTCTGACATACTGGGCTGCGACTGTCTGAAATGATTTTAATGTAAAGGTTGTGTGTTTACCCTCTATCAAATAACATCTCTCTAAGTGGATCCCTGGGACATTTATATTTCAGGAGCATACATAAACCTTTAATTCTCACCTTTTGGAGTGAATTTTCACCATCTGAACTTAGAATAATGGTAATTCACAAATTTTTCATGCTTTTTTCTCTCATCATTTAAGAGTATTTATTACTTTCTAAAACTCCACCTTGTCCTTAGTCAGTGATTGGCTAAACAATCATGCCCAGTACACTCTGTGGCGTCTCGCAGGGCAGCAACAAATTCTATCCATTTCTCATAGTCTGCGGCCAGTTTTTGTATTGTGCTGCATGCTACTCATTTCTACTTCTACAGTTCTCCGGCAAGTAGCCTTGGGTCTTTCTTTTTCCCTTTGGTGTCCATCGCATGGTTGTTTTAGCGATGTTGGGATTTCTTCAGAGCACATGACCAATTCACTTCCAGCAGTTCTTTGCTATTATGGAAAGAATATCTTCTAGTTCACACTGGGCAAGTAGGTCTCTTTATTTATTGTCTGTGGCTAGTAAATATTTAAAATCTTTTTGAGGCAAGTTGTGTGGAATGAGGATAATTTCCCCATTTCCTTCTCAGTTGTTCTCCAGCATTTCTGTTCCACAGAGTATGAATAACACACAACTTTGGTACAGTTTTGCTTTGGTTCTTGTGCTGTACTAGGAGGACTTCCAGATGTTTCTAAGATTAATGAAAGCTGTTCCTGCCTTATTTACTCTACTCTTTATGTCTTTATTTGTTCCTCCATCTGGTGTTAGCATGCAGGCAAAGTATGTGAAAGTATCTGTTTGGTACTGGTCCACTAATTTTAATTGCTGCTTGGTTTTCTATATTTACTTTCACTGTTTCTGTCTTCTTTAAATTAATGTTCAGCCCCACTTGCCTGCTGACTGTATCTAGAGTGCTTGCTTTCTCATATGTGTGGCAGTGTGCATGTGCTAAGAGCGCTATATCATCTGCATAATTCAAATCTTCAAGCATGAATGTCCATCTATTACTTCTTGGGAGACTTGCTGTTTTGTTCATCACCCAGCCTATGACAGTGATGAAAAGAGTAGCTGATAAGATGCATCCTTGCCCAGCCTCTGTTTTCACCTCAAAGTTTATATTACTTCAGCCAGCACTACAAGTAAAACTGGCATAGAAATTTTTTATTATTGTTACGAGACAGCATGGTATTCCTCAAGTTCTCAAACTTCTTTCATATTTTCTCTATGTACGCTATCAAACTTAAAAAAAAAAATCAATAAAGTTTATATATATAGTCTCTGCCATTCTGAGCATTGCTCTATTATGTTTCTTAGTGTTAATATGTGATCTATGCATTACCTGCTATGTCTAAATCCTGCTTGTTCAATTACTTTACAAAACATGTTAACTTTATTCGTGCCAGCTAATATTATTCTACATTCATATTCCTCTGAAATAAAACATTTAGCTGAAAGTGTCTACCAAAATTAATTTGTAAAAGACTGACTTTTGCTGTAGTTTTTAAAGGAACCAGTTATGGTTTTAGTATATATGAGGCTTTTTTAAACTTTTTCCATGCTTTTGGTCGGTATACCCGGTGTGTGCGAATGGTCATTATAATGATCATTGGTTTGTTTCATTAAAACAAGCGGTGTAACATTTAGATTGTGCATATTTTGTCCGTAATTCCGGTGACACTTTTCAAAATGGCGAAAGAATGCCTAGTTATGAGCGATGCCGAGCGAGAAAAAGGAAGAGAAAGACCGAAATTTTTCAATTTTTGATGATGTGACCACCCCACTGCTCTTGAATGTATCCCAAGTAGGTCTAGACATATTTAAATGACTGGAGAAGTAGTTAGGAGTTATTTCAGACATTAATTTAGCAAGAATGCAACATAGAATCAGAATATGAGATCGACGAGTAGATCTAGACATCTCAGATGGTAAGTAGTGTAGATCTAGACCTAGCTGATGGTGAGCTGGGCACAATCAGTGTCTAAAAACATCACATTACTTCTTTTTTCCTAAAAAACTCTGCATTTAAGAAACTTTCATTCATTTAGTTATACTTTGAAACATAATAAGTATATGGAAGTACATGGAAATACTGTTTTCCATTCCATTTTATAACTATACCCCCTAACATATCAAGACCTGCGTTTTTACTCCTGCACTCCAGAACATGTCTGTGTTTCTTCCTCCAGCACGGGAAGAGTTAAGTTATTTTTGTTTGATACACTTACCAGCTGTTCTAACTAAATGTTTTGAAACTAAACATAATTGGAAAAGATGACAATGTCATCAGCCTGGTCAAAACATTATCCTACCTCCAACAAGTTGGTCAAAGAGTGTGTAGAATCATGCTCATCAATGCGACGAAGCTTACTGAAAAGTCAGTTTCCCAGGTCCACCCAGAGAATTAAAGAAAGCCACCACAACTCACTCTACATCAGAAATATCAGAATCATAATTTTGTGAAAAAATCAGCGATAAATAAGACTGCTGAATTCTCCTTGTAAGATTTGAAAACAATAAGTAAACTAATATTTTTTTTAAAATGTAAAGTTTAGAGACAAATGATGCAGCTCTCCTCTTACCTAAAATGCTTAAATCCTCATACAAAGCATCTGAAGATTCTTGTTTTGAAGAGCTGTCATAAGGACTGGGGTATTCATATGGTGGTGGGCGCTCTGTCATGCTGATGGTAGCAGAGATATCATACACTTTATATAAGTAAATTCATTTATGAATGAAACCTTAAGGTAAAAGGACTATATATCAATATTATTACAAAGGAACAAATCACAGCTGTGGCATTTGAGTTAAAGAGTTAAAACAAATTCTGAGTGGAGTTAATCTGTAGAAATTTACCTTTGAAGGAGTCTGAATTGGAGAATAGAAAAATAGATAGAAGCAAAAATTTAAGAAAATCTGGGTGGACTGGTAGGAATGTACCTTCTATTAGTAGGAGTTGGACAGGAGTTCAAGGTTTGGTGTACTGACTCCACAGCCATGGTACAAACAAGCTTGAAAAATAAAGAAGCAAAATGTGCAGAGATAATGGTAAAAGTGATGAACACAAGCAAAACGAAATGTCACGCAAATTCTTGTTCTTGCCAGCAATACTCAACAAAGAGAATGAAAGGAAACTTAAAAAGAATCAGAACAGTCAGTATAGGGCTGTATTGTTTGATGATGAGAATTTATATTTTTGAATGGTACTAAAGCTGCAATATGAACTCTTATGCGTTTTGTTAACACTATTATAGCTATAGTAATACATTAACAATCATCACGATAAAAATGATGATGATTACTGCAGAAATAAAGGCAAAACAGAATGAATCTAAGAAGAGTTTTGCATGGAATGGAGGTATAAGGTTCACCACTGAAGAAAGGAAGTACGGCCCTTTTCTTTTTTAAGCTGTAATTTGGACAAGCTTTTACTTTGCTATTGCTTTACCACAGCTTAAGTCACTGACCGTCTAGAAACATCACTGCAATGTTCCAGCAAACAGCTAAGTTGACAAATGAACTTTAGAACTCCTTTCATGTCTCGTGCCATTGCCAGTGTTTCCTGGAGTGAGACAACCATAAACTTTTCATACATATTGTCTTCATGTAAACTATTAATAAATATTATCTAATGATAGTATGTGGAATACCAGGCAATGAGAAAGCTAAATGGCAAATAAGGCTCTAAAGTACAACAGCTATACGATGTAATAGACACCCTTCATCAGAAGAGAAACAAGATAAAGACAATGTACAAGTGACCTCAAACACAGCCACATATCTGTTTAACAGAAAAGAACAAGTCATCATTTTCCATCTCAGAGCATGATACAATTGGTTCCAAAATTACATGTATACTAAGTTTCATTCATTCATTTGCATGTCCCTTGTGGAACTTTGCCTCCCTAACAGCACTTCTGTAGGCCTCTTGGTTGTAAGCAAGTTGGCCTGCTGCTGATGCATCCATCTGCAGATCATCAATGATGTCTTGCAGCCATCTTCACCTTGGTCTTCCTCTCTTTCTTTTTCCCATTATGCACCCTTCCAAGACAGTTTTCTCTAGATTATCATGACGTTTAACGTGTCGAAAATATTTAAGTTTTCTCTCTTTAATCCTATTTACTAGCCAGCATTCCTCAATATTAAGTTCTTGTAGTATGGATATATTTGTTCTTTTTGTCCATGATATTTGAAGAACTCTTCTGTAGCATTTACATTCAAAAGCATTTATGTGTTTCTCAGCTGTTTTGTTAAGTACCCAGGTATCACAGGCATATGTTGCAATGGGAAAGATGCATGCCCTTAAAAATCTTATTTCTGTAGTTCTGTCTGTTCCTCTCCACATCTTCTTTAGTTGTTTTACTTTCCGAAGAGCGACAGATGTCCTCCTTTTAATTTCCCTCATTGTATCTCCATTATTTGTTAGCAGTGATCCAAGATATTCAAAACTCTCCACTTCTTCCAGTTTTTCCTCATTGATACATATATCAGCTGCCTTGTATGTCAGTTGTCATCAATTTAGTTTTCTTCACATTAAGATGTAGGTTTTGCTCTTTGCTATTCTTACGGACTGACATAATTAGTTTTTCCATTCCTTTTTGTGTTGTGGACAGTAATACCATGTCATCAGCATATCTAATCTCTGGTATTTCATAACCTCCAACTGTTATGGTATCGTAATATTCTTTGTCTACATCTTCTCTAACATTCCTTATTATATTTTCAGTATACAAGTTAAATAAGTAACGCGACAATATGCACCCCTGACGGACCCCTTGTTTTATGTCAAAACAAGCTGTTTCACCATTTATTCTTACTTCTGCTTGTTGGTCTAGATACAGCAGTGATGTTAATTGTATCAAATGTGTTGGAAATCCCATTTTTCCCATTATTTCCCAAAGTTTCTGGTGTTGTACACAATCAAATGCCTTTGAGTAGTCTATAAAGGATAAATATAGATTCACATTAAACTCTCTGCATTTCACTATTATTAATCTTATATTGAATATTATATTATATTAAATATACTAAGTTTAAAATTGGAAGTTCTTCCCTCAGTGTCTGAGGAACACATCCTCCAAATTGCAAAAACACTTACTGACCCAATGACTTTGCAATTCTATACTTGATCTCAAAAAAAAAAAAAAACAACAACAATCAAAGCAACAAAACTGCAGATGCAGACAATAAAATGTGTATGAAGAACATCAACTAATGATGGCATTTGCCTTTCACCCGCTGTGGTATAGGCTTCATTATTTGACAAGAATAAAGATATCTTTATACAGACCAACCCTGAAAAACAAGGTTTCTAATATGTTATAATTCATGTTCTTTTTATTTTGAAGCTAGTTCAGATACAGACTTGTGAGCAAATATATACAAAACTGAACATTTGTTTATATATAACTAATATAACCTTATAGTTCTGTTGCTGAGATTTTCACTGTGCACTCCAAAACTGTGTGAATTATATATTTCTCAAGTCTGAAATTGTATTATCATTAACAAATGAGCGTCAAACCATAGCATACATCAAGATGTAAAGGTCAAGTTCTGGATACACCCTGTGTCAATAATGCCTTCATTACTAAACCCTCGTTCTTTCCTTCTGAACTAATCTGTTTAAATGCAGACAATGTACAGTCAATGATATGATCATTGTCATAAATTGACAGGACATGCATGTTACTGTGGCAATCCATATATTCCTCTACAATGACAATAGATGTCTCTTACTATTTTCTAGTCCTGGATTGTCAAACTGCTGGCTTGTGAACTCCTTTTTTGCAAATGTAACTAATTTTGTTAAATTTAATGTTGTTAACCAAGAAATGATTAGTTTTAGTTTCATGCTATGAATGACGGAAATCATGATAGCTCCAAATGACTATGCAGTTAATAGTAAAATTTCTGTAAGCATGTTATGTAATTTAACAAAAGCTGATTATGTGTGACCTGCCACTCCAAATATGAATACAGTTGTGGCCCTCTGGCCTTCTTGAAGCTGGACAGCCATGTCCTAGTCAAAACACCACTGTTCATTCATTTGATGTGCTCCTTTAATTTGGCTAGTGGTAGTCTCCTAAGAAACTCATTTCCTTGGGTTCACTCTGGATCTCCACTGTAAACCACTCCTCATATGATACCATTATTTCAATAACTCCATCATGGTGGCTGAAATGAACAACAGTTTGCAGTTCCAGGGTGATAAGGAATAGTAGTTAATTCAACACATAAATTTAGCAGCAATGAAAATGAAGCATGATATATGTTCAATAAAGGTGTTCACCCACCTTTAGTCTGCCTACACACTGCCATTCACACTTCTGTCTACTGAGTATAGTCTTCAGTTTCATGGTTAGCTCACACACCCTCTTTCTCCTCTCTGGTTCTGATGCGGACTGAAAAAACAGGTTACATAAAATATAAAGCTCTGGTATACCCAGTTAAATTGATGATACAGATATGTTTCATGGTGACTTTCTCAGATATTCTAAATGACAACATGGACTTCATAGGTAACACAAATCCTAGCAACATGACATGAGAGTACTCAGAGGCAAAATTTATGGATGTGCTAGCTGAAATCATTATCATTAGTGCCACTGGCGTTACCAGTAACTGAAATTATCTTGCATGAAAGAATATTTTTTTCCCCCCATAGAAATGTGAGGAGAGGAGTACATATGGGTTTCTACTGTTTTACCACTGATGGTTTATTCTCATAGCATAATGTACTGAATATTATGTAAGATTACCAACTATATATAAACTATACATACTACAATAAACTTATCTTCACCTATAACATCTTGCAAAGTGTATCTCTTGTCTAGCTTGTGCCTTGATATGCTTTTTAACTCTTCACAACTAGTCTTCTTTTTGTTTATGAGTTATAAAAATTATATTCAAGGTTTATTTTTCTGCACGCAATAAAATAACAAATTTTATTTATACACACATGCACACACACACACACACATATATAAACGCACACATACAAACACACACACACAGATATATTAAGTGACACACTAACCTGACGTGAATCTTTTCTCAATTTGTCAATAAGTTTGCACATAAGCTCAGCCTCAAATGTTGCTTTAGCTGCTCTTCTGTTCAATGTTGTCACTAAACTAGGGTTTATATACTGATGCAACTGACTCTCTAACAGAAGGGCTTTCTTGTGCACATCTGAAACAGAGATGATTATTGTTTATCAGCACCTAAATTCTCTTTCTTTCCCATAGAAATAAATGGCAATAAATTCTTATTTACCAGTTTATCATTTATATCAGTGGTGTATTCAGTCTTTCAGAGCTAGTCTCAAGTGTGCACATGCAACCATTAAGTCAGATCTCAAGTCTTACAGGCAGGCTTCAAGTTCAGTCTCAAGTTTTATGAGACAAAATATTAAAAAACATGACTGCCGGTTTTGGTTACCAAATAAGCACCAAAACAGATTTACTGTAGCATTCACAAACGGCCCGTGAGGTGTGAAAGGGCAGAAATGAAAAACCAAAATAAACAAAAATAATGTAGAATAAAATAATTGATTCTATTATCTAAATGATCTTTTTTCTCACTTTCATTTTATACAATATTAAAGCCCATCAGGAACTGCTTTAATCTTCATAAATGTCAAATATACCCAATTTACTTTCTGAATTTCTTTCTTTTTTTTAGCAGTCTCTACTATATGTAAAGATTTAATATTTCTAGATTTAATATTTCTGGATATTTAATATGCTGGAGCTAAGACAAATCACAGGTGCTGGCGGGAAATCCGAACTGTGTGGCAGAAAACATATCATAAATAACCAACATTTGACAGGAACTATTAGCAAACATACTCTTGGATGGATGCTGTGGCATGTGGTGGAGCATATATGGGGCTGTTCCAAATGCAGTGAAGCTGGAGTCTGAATTTTGAACTATGTAAAGATTAATATTACATGACATTTATAACTTCTTATAAATCTCACAATCATCAAAGAGAAAATTACCAGAGTTCATCATTTAATTTATAAAATAACTCATGAAGGGAACATGTAACAGCTCCAATGATGTCTTGGCTTAATTACAACTGCCTGCAGCTGTTTTGTTGCTTAGTTTTTGTCATTTTGCTCTTTCACTACTTTTCAATTAAAACATCCCATAACAACTTGCCATGTGGTGTACTATTTTGTCATGTTCTGTCACCTCTAGGAATGTTAATCATCATGCCGAAATGAACAAATGCTTCTTGTGAAATTAAACATTTCTTCTTTCTCAAGAATCAAAATATTTCCAGCTGCAAGTTGATCACTACTCTCCATTTTCTAATCCAGTCTAAGCCATCTTAAAAAAAAAATGTTAAAAAATGCTGACCACCCTATGCAAAGCAAGTATAACAAAAAAATGTGAATAAAACTGACTCATGGTGACTAGCCAGTTAACCAAGTAAAGTAGAATTTTACTGTGCCTTGTGCAGCGAAGGCACAAACTAACTTACATAGTACTACAGATATTGTGTCTTCAAGTCTGACTTGAGTTACTGTCAAAAAATTTTAATTCACAACTTTACTGGATGTAAGATATGACAAACAGTTTTGGTCTCAGCATTATAAAAAGTTAAATATATAATGCTGCATTATTTACAGATGATAAACAGTTGGCAGTTTTGGATAGCAAACTTCAAGATCAAAACTTAGAGTGAAAATCACATTTCTATTCATTTGAGCTGATTAAATCCCTGTTCTGTATTGATGTAATGCTCAGGATAAATAGGACGTTATCATACAATTACAGCCCGACCAAAAGAGTAGGAGCTGACATGTTCTCCTACAAACTGGTGCATACTGGGAAACTTGTTTCTCAGGTCAACTATTTTGGAATCAGAGAAATACAGTGTAGTGATTTGATGTGCTCAACAGCTACAAAGAGCTGTACATCTGCAGTTATGAGGAAGAGCATCAACACAGAATATAAGCACAAACATATATTCTTCATCTGCTACTTCTTAATGTGAGCATTTGTAAAATAAACACATTTAGCTAAAAATGAAACTTGTATAAATATATTCACTGATTATATTATGCGCTGACTGATACACACCAAGCATGCTTTGCTTGATATTCCTTAATCTTCGAAGACGGTCACTGGGATCTGAAAATCTGTCCATACATCTCAGTTCTTGCATGGTAACCAGAACCAGGCTGAGCAAAGGACACATGCTCTTTGCTATGTAGGGTAAGCCTGTGATGTCATGAATTGGACATTGGGTTTAGTACTAACTATTGAGCTATTTGGAGGGAGCAAAGATCTTTACATTCACCAGGGTTAGCTGACCAGGGCTGGCCATGAGCCTCTCCCACCAGTTTGTTGTGCCCTTAGAAACAGACTATTGTGCTCCTTCATTTTACTCAAAGGGTACCAGGGCTGGCCATGTTCTCCACACTGCAGGCCCTTCTGAGAGGCCTTGTTTATGAGTCTGTTCTGAGAACTCAGGCATGTCAATCTCACTACTTCAGTTCAGACTGTTACAATTTCAAATATCTCAAGTTCACAAATATAGGACAATATTACAACAGCAAGATATGTGAAAATTATAAACTTGCAACAACTATTACACTGTGTGAAAATTATGCCAGAATGCAAAAAAAAAAAAAAAAGATTTTAACCTCCAGAATATACTGACTTCAGATGCAACAAAATAAATGAATAATTTGAAATTATCAGTGATGCTGCTAAGGTTACTTTTCAGCTCAACTTTTTTTTTTTTCCTTATCACCACACTCTTATCTGGAATATGAACTGGCTAACCTAATGACTATCATGACTTGTCTTCTCATCAGGAAGGCTGCAAGTTCAGAACCTGCTTCCAGAACCATCCAGCTGATCAGCTGTTGAATTGTGGATACTCAACACACCAGTGTCAGGGAAAAGAGCTTCTGAATATGAAGAATATGCATCTGTATCACACGACACCCTATACTGTACTGCATACACGCTGTCAATGAATGAAGGGAAAATATGATATCACTGGATTTAGCTTTATAAATAAGGCTAAACTTCAGTTTCATTGAAGTCCAGAATAGCTGAATGGAAAAAAAAACCCTAACAAATTCTCTTATTATCCCTTTTCATTGTTCTCAATCACTCTGTACATCTAATGTGCTGTCAGCAATTACAGTACCACTTCACATCCAAAAAGTGAACTCACCACATAAAGGCTGCTTCTCCATTTCTAATGCATTTGTATTCCTCTGCATATGTCCACTTCGCATAGAATCAGGCTCAAAATGTCCCATTCTTTCTGGACTAGATGTTGTGCTGGACAACAAAGAGCACAGACTGGATGGAATATGGGGTGTGTCACCTTCTATTCTCAGTCTGAACACTTGTTGGCCCACCAGACTCTCAAAACGACTCCACAGCACTCTAAAATTTACATGAGATTTAAAAATATGCTAACTTAAAACAAAGGTTGCTGTCATTTAACTGTTCATAACAACTGTGTAGAAATGTGATTTAGTGAAGTAACAGTACAAGAATGTTTTGAACCAATAAACTCCAGTGTAGTAACAGTTCATCAATGCTGTGTAGCTACATGCTACACTGATGTTAACAGTTCATAACATGCTTCAGTGAGCTAATAATTTTTTTTCCACAGACTGACAATACGGTTGTATACGAATGGTATTACCAACAGAGTTCTCTTCGTAACTAGATCTGCTGTTCTTGCCAGCTGATATAGGGGAATGAGGCAGGAGTGTAAAGATTTTGGTATATGTTCATTCATTCCTTTGCATGTCCCTTGCGGAACTTTGCCTCCCAAACAGCACTCCTGTAGGCCTCTCGGTTGTGAGCAAGATGGCCTGCTGCTGCTGCATCCATTTCCAGATCATCAACGATGTCTTGCAGCCATCTTCGTTTCGGTCTTCCTCTTTTTCTTTTTCCCATTATGTATCCTTCCAATACGGTCTTCTCTAAATTATCATGACGTTTAATGTGGCCAAAATATTTAAGTTTTCTCTCTTTAATCCTCTTTACTAGCCAGCCTTCTTCAATATTAAGCTCTTGTAGTATAGATATATTTGTTCTTTTTTGTGTCCACGATATCTGGAGAACTCTTCTATAGCATTTACATTCAAAGGCATTTATGTGCTTCTCAGCTGTTTTGTTAAGTGTCCAGGTCTCACAGGCATATGTTGCGATAGGAAAGATGCATGCCCTTAAAAATCTTATTTTTGTGGTTCTGTCTGCTCCTCTCCACAGATTCTTTATTTGTTTTACTTTCTGAAGAGCAATAGATGTCCTCCGTTTAATTTCCCTCATGGTATATGTACATTTAAATTAAACAGGGTGGGTTACAGTGTCTTTTCTTATTTCCTGGGGTGTGGATTATGGTGACTTTTCTTATTTCCTGGAGTGTGGACATGGTGTCTTTTCTTACTTTCTTGCCTGTGGACTATGGTGTCTTTTCTTATTTTCTGGAGTGTTGGTGAATGGTGGCTTGTCTTAGCTCCCGCTGTGTTGGTTGTGATTGTCTTTCTTACTTCTAGGGTTTTGGAACGGTGGTTTTTCACACTTCTTGGAGTTCTGATTATGGTTGCTTTCCTACATCCTAGACATGCTTCTTGATGAGATATATCATCATACTGAACAAAAACTATCTTCTACTCTCAACCCCATTGTCCATCTGGCAATATATATATATATATACAAAGAAAAAAGTAGATACAATAAAAAATTATTCTGCATTTTTCATGCAATGCATAGGCCCTAGGGGCAGACTGCAAGGATGCAAGCCGCAGAATTGTAGGTCCTTTATTTTGTATGTCCACAGTGTAGCCATTGGAGAAAGGATGGTCCAGACAGTGTTTCTTCCAGCATCACACAGAAATGTGATGTACATAAAAAGACAGCATCACTTTTGAAGTGCGACACTGGCATCTTTCTGACCGTGCTGTTGAAATGTGCAGTTTTACAATGTAATTTTAGAGAACAGTTGGCGTAGATTCTGCGAGAGAGTAGAAGTGAAATATAATTCACAGCAACTGTGTATTAGTTTAAAAATCATACTTCGTTGGCTTGAGAGCCACTATTTGGTCTTGGTGCTGTGCGTAATTCGTATTGGATTAATCAACGGATTCCAGTTATCCACATAGTGATCGTGGAGATTTTTCAGACTGCCTTTCTTATTGCTTAAACTATTCTTTTGGCGAAAAAGCACTCTGGAGTTCCATGCGTGGGGAGACAAGCTTTCACTCCCTTCCTGGATGGCGAGAGTTAAGGTGTTTTGATGCAGAAGCGAGTGGTTTGTCTGTCGAGCAAAGCAAATAAACGGCTAGCCAGCCAAGTTCGTGCTAACGGTGTAGTACATTTTTGTCGACCGATGTATGCTGTTGGTGAGATTCTTCAGCTGCTGTGCATGAAGCGGTGCTCCTCCCGCCCAATGAAGAAAGGTGCAAATGGGGTTGCCGCGCAGCACCACTGCGGAAAAGGTGGTAGAAAGGATAAAGCGAAGCAAACAGTCAAATCACGGCACCTCTGGTCTGGAGGTCGGCCACGTCCTGAGTGCAGTCATATCGGGTGAAAAGCATGAACTGGCTTGTCCCAGAGGTTAAGACACTGCTGGCGAGACTCTTCGGATGCCGCGCGTGGAGTGAAGCTCCTCCCGGTCAAGGAAGAAAATGCGGAAAAGAAATAAAGGTTGCTGTGCGGCACTGATGTGAAAAGGTGGTGGAAAGGATAATGTGAAATTTAATCGATATGTCCAGTAGTATCACTGCGAGAGCTACACATACCACGGCGCCTCTGCTCTAGAGGCCGGCCACGTCCGAAATACACCTACACTAGTGAAATTTGCCTAAACCGGCACACACCAGGGGTGGAACTTGATGGCTAGACATGTCATGCCACTTCCACTCTAGAGGTCGGTCACGCCTGATATACACCCATACTGGTGAATTATGCCTAAACCGGCTCACACCAGGGGTGAATCTTGAAGGCTATGCATGTCACAGTACCTCTGCTCTAGAGGTCGATCACATCCCAAACACGCCCATATTGGGTTAATATGCCTAAACCGGCTCAACCCAGGGGTGGAAGTCACTAGTGGCGAGGATTCGTCCTCCTAGACAAAAGCTCCATCCTGGTCACAGCTAGGAAGGGTAGCGGCCATGACCACAAAATGCTGAAGTCAGAGACACTGGACCAGGGCAGTCTAGATAGGCAACCACCTCTCACCCGGCGGGGATGTTTGCGTATCCTAATCACGCTGAGGTTTTCCGGTAAGAAAGTCCAACTCTGGACTGGATGGGCAACCACTTCTCACCCGGCGGTGATACACGGGTATCTCAAAACACATCGAAGTTTTCCAGTGAGAAGGTCCAACTCTGGCCTGGGTGGGCTACCGCCTCTCACCCAGCGGGGATGCACTGATATCCTAAACACGTCGAGGTCTTCCGGTGAGAACGTCCAACTCTAGACTAAACTGGTGCAATGAAAACCACGGTGTCACGCAATCCGCTTCAGAGACCCACCAAGAATACAGGCTAAACCCCTGCGATACTCTGAACTTCTTGTGGTCCTCTCGGGGATCTCGTGTGGTCCTTTCGGGGATCACACAGGAGACCACGGGACCTAACGAGGACCACAGGCGTAACTTCAGTAGGATCACAGTGCGGTCTTGGTGGTAGAAGCGAACGAAGAAGAAGAAGAAGATTGCTTAAACTTTAAAACTTTAGGCACTAAAATGGATCGATTTGTGAAATGTAAGCCTTCGACTTCAGGTAAACAAACTGATAGTAGTGGCAGCGAAAGTCACTGTGATCGAGAAGACGTTAACGTTGATAATTGCAAGAAAACTAAATACACTCGAAAATATTATGTGGAGTATATTAAGTACGATTTCGTTCCATCAACAAATGACAAAATTTGCCACAGTGTGTTATTTGTTTGCAAATCCTCTCTAATGAGGCAATGAAGCCGACGAAATTGCGTCGTCATCTAACTAAAAGACATCCAGATCTACAGTATAAAACCAAAGAATTTTTCAAACGTAAAGCCGAGGAATATAGTAAACAGAAGACAGTGTTAAAAACAAGAGCCACTATGAATGAAAAAGCTCTTAAAGCATTATACCGGATTCCCCAGAGAATCGCCAAAATCAAAGAAACCACACACGATTGGAGAAGATCTGATCATGTCAGCCGCTGTTGAGATTTGTGATGTATTGTTCAGCTCAGAATATGCTACAAAACTGAAAAGCATTCCCATCTCAAACGATACTGTCCACCGGAGAATATCAGAAATGTCATAGGACATTGTCGCGCAGCTAACTAAAAGATTACAACCTACTAAATTTGCTATTCAGTTAGATGAGTCAACTGACATCGCCAGTGAGTCACATCTGCTTGTTTATGTTCGCTATTGTTGGCAAAATAGTATGCAAGAGGAATTTCTTTTTTTTGCAAGTCACTGCTAGTGAGAACAACGGCTGATGAAACATTTCGTGTTTTTAAATGATTTTTTCACAACTTTTGGACTGCAGTGAACGAATTGCATCGGTGTTTGCACCGACGGTGCTGCCACAATGACTAGCCGCAACAGTGGTGTTGTAACTTGCATAAAGCAAGTGTCACCTGAGATTGTAGCCACCCATTGCATGATCCATCATGAGGTGCTTGCTTCAAAGAAGTTGAATGAAACTCTGGGATCTGTACTCGAAGACTATGTTCAGATCATAAACTTTATAAAAAAAACTATGAATAGTGAACAATAGATTATTTGCTCAGCTTTGTATTGAGTCAGGTGCAGAACACAAGCATCTCCTATTGCATTCGGCTGTTCGTTGGCTGTCCAGAGGAAAAGTTCTTGCAAGGGTGTTTAAGCTTTGCAGTTTTTGACAGAACACAATATCGACTTGGCTTGTAAGGTCACTGATATTGAGTGGCTTTCTATGTTGGTATAACTTGCTGACATTTTTAGCCTTCTGAACAGTTTGAACATACCACTGCAGGGTAAAGATGCCAGTATACTCAAGACATACGACAAAGTTGCAGTCTTTAAGAAGAAACTACGACTGCCGCACGTGACTCGAGAAAAATTCATAAGACATGTTTCACTTGTTCTGTGAATTTATAGACAGCAATGAAGTTAATGGCAAGATTCTGGAAGGGGTCACTGGTGTAATAAAAGGGCATCTGACATCTCGTGCTTTATATTTTGACAAATGCTTCACACCTGAAGATAGTAAAGCATACGATTGGATTCGTAATCCTTTTCAGTGTGCATTCTCTGAATTAACCAGTTGTGCACAAGAAGAATTAGCGGAACTGTCTAGCAATTGCACATTACAAATCAAATTTAACGACCCCGCTGTGGATATCTCTTATTTTTGGTGCACTGTTTTGCTGGAACATCCGTTTTTGTCAGCCCTGCCGATGAAAGTTCTTCTACTTTGTTCAACAACTTATTTATGCAAAGTTTAATTTTCTGCATTGACTGCCATGAAAACCAAATATCGTTCAAGAATGAACGTGGAGGATGATCTTCGAGTGTGTTTGTCACAAATTCCAGCCAGAATAGACATGCTAACCAACCAGAAACAGTGCCATCTTTAAAGTAAATGAAAAGAACATTTGTGTAGCAATGAATATGCATTTAAACATGTAGAGAAAATATTACATAATACTTTACAAAATTAGATTTATACCTTGCAAATATAACGCACTTTATTAGTGGGCCGCAAAAATATTTGACTTTTAAATGTGGGCTGCGCAGAAAAAGGGTCTGAGAACTGCTGAACTAGAGGATATGCCTGTCACAAAAGCAAAAAAGTGCCTTGAGCACTTCAGGTTCAGAGAGAGAGAGAGAGAGAGAGAGATTTTACTACGTGCTTTGCCTAGAAGTAAGAGATATCAGCTTTAGTCTGCTGGGAATGCTATTATTTCTACATCCAAATGCTAAACAAAAATTAATAATAATGTAAAATGGCATTCTACCGAAAATAACAATCAATCAATCAAGTGCCATGCCGCGTGGCGTAGGCGATCATTTCTCTAATCAATTCCCTGCCTTTAGACTTGATTATGAGATCTGCTGGTGACTTTCTTCCTAGCCATACTGACAGCCCATCCAGTAACTTCTTTCTCTGTCTTCCTCTGTTTCTTCTTCCCTCAGTTTTTTCCAGTTGCCATAATGTGTCTAGTTGTAAAATGGAATGGAAAACAGTATTTCCATGTACTTCCGTATACGTAATATGTGTCAAAGTATAGCTAAATGAATGAAAAATTCATAAATGCAGAGTTTTTTTTAGGATAAAAGAAGTAATGTGATGTTTTTAGACACTGGCTGTGGCCAGCTCACCATCGGCTAGGTCTAGATTCGCGCTACTTACCCCTACTTACCATCTAAGATGTGTAGATCTACTTGTCGATCTCGTATTGTGACTCCGTATTGCATTCTCGCTGAATGAATGTCTGAACTAACCTCCTAACTACTTCTCCAGTCGTCTAAATATGTCTAAATCTACTTATAAAACATTCAAGAGCAGCGGGGTGGCCATAGGCTATGTCCATACCCCTATCTACATCGTCAAAAATTGAAAATTTTCCATGCTTCGCGTCCTTGTTCTCGCTCGGCATCGCTCGTAACTAGGCACGCATTCTCCATTTTGAAAGTGTCACCGGAATCGCGGGCGAAATATGTACAATATAAATGTTACACCACTGGTTTTAATGAAACAAACAAAGTCGAATTTTCGACCATACGGTAGCTTGGGACCACCGGAAGTGTCGAAAATTCGACCATACGCACGGAAAGAGTGACTTCTTCGTTGGTTTTCTTAGCTGTCCATGGTACCTTCAACATCCTTCTTATGAACCACATTTCCGTGTCCTCCATTTCACGCTGTACTCTTTTATTCATGGACCATGCTTCACACCCATAAAACAAAATTGGCTCGATGTAACATGTAAGTACTCGGAATGTTTCCACGGAAAGAATGGAAAATAACAAACCCACAAATTTACCTTGATTCTCCATTTTGGAGTATATGATCGAGTGACATCTTGAGGTCTACAAATGTTGAGGAAGAAAAATATTCGTAAGAAAATATTCCTGGTTCAGCAGAGGATACAATCCAGACAGAACTTTGCATCTATAGATTAGAATCATAAAGCTTCGCGCCATTCAAAGACGGAAGTGAAGCTCTGTGAAACAAAACTACTGACCGACCTTCTGGTCAGTCCTGATCAAAGCTATGACGACGTCTGCTCCTCCATGACGTCAAATTATGACGCAGTGAATAAAGCCCCGGTTACCAGAATTCTCCAAATATTTAAGTTTATTGGGCATACAAATCAATTTTTCATTCTAGTTACTTCAGTGGTATGTCAGTGATGCTAAATGCTAGCTTCAAGAAGAAAACAAAAGAGTTTGTTGCAGATTGCCCAAACCATATGACTTTGAGATTTCACTGCTTCAAACATCGTGTATGTAGAATATAGAGGCATGACGTCATCAGTGCAATAAAACTTTTGTAACACACTGAAATTCACAGACTACAAATTATCATCTGTTATAAATCTAAGATAGAAATGATCTGGAATGATCAATAGAAGTAAAGACGGACCTATACTTATGCTTCATAGACTACTGTAAAGCATTCGATAAAGTGAGACACACAGAAATAAGAATACTGAAAGACATCAACATACATGGGAAAGACCTGAAACTCATCAAAAATATACGATGGTTGATTGATAAGTTCTCGGTATAAGGTACAAATACTCAATTCAAAAATGGAAGGGAGAGTCTGGAAGATGAAGAACAGTAACCACCGGCAGAATCCATTCATTCATCCATTCATTCATTTGCTTGTCCCTTGCGGAACTTTGCCTCCCAGACAGCACTCCTGTAGGCCTCTCGGTTGTGAGCAAGATGGCCTGCCGCTGTTGCATCCATTTGCAGATCGTCAACGATGTCTTGCAGCCATCTTCGTTTTGGTCTTCCTCTTTTTCTTTTTCCCATTATGTATCCTTCCGATACGGTCTTCTGTAAATTATCATGACGTTTAATGTGTCCAAAATATTTCAGTTTTCTCTCTTTAGTCCTCTTTACTAGCCAGCCTTCTTCAATATTAAGCTCTTGTAGTATAGATATATTTGTTCTTTTTTGTGTCCACGATATTTGGAGAACTCTTCTGTAGCATTTACATTCAAAACCATTTATGTGTTTATCAGCTGTTTTGTTAAGTGTCCAGGTCTCACAGGCATATGTTGCGATGGGAAAGATGCATGCCCTTAAAAATCTTATTTTTATGGTTCTGTCTGTTCCTCTCCACAGAATCCATGACATGATAATGGAGGATCGATTACTAACTGAGCGGTACATTGCTACTGAGTTGGGAATCTCCCAGGAAAGTGTTCATGTCATTATTCACAATGATCTGCAAACGGCAAGGGTCGATGGGTCCCGGAACTTCTTGGAGCTGATCACAAACGACAGCGTCTCAATATGTCAAGAGACAATCTTGGCCATTTTTCTGCAGATCCTGAAAAGTTTCCTCAGCAATTTGTGACTCTGGATGAGACTTGGGTTCATCATTTTTTACTAGAAACCAAAGAACAGTCAAAACAGTGGAAACATCATGGATCCCCACCTCCAAAGAAAGCAAGACTGGTTCTGTCTGCAGACAAAGTGATGGCTTCCATCTTTTTGGATTCAGAAGGTGTGCTATTGGTAGATTATCTTCAAAATGGCAGAACGGACACTGGGGCCTATTAAGCTAATCTTGTGAAGCAAATGCGGGTTAGATTGAAAGAAAAGCGTGGAGGGAAATTGACGAGAGGAGTCATCTTTCATCAAGACAATGCTCCAGTTCACAAGTCGGAGGTAGCAATGGCTGCCACTCATGAATGCGGCTTCCAACTTCGTGAACATCCTCCTTGTTCCCCAGATTTGGCCCCTTCGGATTATTACCTGTTTACCAAAATCGAAAAGGAGCTCAGTGGTAGCAAATTTGCTTCAGATGATGACGTCATTCATGATGTAGACCACTTTCTACTGGCACAAGATGCAGACTTTTACAAAGAAGGGATCCGTATGTTCAAGGATCGCTGGATTAAGTGCATAAACTTGCAAGGGAACTATGTTGAGAAATAACCCCAAAAAGTTGTCCACAGATAATTAATTGTACCTTATGCCGAGAACTTATCAATCAACCCTCGTATACTGGCAGCAATCAGCAGCAAAGAAGGTTGAGAACCAAATAGGAGCATTCCAAGACATAAAATTGGGAGTGAGACAAGGATGTGTTTTATCTCCTGACCTCTTCTCTTTGTACAGCCAAAACATAATGAGAAGTATAGAGGGCTTGCCAGGAATATCAGTTGGCGGGTACAACCTTAACAACTTAAAATATGCAGACGACACAGTTCTGATTGCTAAAAGTGAAGGGGAGCTACAGGCTCTTCTAGACATAGTGGTTCATGAAAGTAAAAGTAAAGATCTCAGCCTGAATAAAAAGAAGACTGAAGTGATGGTCATCTCAAAGAAAAGAATACCACCAAAATGTAGGAGTACCATCGATGGCACAAAACTGAAACAAGTTGATATATTCAAGTACTTAGAAACAATTATAACAGCTGATGGGAAATGTCACAACGAAATAAAAAGCAGACGTGCTCAGGCCAAGTCAGCGTTCCAGAAAATGAGAAATATCTTGTGCAACAGATCCATATCAACGGAAACAAGATTCCGAGTACTTAAATGTTACATCGAGCCAATTTTGTTTTATGGATGTGAAGCATGGTCCATGAATAAGAGAGTACAGTGAGAAATTGAAGCCATGGAAATGTGGTTCATAAGAAGGATGTTGAAGGTACCATGGACAGCTAAGAAAACCAATGAAGATGTCTTAAGAGAGGCTGGATCAGAGGCAGACAAACGAGATTTGTAGGACATTTTCAGAGAAGAGTAAAACTGGAACAACAATGTGGCAACTGGAAAAATTGAGGGAAGAAGAGACAGAGGAAAACACACACACACAGAAAGAGAAAGAGAGAGAGAGAGAGAGAGAGAAAGAGAGAGAGTAGTTACTGGATGGACTATCAGAGAGGCTAGAAAGAAAGTCACCAGCGGATCTCTGAAGACAGAGAATTGTGGAGAGAAATGCTCGGCTACGCCACGCCACTTGATTGATTGAAATAGACATCATACACAAGATCTTTGTTTTAGAATAGTACAGAATAATATACGGTTGACAATTTGTTTTAACAGCTCTTGCAAATAGTGTTAATTGTTCAGTATGACATACATCTGGAATACAGACTGTAATATGCTATAGTTTTTGCTTTCTGCATCATTCATAGAAACTATTTCCTTTTTTGATGATCCCAGAAAAGAGAAAAATCAGTTGATTTTGAATCCTTTTCCAAAGATAATGTTGGCCGATCCACGAGTAAGCGTGATCAATAATAAAATAATTTTTGTTAACATTACTTATTTTCATGTTAATTTTTTGTCCAAGTTCATCCCACTATTTCCATTTTTGCCGCCCAAGTTCATCCCACTATTCCCATTTTTGCCGCCCAAGTTCATCCCACTATTCGCATTTTTACCGCCCTCCAAAACTTTCTGTCTCGTGCACATGCACGTGTAGCACTATCGGCAGAGCCAGCCAGGGCCATGTGCGTCTTCTTTGCTCCCTGTATGAAGTGCAGTCCTGCAGCCGATACTGGGCTATCATTTTTTTCCAATGCCACAGGAGCACTCATCAGATGGGGGATATCTCAGTCTGTTGTAGTCAGTGCAAGGTCTGAAAATCTTGACTTGTTGCAGCTTGCTCAGTTCCTTGCTCTCAAAGTGAGCCTAGTCACGCAGAATCCCATCCATCTGTTGATGTTGTCCACTCATTTATATTGTTGTCGTTATCGTGTTCTTCTCCATCGTGTATGGTTTTCATGATTGTATTATGCATTTTTATATGACCAAAATATTTTAACTGCCTAGCGCTTAAGTTTTTTCATGAATTCTATTTTCAATTTCAATTGATTTGACACTTCTTTGTTCTGTGTCCATAGATCACTGCGAAACGTGGACACGTTAACAAATCACTAAAACAACAACAACAACGACAACAACAACAACAACAACAACAACAACAACAACAACAGAATAACAGTGTTTGAAACGAAATGTTACAGAAAGGCACTTAGAATATTATGGATAGAAAGAAAAAAAAGAAGATATTTATGGGATTAGTTGTCGCAGAAAACTGGCTGGTAAATACTATCAAAATCAGAAAGCTGAAATACGTCGGTCATATCATGAGACACAATGGTTTGGAGAGAATGATAGCAGAAGCCACAGTGCTTGGCAAAAGGAAAAAAAAAACAAAGAGGACGATCTCGCTGCATGTGGATTCAGGACATCACGGAATGCCTGAATATGTCATTGCGAGACGCTGGTCAACTTGCGCAAGACCGCACTGCATTCAGAGCGTCGTTAAGAGGGATAACGTTCTGGAAACGACACGTCACATGAAGAACATTCATCCTTTGAAAAAATTAAAAATTTGGAAAAAAATATATACGACTACTGTATTAATGTTAGAATTTTTTTCTTCGTTACTGATTAAAAATTTTTTTTATTTTATTTTTCCAGCGTGACCGGGACATTTTTTCCTGCGAACCTTCACTCGCAACCAAGATAAACAAAATGGCTACAACGGCAGTCTTATTGGGAGATCAGTGATTATTTATTATATTTTGTTAAGCTTTTGGTTACACTTTTGTGCACTGTTCTGTCGGGTAAATAAGCCATAACTTGGTATTATCTAAGTAAATCAGCGGTAACATATCTGAAGAAAAATGTCCGGAAATGTCTCAGTGGTTGCATGTGAAGGTGAACTGAATTCAATTGTCAAAGAGGTATTAATTTTACTGATCATTTTCTCACATAAAGTCGCAGAAATTGACATTTTTCAAAAGTTGTCAATGTTAAGATTTTTGATATATTTATAATTCTATATTGACGATGGTCGTAGAACTGGACAAATGAAGTTTAATTGTTTAATACAGTTTGGAAAGAAGAAAAGGTCCTTTCTAAATGAAAAAAAAAAGGAATCATTGTTAAAATACCAAAATAAAATTTTTAAAAAAGCAGATTAGCGGCTACAGTAACCGGAGGGGAGTAACCTTACTATCAGTTGTGTCAAAAGTATTTTGCAAAGATATTCTGAATAGACTTAAAGTTATAGTGGATGCTGCAATGAGAGAAGAACAAGCAGGATTTCGAAAAGGGAGAAGCTTTCTCGATCAGATCTTTACTCTAATAATAATACTTGAAGAACATATTGAAAAGCAAAAACCACTAATCCTGAACTTAACAGACTTTAAAAAGGCATTTGATAGCACACACAGAAATTCACTGTGGAGAATTTTAAGAATATATGGAGTACCATCTAAAATTGTCAACATCATTAAGAATCTCTACAACGGATATCTTTGTGCAGTCAACACAGAGGTAGGACTGAGCAAATGGTTCCAGATTGAAACAGGCATGAAACAAGGATGTATACTTCCTCTTTGCTTTTTGGAATTGTCATAGAGTTCATAATGAAAAAATGTTGCACAGGTAAAATGGGCATTGATTAGGTACATGGGACCCAACTAGAAGAACATAACTCTTATCAATGATAATGTGAATTCGATGCAAGAAAAAACAGATACCCTGTCTTCACTGGCTAGTAAAATAGGACTCAAAATTAACAAGTACAAAACAAAAATAATGAAACTTCTCATTAATCACGAAGGAAAAATATACATAGAAGGAACAGCTGTTGAAGAAGTACACCAACTTGCATACCTCAGCAGCTGCATAGACCAGAATGGTGACACCAGAAAGGAAGTTAGAATAAAAATTGTAAAAGCTGCATTGACCTTCAAGAATTTTGAGAACATTCAAAAGTTATAAGCACAAAAACCAAGTTAAGATTATTAAATTCAAATGTAATATCCACCCTCATTTATGCATGTGAAAGCTGGAGAACAAATAGACAAGAAATTAGACTCTTTTGAAAACAAATGCCTAAGGAAAATACTCGATATAAAGTGGAACGAATTCAAGAGCAATGCAGAGAAAAGACAGATGAGCAAACAACAACTTTTCTCATGAGTGATCAGAAAAAGAAGATGGACATTTGTCAGTCATGTGATGAGAAGAAACAATCAGAGAATCCCAGAACAAACTATCAAATGGAATATAACAGGCTGAAGAAAAAGAGGTCGACCACATGAAACTCTAAAGAGAACATTGTTAAGAGAGGCCAGTTTAGTGGGCATAACATCACTTGATGAAGTTGAAAACCTCGCTGAAAACAGGACAACTTGGCAAACTACCATGCAAACCCTATGTGACGTAGGGATGTAAGATTATTTAATGACATTGTTTACAGAAATTCTTTGAATTCTTTTGCGCTGATTATGTTAATCATAACTGCACATGTGACTGAAATGTTCAAGAGGACCAAAAAAAAATTGGATGAATTTCCAGAAATAATACTTCGTTCATATTTAATCCTAATCCTTGAACTTTAGCTTGTTAATACTGTTAAAATGTCCAGTTAGGCGATTACATATGTTTGATTGTTATGTTTTAGCTCATAGTGGTTTTTCTGAGACTGAATTTAAACCTATACTTATTTTAATACCAGTCTTTTAATAAACATGTTTTTCTTTATGCAGTACCTAGATTTTAGTGGATTTGACAGATCAAAAGCCATTTTTGAGGAAGAGTGTAATGCAAAGAAGAAACCAATCTCTAAGCAAGTGCATCCCACATTTGGCAGTGAAAAGCTAGAGCTTGTGGAGGTTTGATCTACATTACTAAAATATTTTTCTAGAGATAGAATAATATAAATCTTGGTAGGATCTATTTGTATTGTTTTACAGGAGTGATATGATTTCTGTGTTGGAGGCAGAGATGCTGTTCATTTTGGCAGTCAGCGGCCCATAGCTGATATGCTGCCGTCAGTATTGACGAATTATAGCCGACCAAGATTGTGTCTCACCTCTCCATTGGTATCTCCAGTAACAGGCCTAGCCTGAGTAAATCATCAGTTTGCCATGGTGGTGGAGTCTGCTAAAGAAGCACTGCACATTTCCTGCTTGTTAGCTCCAGCCAGGCACTGAAAAAAAGTAGCTGCCATAAGCTGTTCCCACTCTGACATGTTGTTGTGTCTCAATATCTTCACTGCATTTGCTGCAAAGAACATCAGTTCACAATTCCAGGGAGATAGAAGAAGAAGAAGAAAAAGAAGAAATGATGTGTACTTTTTGTAAGGTTGTTTTTAAAAAAACATTTAAAAAAAAAGAAAAGAAAAAAAGATGAAAGGAGCCATTTTGTGGATCAGCTTTTCTTATGGATGATTTTTATCAGCATTTTATTGGCATAGTAGGCTGCAGCTCTTCTTCTTGTTCTAACAGAATGGCAGCTGGTTTTTTTTTTTTCAGACTCTGGAGTTGATAAGCAAGAAAAACTTTTTAAACTCTTTCCATGCCACAGAAAGAAATGCGGACATTCAGTTGGGTGTCAAATTAAAAGCACGGGTCTTGGTCTATATGGGGGGGGGGGGGTATGGCTGTAAAATTGAAATAACAAAGTATTTCCACATATTTTCATGATAAAAGTATATGTATTATGCATCAAAATAGCTGTAAATGTAAGAATGAAGAGTGTTTTAGGAAAAAAGAAGTAATGTTATGATTTTAGCTGATAATTGTGTCCTACTTACCATCAGGTAGGTCTAGATCTATCATCGGCGATGTCTAGATTGACCTGTAGCTTCATTTGATCTTGTCGTGTGATAGTATGTAGCAAACTCAGTACAATAATATTTGAAATAACCTTATAACTATTCTTCAGTCTGTTTTATAGCATTTTATAGGTTAAAATCTACTTTGGGGCACATTCATGAACAGTGGTCTGGTCATAGGGCTTGTCCATATGCCTCAGAAATCACACAAAATATTGAAATTTCTCCAAAGACCCATTTTTACTCGGTTGTTAGGCATGCTTCGGATGGAACTGTGTCAGGTCACCAGGCATGCACAAATAAATGTGTACAATTAAAAAATTACACTGTCTTTTTAGACACAAGACAAGTAGTAAAATTTTATCAAACGGCACTCAATGGACAAACCGGAAGTGGTAAAATTTTGCCAATCGGCATGGAAAGAGTTAATCACCTACAGTAGCACATTAAAAATAAACTCATTTATGAAATATAATTTTGCTCATTTGAAACCCACTTTTTGAGATTTAAAAAAAAAAATTTCTGGAATTTTATCACCAGAGCCAGATGCTTGAGTTTTTTCATGAGGGCAGAGGTGACCTGTTTTTTAAGTTGTGGAGTGAGTACCTGCCTACAAACGTAAAGGATGAGGATAGTGTGTCTCAAAAACTGGAATTTTATTTAAACATTTACTTTGCCATCTACCCAGTCAAGTATGGCCAACCTCAGGTACTGGGATAATGTCTGCATAGTCTGTTTTACATTAGTCTAGGATTTTTTTTTTGTTTAACTTCTGTTAATTACTTTATGTCTTGTGTGATTTAGGGATTTTTGTTTACCTTCTGAAAGCACAGAATAAATAATATTTGACTCTTTCAAAATGACTTACGCTGTTATTACATCTCACTGAGAAGTAAGATGACTCCTTTCCTCCGTCAGTCTGTGGGACGCCCTTGGGCAAGGTGGAGTACTCGTATAGCCCCCCGATCAGTGTGACGTGAAGCAATGGGAGCAGGTGGTGGATGGAATGAGAGAGAAGGCAACAGATAATGTTGGTTATGGTCACTGTTCTATGATGGTAGGCAGATGATCTCAATATAGGAACAATGGCTATGATCACTGACTAGTACAGTCACTGCCCAGAAAAATATACATATATATATTTTTGGACATACCAAAAATCCCAACAGCAACATGGACATTAAACATCATGGTAATCTAGAGAAGAATGAATTATAAGAAGGGTACATAATGGGAAAAAGAAAGAGAGGAAGACCAAGGTGAAGATAGTTGCAAGACATCATTGATGATCTGCAAATAGATGCATCAGCAGCAGGGCATCTTGCTTACAACCGAGAGGCCTACAGGAGTGCTGTTAGGGAGGCAAAGTTCTGCAAATGACTGACTGACTGACTGAATAATCACTTTGTTTCATTATTAGGAGAAAATTGTAGGGCTACTTTTAACCATTATGGTAACTACAATATCTGTGTGCCTCTACACTTTCTTATTTGCAAGTAAATATTGGCTTTGGATGATCATATCCCACCACAGTTTATTGTCCTGCCCTATTAATCAGTTTGTTGCTGATCTTCTTTAAGGCTCTTTCAGTAGAATGTTTTTTTTTAAATATTGTTCATTTTGTGTTAAGTTTGCTTCACATTTTAACTTTTCTCTATTTGGAGTAATCTGCATCTCTCTCTCTGAACCTTAAGTGCCCAGGGCACATGGGGCTTCCGCAAGGGTTTTCCACAAATGCCTGTCCTTCGCCTTTTTTTCTGCTCTTGCCCAGGTGAGCCCTCTATTGCTCAACATCCTTTCTGTTGTTCTTCTCCGTGTCTCTTTTGGTCTACCCTTACTTCTGCTCCCCTGTGGTGTCCATCTTAGTGCTATTTTTGGTAGTGAGTTGTCAGTCATTCGGAGCACATGTCCCAACCATTGCCAGCATCTTTCCTCAATAATTGTTGTCAGTGGTTTCATCTGCATTTCTGCTAATAAGATGTTATTTCTTATGGTGTTTGGCCAAAATGTTTTTCTAATTCTTCGTAAACATTTAGTCTGGAAAGAATTCAACTTGTTTTCTATGGTTTTGGTGATTTTCCAGCATTCACTTCCATAGAGTAGTACACTTAGAACATTACTCTTAAATATCCTGATTTTCATATTTATGCTTAGTTTTTTTTATTTCCATATATTCTGCAGCATTGCAAAAGCCTAGTTTGCTCTAGTAAGTCTGCTGTTGATGTCCTCTGTGCTGTCTCCATTTTCTACTACTCTGCTGCCAAGGTATACAAATTCGTTGACCTCCTCCACTAACTTGTTATCTACTCTGAGTACATTTCTGTTGTTTACATTTTGCTTCATTAACTTTGTCTTTCCTACGTTGATCTTTAGTCCTGTGTTGTTTGCATTCTGAGTTAGCTTGTTTATTTTATCTTGCATATCTTTGTGACCGCTTGATAATAGACAAATGTCGTCTGCAAAGTCAAGGTCCTCCAGCACTGTGTCAAGGGTCCATTGTAATCCTCTGCGTTTGTCTGATGTTGCCTCCTTCATTAACCAGTCTACTGCCAAGATAAATAATGTTGGTGATAGTACACATCCCTGTTTCACTCCTGTTTGTACCCTAAAGCTGCTGGAGGTATGTTCTCCACAGATAACTTTGCACTGAAAACCCTCGTGTAGGGCTTTGATTACATTAACTATCTTATGGGGGAGGCCATGCCATCTTAGGATTTTCCACAGTGCATCTCTGTTGACACTGTCGAAGGCTTTCTCAAAATCTATGAATAATGCATATGTTGTGCTATGCCACTCATTTGCCTGTTCTAATATTTGTCTAAGTACAAATATGTGGTCTATGCACGATCTTCCTTTCCTAAATCCTGCCTGCTCTTTCCGAAGTTTTTCCTCAAGTGTTGGTACAATTCTGTTGATGATTATTCTGCAAAATACTTTACTGGTGAGTGGCAGTAGGGTAATGCCTCTCCAGTTCCCGCAATCTCTGAGGTCACCCTTCTTTGGTAGTTTTACTATAAGCCCAGTTTTCCACTCCTCTGGGGCTTTTTCTAGATCCCAAATTTGTTGTAATATCCGGCAAAGTTGTTTTGGTGTTTCTGTTTCTTCTGCTTTCAACATCTCAACAGTCACTTCATCTTCACCTGGTGCCCTGTCTGATTTTAGCTTCTTTATCGCCTCCTTTACTTCATTTATTGTTATTGGTCCTGTATTGATGTTTAGTTCCGTTTTTGCTTCAGGTATGTCTATTGTTTGTGCTGCTTGTGTTCTGTTTAGTAGGGTGTTAAAGTGTTCCCTCCATCTTTCAATTTTTTCTCTTTCTCCACTGACCAGTTGTCCATTTTGTGTTCTTACTGCACTTTCAGATCTGCATCTATAAATAGATATTCCATCCACAGAGTGAGAGAGAAGAAGCATTGTCAAAATTTAAGAAGTTTCTAGAGAGTAGAGGATCATCTCTGAGTCAGACCACAGAGTTCTTGTCCTTTTATGCCCTGCCATATGTTTCAAATCCTAGGACACATCCTTCATACGGTGAACTATTTACGGTAAGGCATCATCATATTACAGCAGCTATTGTTCCAGTATAAGGGGCACAAAAATGTTTTGAACAATGTCACTCTTATGACAGAGTGAATGCCCTTGTCTGGACAGCTCTACAGTTAATTTAAGCTGCGTGATGATTGGGTAGTCTTTGTCCACCTGATTCACGGATCTCAGGGTGAAGTTATGGAAGCAGTACATGAGACCAGACATGTTAGTTGTTTGTCTAGGGTTTGTTTCAGCTTAGGATTTGTAGCATTGTTAGAATGTAAGAATAGTTGTCTGCTTGGCCTTTTTAGGACACGGTTGTAGTTTTTTGCGTAGTCTAGTTGGGATGTAGGAATAGATGTCTGCTTGTCCTTTTTAGGACACAGATGCGAGATTGTTAGATGTGTAGAATTTTTTTCAGTTTGGAATGAATTCTCAATGTGAGGTTAATATGTTGTTTTTTTTTTTTTGGTATTTGAACATGCCTTTGGTGAACTCCAGTTTGCCAGAATGCTTTGTGTATTATTGTATTGTTTCATTTCTCATGTCATTCATTGATATTCATCTTCACTCATTCATCAGGATTCCAACCTCATTGTTCTCATTATGAAATATTGTTGAAGGATTTTGGTAACTGGTGCCTTTGTGTGCTGTGTACATCAACATTTTACTGTTAGTTCTGTTATTTGATCGATTAGACTGCTGAACCTCTGTGACTGTTCAGTCATTCGTGTTACCTCCATTTGTTGTAGTTTTCCTTACCTGCGTGATTGTTGCTACTAAGTACATAACAAAGTAAAGTTTTGCTGTCAAGTATTTGTTACATGTGTTGTTGTATCACCTACAGTTATCTGTGCCTTCACTGTACAAGGCACAGTAAAATTCTACTTTATTTGGTGTCCGTGACTAGCACCGTATTTTTCACGGCATTTGTTGGTATAATTAGCTAGTCATCACGAGTGTTTTTTTTCACGTTTCGTTATACTTACCTAGCACAGAAGGTACCGTGATCAACAAGGACCTTCCATTGCACTCCAGAAAGAGAATAGAGAGGAGAAGAGGAGTGAGAAGAAAAGAAGAGCAGAGAGAATGAGAAGAATAGATGCAGTATGCATATCGTGTTCTAATGGTATGTTCTTGTTGTGAATGTTGAGATGTTCAACTTGTAATCTAAGACAGCACCAGAACGAGACAGAAAATCATGCCCAAGAATGGCGGATCGGTTTATGTTGCGAACCACATAGAAGCAATAAGAAACAGTAACACCAGCAATAGAAAGGTAAACTCTGCCAACAACTTTCATAGAAGATGCATTGTCTTTCTGCAAACTAACTTGAGCAGGCAAAAGCTTGAAAGATCAGACAAGCATCTGAAGACAGAATCCTTCAAAAGACGGACACTAGTTCTTGTATATTTTAAACCTCTAACCCTCGAAGACGCAACAGAAATAAGAACAGATACAGGAGAGGGAGGATCAGCCAACCACCCTGTGCAAAGTAAGTATCGCAAAAAATGTGAAGAAACTGACTCGTGATGACTAGCCATTTAACCAAGTAAAGTAGAATTTTACTGTGCCTTTTACAGTGGAGGCACAAATAACTGTAGGTGATACAATAACACAAATAACAAATACTTGACAGCAAAACTTTACTTTGTTATGTACTTAGTAGCAACATTCACACAGGTAAGGAAAACTACAACAAATGGAGGTAACACGAATGACTGAACAGTCACAGAGGTTCAGCAGTCTAATCGATCAAATAACAGAACTAACAGTAAAATGTTGATGTACACAGCACACAAAGGCACCAGTTACCAAAATCCTTCAACAATATTTCATATTGAGAACAATGAGGATGGAATCCTGATGAATGAGTGAAAATGAATATCAATGAATGACATGAGAAATGAAACAATACAATAATACACAAAGCATTCTGGCAAATTGGAGTTCACCACAGGAGTGTACAAATACCCAAAAAAAAACTGACATACTAACCTCACTTCAAGAATTCATTCCAAACTGAAAAAATTCTACACAACAACACATCTAACAATCTTTCATCTGTGTCCTAAAAAGGACAAGCAGACAACTATTCTTACATTAACAATGCTACAAATCCTAAGCTGACACAAACCCTAGACGAATGACTAACACATCTGCTCTCTTGTACGACTTCTGCAACTTCTCCCCGAGATCCTGAAAAGAACTCTCAGCTGGACAAAGACTACCAAATCATCACGCAGCTTAAATTAACTGCAGAGCTGCCCAGACAAGGGCATTCATTCTGTCACAAGAGTGACATCATTCAAAACTTTTTTTTTTGTGTCCCCATATACTGAAACATATCATCTTAGGCAAATACTTGATAAAATAATATCCTTGAAACATAGTATCCTACGTGGCAGTCTTGATGAAGTAGATGAAGGAGAACTCAGACATTAAGAGTTGTGAATGCCTTACATAGTACCACAGATATTGTGTCTTCTGTTGGCTGAGTGGTTAGCACTCACCTACTAATCCAGTGGTGCTGGGTTCAAGTCCCGACAGTGGGTTTTTTTTTTCTGGTACCACCACACTAAAAGGCCCCAGGGCCCATCCAACCTCTAAATATAGGTACCAGAGAAGTCTGGGAAGGTAAATGCAGTCAGATGTGATACTGTCCACATTACACTTTCATGTGCGGAAGGTCTTGGAAATATAGGCCTAACACCATATCCCCAGTATATTCCTTAATGGCATGGAAATGGGCATTTTACCTCTTTTTTTTTTTTTTAAAACCTTTTTATTTGTCTTTTGTAAAGTTGATTATACATGTTAAGAGTACTTTGTATAGTATTTAGTTACATGTATTTTTTTGTTTTGTTTTGGTTTTTTTAACTTGTAGCCATTTTATAGGAACAGGCATATTATCTGCATTTAATTATCTTTTGGTACTGCATCTCAGGAAAAGTGGAGTGCAGATCTGAAGACAAAGGTTGAAAAGTTTCTGAGCTTGACCTTGAGGTCAACACCCCAGCCACGGCTGTACGAAATTTATGTATCCTGTTGTTTTTTTTGTTTTGTTTTTTTTTATAGACATGTTCAAATTAGAATACTTGGTCAGTTTATAATATTTTTAAAACATTAATATTTGAACTATTGTAATTTTACAAACTGTTTTTCTTTGTCCTATTTTTTGACTGTTGAGGTTCTCTATTGCAAGCAGTTTCTGACTGTTTTTTAATTGCTCTAGACTGTCTTCTCTCTCAGCTCTTTTGTTTATTAATTGCTTTAGACTGTCTTCTCTCTCAGCTCTTTTTTTTTATCAATTTTTTCATGCCCACACATCAAGTTTATTCATTTTTCTTCGTTTCGTAATACAACCTGCTTAATTTGTGTTTTTTTTCATCTAAAGTGTATAAATAATAGCATAATGTTGCATTTGAACATGCAGTGTGTCAGACTGGCATCTACACTTCATTTTCCATCTTCTGTCTTTTTTTTGTTTGCTTTTAACTAGATGGCTTTTATTCTTGTTAAATGTATTAGTTGTTGATTATCTGGCTCCTTTCTCAAGGGAGATTTAACTTTTTTTTTTTTTTTGGTTTTTTGCTTAGCATGTTCCTCTTCTGATATCTAAGCCCTTTTTTTTTCTTTTTGCTGTGTACTTAAGATTCTTTTTATTTGGCTAGTATTTCTTTTGATATATATCTGAAGAAATCAGCCTGCTTGATGCACAGTTTGGTAGTTCTCTTGCCACCTTATTAGGTTTTGGAAAGTGTACTTTCACAGTACCAGATTTTTAAAAAATTTTTGGCCGGATCTGTCAAGATTTAAACCCAAACCCTGAGCATAAATAACTCTCGGCAGGTGGCTGGAGAATAATAGAACATTGCTGTTCTCATTAAATAAATAATGATTCACTTCCATATTCTGTATTTGACATAATGTAGAATTCTCCATTTTAATTAAATTATGTGCTTGGTTTATGTTTTATAATTCATCACCATGAGTTAAAAGATAATTATGAACATTCAGACTTTTCCTTCTCATTATTTGTATGCATTGGTTCTGTTTTGTGAGAATTAAGAACAGTGTGAAAAAAAAAGACATTTGAAAACATAACACTCCTTGACTGAAGTACCAGAAAAATTCATTGGCCAATGGAAAAGGTAAGATTAACTCTTTGTATACTGGGGGTGTTTCCCTCAAAAGACCAAGGGGGGTAAATTTCACAATGTGAAATGGGATGGTTGTCACATTTAAAAGAATAACAAAGGCATAATCTGATCTGTAGTGTGAAGTATTATACCTTATTTTGAAGAAGAAAAAATGTATTTTGTTTTTCAAATAAAATTTTTAACATTTTGTTAGTATACAACAACAAAAAAAGAGCTAAGAACTGAGAAGAAAGAATGAAAAATGAAGGAATAAAATAAATTTTTTGTCACTTACCCATCAAGTTAATCCACTGTAGTTGTTTATAATTCCATAATGAATAAAAATGTACACAAACATCTGTTCTTTAACATATCTTCCAAAATTTACATGAAAATATGCACTAGTTATGCATTCACAGCAAACTAAAAACACCAAGTGGGTGGGTAATATTTACATGAAAACAAGTGGGCGGTCGTTGACTAATATTTACCAGAAATCAGGCCATTGTGTTTTGGTTTTTGTTTTTTTTAAATTTGAAGCATTCTACAACATTTAATTTTTTAAATTACACAATCTCCAGCATTACTTACTGTGATATTACAGCTAGTACTAGCAAAAAGCTGAGAAGTAGTATCACCAGCTACCCTTCTAACACATTTTGCTGCTGGACCAAAAAAACACGAAAAATTCTTTCAATCACTGCCACGTGTGCCGAAAATTTACAATTTCTACTACTACATTCTCTACACCACAGTCTAGACAATTTTAAATTAAATTCTGAGCTTGTAATGCAGAAATATGCTGCTCTGGACGAAAGAAACTAGCACTGGAAGCCATATTTATTGATAAACAAAGGCCTAGCGACGATAAACTTTGAAAAACTGGCTTTAAATGAACAAAGAATTGCTCTGTTTTCTGCTCAAACCACGCGCTTAATGTGGACAACTGAATTCCGGAAGGAAGTCAACTGCTGGTTTTAAGATACTTTGATTATTTTCAAAATTAGAGAGCTACAAACCATCATCGCGCCTCGCGTCTATAAGTATTTCGTAATAGGGATACAACCACGCAGGACGCGTGTCCAAATACCCAAAGAGTTAAATTAGGTACTTGATGGTAAGAGAAGAAAAATTGAAGTTGAGAGTAAGAGAGAAAATTAGTCAGAGGGAAAGAGTAGGTGAGAGAAAGAATGAATTTTAGAGAGCATGAGGTTCTAAGGACTGTTATAGCTGGAGATGGGGTGGGGGATATGCTCTCCACTCCAGTGAAATGTCTCCAAGGCGTGCATCTCAAATAGCCTCTGACAGTCAAGTCCAGCTCCTGGCCTTCTCGTGGTAGAACTGTTCAAACTGACAGGAGAAGGGGGCGAAGGTGAATATCTGGCGCCTGAAAACCAGATGCTTCGGGTAGATGAGAGTCATGTTTGGTAGCTCATCTACCGCATCTGGCGAGATTCTTCAGCTGCCGGCGTGGAGTGAGGCTCCTCCCGGCCAGTGAAGAAAGGTGCGAATGGGGTTGCTGCGCAGCGCCACTGTGAAAAAGGTGAAAGAAAGGATTAAGTGAAGTAATCAGTAGTCTTGAGGTCAGGACTGCTCAAATCATGGCACCTCTGCTCTAGAGGTCGGCCAAGTCCTGTGTGCACTCATACCGGGCAAATTGCCTGAACCAGCTTAATCCAGGGGTTAAGACACTGCTGGCAAGATTCTTCAGATGCTGCGTGTGGAGTGAAACTCCTCCAGGCCAGTGAAGGAAATGCGAAAAAGCAATTAGAGTTTGCTGTGTGGTGCTGATGTGAAAAGGTGATGGAAAGGATAAAGTGAAGCTTAATCAGTATGTCCAGTAGTCTTGCTGCGAGAGCTACTCATACCACAGCACCTCTGCTCTTGAGGCTGGCCACGTCCTATATACATCCATGTTGGTGAAATATGTCTAAACCGGCTTAAACCAGGGGATGAAACTTGATGGCTACTCATGTCACGGTACCTCCACTCTAGAGGTCGGTCATGTCCTAAACATGCCCATACTAGGATAATATGCCTAAATTGGCTCAACCCAACTTACTAGTGGCGAGGATTCGTCCTCCTGGACAAAAGCTCCATCCTAGTCACAACTGGGAAGGCTAGCAGCCACGACCACAAAATTCTGAAGTCGGAGACACTGGACCAGTGCAGTCTAGATAGGCAACCACCTCTCACCCGGTGGAGATGTATGTGTGTCCTAATCATGCTGAGGTTTTCTGGTGAGAAAGTCCAACACTGGACTGGATGGGCAACCACCTCTCACCCAGCAGGGATACACGGGTATCCCAAAACACGTCGAGGTTTTCCAGTGAGAAAGTCCAACTCTAGCCTGGATGGGCAACCACCTCTCACCCAGTGGGGATATTCTGATATCCAAAACATGTCGAGGTTTTCCGGTGAGAAAGTCCAACTCTAGATTAAACTGGTGCAACGAAAACCATGGTGTCATGCACTCCCACTTCTGAGACCTACCGAGAATACAGGCTCAAGCCCTGCAATACTCTGAACCTCTTGTGGTCCTCTCGGGACCTATCAAGGACCACAGGAGTAAATTCAGTAGGATCACAGGGCGATCTTGGTGGTAGAAGTGATTGAAGAAGAAGGAGAGAACATGAGAGTAAATCTTTGCTGTTTTGACCATTAAGAGAAAAGGATTGATGCAGGAAGTTTGTGGGTTGAAATTTTTTTCCAGGAAACCTATGAAAGAGTAACAGAAGGAGATCATACAAAAGAAATAAAGACCAGCAGACTATAGGGTCACATTATGAGAAGTTGTGCTGTAAAGTTTTGCAGCAAAAAAAAAAAAAAATGAAAGGAGTGGCCTAAATTAATAAAGAGCCTCAGTGATTGTCAGTAACAAAGAAGTTCCCTTCTTCCAAGACGCTTTTATTTATCTTTCCTATCTTTGCAATATATTCTGAGGGCTCTTTTGTAACGTGTCTTACTTCTCAGGCTCACAGCAGCAGATGGTGTTAATGAGGCAGCAGGTGGTGGAGGCAGAAAGAAAGGCAGCCAGTTACTTGAAGAGGCACAGTAAAGTTCAGGTAAGCTTTCATCTTCAATTACCTGAGGAGATAAAGCAAAGTTCAGGTAAGCTTTCATCTTCAGTTACCTGAGGAGACAAAGTAAAGTTCAGGTACATTTCTTTCATTATTCATTATATTGAGCATTGAACATATTTTGCCATTGAGTAGCATAAATTTATTAACAAAAATTTTTATAAATGGTTCATTTGTGAGCAGAAACAGCAGGTGATCAATTTCTTTTTTTCAGAATACTCTCCCTTCATCTAGATCTGCCATTAATATTTATTAAGTCAGTTTATCTGGGAGTGTAAGAGAACATTTAAAGAACTAATCTCTTGCCTAACCCTATGCCTAGTTTGAGAATGTAAATCACACTCTGGGTTGAATTGACGCTGGTCTGAAATGTTTAGAGAGTGGAAATGGCCCAACTTTTGAATGCTTTCCAAATCAGAAGGAGGAAGTGAAACAGTGAGAAAGTGAATCAGCAGATGAAATGTGGAAGAGATAAAGCCTTATTATAGAATTTATTAAAGCCTTATTACAGAATTTATTAAAGCCTTATTATAGAATTTATTAAAGCCTTATTACAGAATTTATTAAAGCCTTATTACAGAATTTATTAAAGCCTTATTACAGAATTTATTAAAGCCTTATTACATAATTTGTTAAAGCCTTATTACAGAATTTATTAAAGCCTTATTACAGAATTTATTAAAGCCTTATTACAGAATTTATTAAAGCCTTATTACAGAATTTATTAAAGCCTTATTACAGAATTTATTCAAGCCTTATTACAGAATTTGTTAAGTTTTAAAAATGCAATGCACAGAGGCTTTAAAAAAAATTAACTCATTGCTTCTGAAATGCAAAAAAAGAAGGTAAGGAGCCCTATTGTGCCACGGAGACATCTGGGGATAAGGTGTTAAGTGTTCATATTTTCCTTGACCTGTATGCAGGCCCCATGGGGGGGGGGGGCCCAACCAGTGCATTGCTCTGGGGCCTGGAGGGTTTCCCTATTTTAGGAGTGGAGACAGAGGGCTGTAGTGGATGAAAGCAGAATGGCTGGTCAGTTAGGGGGAGTCTTGCACTGGCTTCCATAATTCCTCTCTCAGAGACCCTGTCTGTCAGCACACTGGAGGGTGATGTGGTCAGCGTCACACATGATTGCTTTTTTTCTTCCCTAGCTCACAGGGAAGCCAGATATCTATTTCTATAGCTGGGGGTCTAAGGTTCCTCTGGCTGGATTTGAACTACCAACGTTTGCCATGAGAGACCAATGCACTAACTGCTTTGCCACTCAGGTGCCCCTGCAGTGCAGGACACACCAAATACCCCACTCACATATCCATTAGTGTGCTTAGAGAAAATACATATTCAAATATAAATCAAATAACAATATAAGAATGAGAAAAAAGTTATTTTAGCATTAATAAGCTAGATTTGGTGCAAAACTTCATTCTTGTCATTTGTTTCATAAATTTGTCTGTGAGATTCTTTTCAATTTTTTTTTTTAATTTCAGTCAGATTATCATAATTTGATTGGCATCACCGCTGATCTTGTTGATGCTCTTGAAGCAACTGTTCAAGGAAGACCTGTATGTATGATTTAAAATGTTATTATCAAAAATGTTATTTTCCTCTTCACTTGAAAGCAGTGATTTTTGTTGATACTAGAAGCCATCTGTTCTGCTTATTTAACACTTTGTGGACCACAGTTATTTACCCTGGAAAAACTCCCAGTTCCCAGCCATTTTTCTGAAAAATGAATTTTTTTGAGTGGACTTGGAAAAACGTGCATATTTCTACTCACCATTGAGATAAATTAATCCAGTTGGTTAGACAAGACCCTCTAGTACTTCTTGAGTGTGTGATATCTTTTGAAACAATTATCTGGATGCAGTGGGACTTGACAACTTTTACAAATAAATTTTATTTCACTCTTTTTCTCATTGACCAAGCACACTCTGCACTTCCTAGATGGGCTTTTTTAGTGCCTTCATCCTCAGGCTTCACCAGGACATGATCCTTTACTATTCCAGATAATCATTGTTGTGCATTGCTGATATCATGCGGACAAGTCTTTTGTCTTTCCTTCATCAGTTAAAAGCTGCTGCTTTGGTTTACACAACTCTTGAAATTTAGACAAAAAATGATCTAGCAGAGGTTTTATTTTGCCAATTCTACCTGTTTCTGGAAACGTCTGAGAGTTGTCAGAGAAATGCAGAAATGTCAGAAGATGCTCAAATTTAGTTCTGCTCATTGTTTTTGAAAATATTGGTGTTTCCAGAAGAGGGTCTGTTGTCCAGTAATCTTTCCAGTGTGGCTTCCTAGTCTGGCCCATCAAAATGATCAATCCAAAGAATTTGTTCATGTCTGAATGTGTTATATTTTCAGACAAAAAGGCAGTAGTTTGTTCATATGTTGTGTCTGTGCACAGTATAAATTTTCATGATGAGCTAACAGTTTAAAAAAATCATTGCCAAACATTGTACTGAAAATTTCCTCTATGCTGTCTGGTTTGTTTACATTCACCGAAACACCAGGATTTCCTATAAATTTTTCAAGAACTGGTGTAGAATCAGTGTTACTCCACACACCTATATCACTGCTAACTATATCACATGAAAAATGTGAAATACTTACTGTTAGAACATCATATCCTGACATTGAATAACAATCACACTGTCAGTTGAATTTTCACTTCTGACACAGCAACGCTGTGCCTAGTTATCGTATTTTTAATCTGATCGCCATCACAGAAATCACTTTGAAGCACATCAATTTCATTACCAGAATCATTAAATAGTGATTTTTAGTCATCACTAGGGTAGTCTGACAAAAAAATCAGAGCTTAATTCATTCTAAATCACAGTGTCATTGAGAGAAACGTGCTCCGCCGTTTGCACAAAATGTCGACTTGGCGAGATCTCATAAACACGTGTTCCCGACAGCTAAAACCGTGAGATTTCTATTTTTTTTTAAGTTACGAAGATTGAAAACAATATTTTATTATATTAACTTTGCAGTAAAAATACAGGCAACCAAAAATTACTTTAAATAACACTCTAGAAACAGTTTAAATAAGACAACCATTGTCTTCCGGTGAGAACGTCCAACTCTAGACTAAACTGGTGCAATGAAAACCACGGTGTCACGCAATCTGCTTCAGAGACCCACCAAGAATACAGGCTAAAGCCCTGTGATACTCTGAACCCCTTGTGGTCCTCTCGGGGATCTCGTGTGGTCCTTTTGGAGACCACACAGGAGACCACGGGACCTAACGAGGACCACAGGCGTAAATTCAGTAGGATCACAGCGCGGTCTTGGTGGTAGAAGCGAACGAAGAAGAAGAAGAAGACATCCATGGAAAACAGCAAATCCGCCTTTCGGCCGACAACGCATGGAAGCCAGAAATGGATTTCCCTGTCTTTGGCCCGGGAAGTGTCAACTAACCGCATTCATTCATTCTTTGTTCTTGTGGCTTGTTCTGTGCAGAACTTTTTTCTCTTTATAGCCAGTCTGAAAAAAAAAGACACCTACTTCACCGAGTATAGTGTTTAGTGTCACTGATATCCTGAGCCAGTCATCTCCCAGGCTCACCTTTGTTTCATTTTCTAGGAATCATGTTCTCCTATAAATTTGTCTCTAGACCAGCATGCCATTGAAAAACTTGTTTTCTTGACTGAGCTGAGAAGCCAGTGTTCAGTTCCATGAGTTAACTAAGAGCTTTTGTTGCACCTTATATCTTTCAAAGATACTGAAATAGCTATAACAGTTCAGCTCAGAAGATACGATCCTTTATAGTGTTACATGAGTCAGCTGGGAGAAGTAACTAAAATAAAAATTGTATTTCCACTTCTTCTCCTGGTATAGTTTTATACTGGTTGATATAAATAAGGTAGATAGAGGTGTATGGTGCAGTTTTACAGAGTGAGGGAGGAAGTGAGCAAGGTGAGAAAAAAACGAATATAAAGTATGAGAATGTATAAATGAAAAACATACAACATCCGATATTTTGGCGTGAGCCTTATTCGAGGATACATGCAAAAACAAAATACAAACATATATAACTTATCTGAAGCGTCTTGCTCTCAGTAAAGCGGAAATGTGTGTGGAAGAAGGAGGAGGAGGAAAAAAAAAAACTGTTGCCTACAGACAAAAGATTCCCAATATAGCCAATAATAGCGAAGAAGCAGAGAGAGGAGGACGTGGAGAGAGGAGGAGAACAAGTGGGAGAAAGGGGTTGGGGGAAGGCAATAGAAACATGATAGCCGCTAGAGGTGTCGGGGGGGGGGGGAAAGGGGAGAGAAAAGAGGACGCGAGAGATAATGAATGAAGAACTTAAACACCTACAGGGAGGAAATGTAAAACTGGTGAATGGGACAAGACCAATATGTTGGCAGAGAAGGAAATAGGATGGTGGTAGGGAGGGGTAGCATAGAGAAAGAAAGTAGAGTATAAAAAAGGCCAGTGGAAAAATAAAGAAGTTACAGAAAGCCGAAAACATTGTTAATTCCAGCTGGGTGGAGACAGCCAGTCTGGAAAATAAGGCGCTGTTCCAGGACCCTCCGAGATCGTACATCTGCGGAACAAGAGCGGATCGCACTAACCGAAATGTCCTGTTTGCCCCTGTGGTTACCAAGGCAAAAATGTTTAGCCACAGGTGTCCAGGCCCTCCTAGAAATATCATTGAGATGCTGGCGAAATCGATCTCCTAACCGTAAGCCAGTTTCCCCTATGTACTTCAAACCGCAACGTTTGCACATGATAACATAAATGACATTTCGTGAAGTGCAGGTGAAACCCTCCTGTACTGATAACGTGGATTTAGGGAAAGAGATCTGGCTGGCCTCGACAACAAACGGACAAGTGTTGCATCTACGGCGTCCACAACGTCTGGTACCATAAAAAGAGTAAGGAGGATTTGGATTTCCAGGAACAAGGCCACAAATTACTAGATTTCTTCCGTCAACGCAGCTATCCAGACCACGTTCTCTCGTCATCTTGGAACCGCATTAGCCACATATCGCGGCAACAAGCCCTCACCCCTAAACCGCACTGTAGCTCGGACAGGGTGAAACTAGTACTCACGTACCACCCCCATAGCTTGGCAGTTAAAAACATACTGTTTCGCCATCTCCACCTCCTCCAGACCGAGCCTGAGACACGTGAACTTACAGACGTGACAAAAACCTCAGGGATCTTTTAATTCGTAGTCATCTTAAGACAGATGACACTTTTTATGGTACCAGACGTTGTGGACGCCGTAGATGCAACACTTGTCCATCTGTTGTCGAGGCCAGCCAGATCTCTTTCCCTAAATCCACGTTATCAGTACAGGAGGGTTTCACCTGCACTTCACGAAATGTCATTTATGTTATCATGTGCAAACGTTGCGGTTTGAAGTACATAGGGGAAACTGGCTTACGGTTAGGAGATCGATTTCGCCAGCATCTCAATGATATTTCTAGGAGGGCCTGGACACCTGTGGCTAAACATTTTTGCCTTGGTAACCACAGGGGCAAACAGGACATTTCGGTTAGTGCGATCCGCTCTTGTTCCGCAGATGTACGATCTTGGAGGGTCCTGGAACAGCGCCTTATTTTCCAGACTGGCTGTCTCCACCCAGCTGGAATTAACAATGTTTTCGGCTTTCTGTAACTTCTTTATTTTTCCACTGGCCTTTTTTATACTCTACTTTCTTTCTCTATGCTACCCCTCCCTACCACCATAATATTTCCTTCTCTGCCAACATATTGGTCTTGTCCCATTCACCAGTTTTACATTTCCTCCCTGTAGGTGTTTAAGTTCTTCATTCATTATCTCTCGCGTCCTCTTTTCTCTCCCCTTTCCCCCCCCCCCCCAACACCTCTAGTGGCTATCATGTTTCTATTGCCTTCCCCCAACCCCTTTCTCCCACTTGTTCTCCTCCTCTCTCCACGTCCTCCTCTCTCTGCTTCTTCGCTATGATTGGCTATATCGGGAATCTTTTGTCTGTAGGCAACGGTTTTTTTTTTTCCTCTTCCTCCTTCTTCCACACACATTTCCGCTTTACTGAGAGCAAGACGCTTCAGATAAGTTATATATGTTTGTATTTTGTTTTTGCATGTATCCTCGAATAAGGCTCACGCCGAAATATCGGATGTTGTATGTTTTTCATTTATACATTCTCATACTTTATATTCGTTTTTTTCTCACCTTGCTCACTTCCTCCCTCACTCTGTAAAACTGCACCATACACCTCTATCTACCTTATTTATATTAACCAGTTTTACTGCAGTCGCCATCCCTTTTATACTGGTTGAAGCTTTATATTATTATAGAACACGAACTAGTAATTTTGAGTACCATTGAATGTTGAAAGTAAAATCATGTGCGTGCTTCTTCAGATTGATTTTGGAGTGAGTATTGTCTGTAGATTTTATATGATTTTTGAGTGAGTAACAATTGTAGATTTTATATGATTTTGGTGTGAGTATTATCTCTGTATTTTTTAAACAGCTTGATTCTTTTTTAGACAGTCATCCTAGCAGTTGCTTTTTAAAAAAAAAATTTATCAGCTAGTTATAGCAGCCAGAATTTCTTAGATGGGCATCAGTTTGCTGATGTAAGTCATATTTTGTCACACTTTGTCATTTGTAGCAATTTTCCATGTATGGTCTGTAATCAGTAAGGACTTTTTTTCTTGACTGTCATAACTGTCATATATGGTTTAGTCTTTTTTTTTTTTAACATGTAGAATAATCAGAACCAGTGTTTAATGTAAACAGTTATGGCAGAGTGTCATTACAGCACAGTGTACAAGTAGAGATTTATCACAGAATGTCATGACAGTGCAGTGTATAATGTATTTAGTTATCACAGAATGTCATGACAGTGCAGTGTATACTGTATTTAGTTATCACAGAATGTCATGACAGTGCAGAGTATAATGTATTTAGTTATCACAGAATGTCATGACAGTTGTATTTAGTTATCACAGAATGTCATGACAGTGCAGAGTATAATGTATTTAGTTATCTCAGAATGTCATGACAATACAGTGTATAATGTATCACAGATTGTCATGACAGTGCAGAGTATAATGTATTTAGTTATCACAGAATGTCATGACAGTGCAGTGTATAATGTATTTAGTTATCACAGAATGTCATGACAGTTGTATTTAGTTATCACAGAATGTCATGACAGAGCAGAGTATAATGTATTTAGTTATCACAGAATGTCATGACAGTACAGTGTATAATGTATTTAGTTATTACGGAATGTCATCATCATGTTATTAGTGTACAATAATTCTTTACAATACAGTCTGTTTTAATTAGTATATTTAGTTAATACATCTATTGGATCTCATTTGTTTAAATTACTAAACTTATTAGGTCTAATTTGTATCAGTTATAAATTTATATGTAATTTGCTTATAGAAACATCTTTAACATTTTTTTTGTAATTTCTGCCTTAAGACTAATGTGGTAAGTGCACAAATTCTAGTGATGTGATTTGTGAACACGGAGTATATGGTTTGTGAATAAAAGTCCAGCGGTGTGGTTTGAAAATTAGAGCTTAGTTTATGTGGTTTGCAAGCATGGAGTTTAATGGTCTCTAATAAGCAAGCTTGTCTGGTGATGTTGTTTGTAAATAAGGAGTGTAGTGACACAAATGACAAGCATGAAAAACTCCATTGAAGTTTTTTAGCTTGAAAGTTTAGTGATGTGATAACATTGAGCTGTCAGAAAGTTTTTGCTTTACAAAGTAGGAACCTTTTCATGTGGAGAGTGAAACAACTGCATGAATCTCTGGTCATCTGGAGATTATTTCCTCGGTTCTAAGGAGTTGTTAGATTTTTTTTTTTTTCCTGCCACTCTTTTCCATTCCAGGAGTTGAATCATTATCTCCCATGTGAAATTATCTAAGCTGTTTTACCACATGCAGCCAGTGTTGAAAGTGACAACTTAAGCTGTTACAATCTATTTTTTTTAATGGTTTCCATTACATATTAACTAAAGAAATAAACGAGAAATTAGACTTTTGAAAACAAATGCCTAAGGAAAATACTTGGTTTAAGGTGGAACGAATTCAAGAACAACGCAAACAACAATCTGTCTCATGGGTGATCAGAAAAAGAAGATGGACATATGTAGGCCATGTCATGAGAAGAAGCAGGCAGAGAATACCAAAACAAGCTATCAAGTGGAGCACAACAGGTTGAAGAAAAAGTGGTTGACCACGTAAAACTCTAAAGAGGACATTGTTAAGAGAAGCAAGTTTAGTGGGCATAACATTCCTCGATGAAGTCTTTCAAGACTCGCAGAGAACAGGAAATCTTGGCAAACAACTATGCGAGCCCTATGTGACATTTAAGGGCAGATGTAAGATATAAGATTACATATTGGACATGCTCTGCACCCACCACATAGCTTTTGCTTCTGCTAGACTTCATTGCTCTTGCTGGTGCCCTTCATGCCCATTGCTTATAGCTTATACAATCCATATGCTGATGATGCTGTGAATCCTCTTGCTTTTACTCCTACAGCTGTCACTTTTATAATTATAACTGAAATGTATGTTTGCATAGGCATGAAAAGTATTTGGGGATAAGTGTATGTAAAACTAAATATATAAATATGACACAAAACCACTGCAATAAAGTTGTGATAAAAATGTTAAAACTATTTCAAAAGTAAAAGTTGCTTTATTAGTTAACTAGCATGCAGTTGTAATGTTTCAGTTTACACCTTAGTCATGCAAAAACATACAGGACAAAAAAATAGGGATAGAAGATAAAACTGACATGAGTGATATTAAACAAATAAAGATGAAAAAAAAAGAAAAAAAAAGAAAAAAAAAAGATATTTCACTACATGCACCCTCAGACACAGCTTCTTGCAAGTCACAGCTAAGCACTCATTTTTTTTTTTTCCTAGTTTTTGACACTTGATTTATGAACACAGTCATGGCCCTTGGGCTGTCTGACGTTGGACACCCCTGCTGAGTTTCATGCATGTGCACAAAAGTTACTGTTTCTGAGTGAACTAAGATGTGTGAGATTTGTTTTGGGCATAAGTGGCACACACAATATGTCTGTCATAACAGTAAAAAAAAATGTTTGTTAAGTTTTGTGATATTCAGTTATGTTTTCATAATTGTTTTAAAGTGTGAATATAATGACCTCAGTGTTTTTAAAACCTTATAGTTAAAATGGGCAGTAGTGGCCTTATTTGGAGCAACTCTGGAACAGTTTAGTCATGCAGAGATATGGTTTCAGTGCTGACATTTTCCTTGAACTGAGAATGAATGAATGAATGATCTTTATTTTCAAAGGGTGATGAATTGGGTGCACAGGCCCATCTTAAATTCTGCCCTTCACATTTGAGGGTGCTATAGACCAGTATCATACCTGGTCATTCTTTCCTTCCCTGACTTCAAGGGGTGGGTCAATTTTTTTATTTTTTATTTTTACAGTTAAGAGTGATTGGGGCACATCTGATCAGCCACTGCCGTGAAAGATGGATGTGCTAACTGTTGTACCACTTTGGCAGATGTTAACAAAGATATTTAACTCTTTCCGTACTGCGTAAAAAAACACGGACGTTACGTTGGTACCGATGATGATGTTACATGGCTGAGCGGGTGTTTTCATATAAGGGGGTCCCTTTATAAAATTCATTGTAACAAACAAACTCCTTCATCAACACGTGTGTATCTCATATTAAAATAAGTGGAAATGAAAGAAGATTCCATAAATGAAGTTATTTATCATTTTAAAAAAACAAAGAATAGAAAAAAAACAACTATTCTGAAAAGATCGAACGACTTTTTGGCGCTAAAAATATTTTTTTAGGGCTGAGCACTAAAATCAAAGTTTTACATACCTGAAATGTGCCAGAATCCAATGCAGAATGTGTATACCGGTGCATAAATATCGATAATTGCGGATGCTTTTGATATCCAATAAATCTAACAGGTCTACAGATGTGAAAAACACATTTAGTAAGCTAGGTCTAGTAGGTCAGTATGACCATTCTACCAACCAACCTCGAAAAAAGTAGAAAAAAATTCACTGAATTCGATCCACTTCGTGATTTCCTTTCATTTCCAGCCTGACCGGATGCTAAAATAGCGTAACTTTGGAGCAGAAGAGTTCTGGTTGGCTAAATGAAAAGTTGCATCAAGTTTTAACGAAAAAAAAATCAGAAGACTTAAAGGGTGGCGTGGGATCCGACGGTAAAACCGGAACTGGACTTAAAGGGCGGCGCGGTACGGGAAGAGTTAATGTTTCAATTTCAGTCTTACTTAGACAAAAATAGCAAGGACCAAAAAAAAAAGTAAAGAAAGTTGACTGTGATTTAGGTAGATGAAGTAGTTAAGACTCTTACATTACCAGACAAAAAAATCTTCAGAGATAGAACCAAAAAAAATGTATAATATACATAGCCATCATGGTTTTTGTTTGGTTTTTTTTTTTTAAACTAGGAAGTGATTCTTGATGATAATTAACTTATGAAGTAATTAAAAATTTGTATCTTCACAAAATGTAAGAAAACTGATGTATTTATTTCCAGTTCTTTCTTTCTTTCTTTCTTTTTTTAAAACAAAACTATGCAAAAATTTGACAATTTGAAAAGAATTATGGGATCTAAAATTTAAAGATTTGCAGAATTCACTCAGATCCACATAACTACACAAATCTTTATTTCTGCTTTGTGTATTACTAATCTGATTTTCCATAGGTTTATGGCCATGACCTTACCGTGACCTTCCATACATTTCTATATCTTTTGATTTAGTAATGTGATTCCTTTAAAGAAGAAATTTGTAATCCTATTGTTTCTAAGCAATTAGTAATGCATTGTAACATGCATATATTAATTTCTAATATAGCCTTATCTTCACTGGATAATGGGAAGAATTTGTGGATGTGGGAGAGTAGTTATGTTAATATAAAGCATATGCAACCTTGGGGTCCTGGACATATGTTGCTGCTAATCTTTTTTAAGAACCCAGCATAAGATTATAAGGAATTACATACACATGGCCAATTAATGAACTTATTTGGCATTGAAAAAAAAAAGAGATCTTAGTGCTTTTTTTTTGGAAATGAGTTGTTATTCTATGCACTGATGCCATAAAATTATATTTTATTCATTTAATTTTATAGGGTAGAAATATGTAACTTTTTCTCAGTTATTTCCCTTCGTTAACACATGGTCATGTAGCAACCATAATAATTAATGTATAAGTATATAACTATACACGAAGCATTGCAATACAGCTGTGATACCAGGATGTATAAACTAGGAAAAATGTAGGAACAGCTTTATTACTTAACAACTACAAAGTTGTGACATTTCGGTGTGAGCCTTAATCATACAAAAACATACAGGACGAAGAAATAGGAGATAAAGTATAGATTCACATGAATACTATTAAAAAAAAAAAAATTTAAATAGAGTACTTAGCTGTAAATTGTAAGATGTGGCTTGTCCGGCGGTGTGTGTCAGGAATGGATTTAGTAGAATGTGGAGACTGTTTAAATGGAGACCTGTGATATGTGGTTGATGGGTTGTAACTGGGGGTGGTGGATGGGGAACCGGGGAGAGGAGAGAGAGTGATACAATGTTGACCTAGCCAGGAGAAGTTGAAATAGATGATTGGGGAAGAGGGGTTGCAAAGTGGTGCTGTGAGAAGGTTTGACAAGTAAGAAGGGGTGGAGCTTAGTGGAGAGGTACTATAATGATTGAAGAGAATGTTAAGTGTAGTTAAATAGCGAGTTTAACTCATGTAGCTCCAGCGTCCCATAATTTTGAATGCAACGGTTCTCAGGCGCCAGGCGGCTTGTATCATCTGCGTGACATTGTTTAATGGCTGTTACCAGAAAATCAGATTTGCCTCTGTGGTTGGGGCCATTGAAATGATTTGGGACTGGTTTCGAAGCATGCTGGGTGATGTCGTACAGATGTTTTTGCATGCGGTCCCCAAATCTGAGGCCAGTCTCACCAATATACGTTATCCTGCATCTTTTGCAAACGATGACATATATCACATTACAGGACTCGCATGTGAATCCCTCATGAAGAGTGAGGATAGTTTTGGGAAAGGTGATTGTTTTCTTTTCCCAGTCTACCGAGCAGGTAACGCAGCGGGGATGGTTACATTTTCTGGTGCCAACTTATGTAAGGCTCTGCTTCAAGTGATTGTGGACGAGGATGTCCTTAAGGTTTGGCTCACGTTTATATGACAATAGGGGTGGATCAGAGAAAATGTCGCGAGTGTCGGGTTCGAGTTGGATTAGCGGCAGATGACGATAAAGAATTTTCGGAACCATCTGACCATGTGAGTGGAAAGGCAGTACTAACTTAACTCTGTCAGATGGAGTAACAGGCTTTTTCCTGAATACTTCTTTGTGGCTCACTAGTTGGATACGGTTAAAGGCTTCATGAAAGACCTTTTCTGGGTAGTGGAGATGATGGAAGAATTCTAATAACTTGTTGGACTGATCTATAAAGTCCAGATTATCCTGACATATGCGGCGAAGACGGAGGAGTTGGGAGTATGGGATGGAGTTTTTACAGGCTTCAGGATGGGAGGAGGTGTAAAGCAAATAGGTGTGGCTGTCAGTGGGCTTGTAAAATACAGAGGTGACAAGCCTGTTTGTGCCAATAGAAATTTTAATGTCTAAAAATTTAACAGACTTGTCAGAAATTTCATAAGTGAATTTTATGTTGTTATTGAGTGAGTTGGCGAATTTAATACATTTTTTTAGCTCTTCCTGTGGCATACTAGTTATTCCAATGCCATCATCGATGTACCTTTTATAGAATTCTGGAAGTCTGCCAGTGTAGGTTTCCCATAATTTGACTTCCAGAAAACCCATAAATAGACGTGCATAACTGGGACCTATTTTCACTCCCATGGCAGCACCACTGATTTGCTCGAAGTATTCACTGTTGAATTTGAAAGAATTTAGGTTTAGTACTACCATTGGTCATGTAGCAAGTATTTTTATTCTGTTGGTAGAGTTTACCAGCATATATTGGTAGAGACTAGTAGTTGTCTTTATGTTTCACTTGATTCTTCTGGTAAAGTGCTGTTTATATTACATGTACAGTTTTCATAGAAAATAGCACTGAGCACTGTTCTTGTATTAGCTGGTTAGTTAAATAAATATTTTTTGTTTGTTTATTATTAGTTGTGTGCTGTTTTTCTACAGTGGTCTGTGGAGACGTTGGAGAACCCTTAGGATATCATAGAAGATAAGAAGAGCAACAAAAGAATGGGATGTGGATCTTCTTCTTCTTCTTGTTCGTACACACGCTGGTGATGATGATGCGTGGTACCCTGAATTTTGTCATGCGCCTTTTGGCTGGGTACCTCTGACTACAGCACCTTTCCTTGTTAGGACAGACTGTGATCTTGCTCAGACTGCCATGAAGACAGTGGTGTAGGTCTCCCTGGCCAAAACTTTATTTTCCAGCCTTTGGTGGCTGTACTTATGTCAGTTCTCCATGTCAGATCCAGCATGCAACACTGGCTGGCCAGACATTTGAGACAGTTCCACAGAGACACTCTGATTTGGGATGAGGAATCTGATGAGTGCCTCAACAATATCCATTCCCTGCTACCCATAGTCTGCTGGCTCTGTTTTGTTTACATCATTCTGATAGCCATTGTTGTAAAGACCCATGGGCTTGTCACATCCTGGATTCATTGGTCTCACACCAGATTTTCCTCATCCCAGCCAGCGATCTCCATGTCCCCATCCATCCACCAACCTGACATTACATTTTAAAAAAATAACAATTACAATTAGTGTTGATTGCTACAGGTTTCTGGGCTACAGAAGTAGGTCAGAGTTTTTAAGCAAACAAATCTATGTTCCCTGTCTCACAACGATTATGTTAAATGTGTTCTTAACACAATTGTTCCCAGGGGGATGTAGATGAAAATCAGCTTTTCAGATCCATCAAGAGAAGAAAGTTATCCTTTGGTCATATTAAATGTGGTTCCCTGTAGAGATCAGTAATAGGGAAATGAAAAAAAACAAAGGCATCCGAAGAGACAAATGAGCCCAAGATATCATTGACACTCTAAACACCATACTCACTGGAACATGTCCTGGATGACTTTGCATTATTTGTGCTATTATTTTTTCCTGATTTCATGTGTATGTTTTTATTTCATTCTACCAGATAACTCCAGAATATTTGCAGAAATTATGCAACAGACTTTTCACATCTCATATACAGACATCAGTTGATTTAAGTCGGCCAGGTACAGCTGGAGAAGCTCTCAGGGCCTCTATTATTCCTCAGCCGTAAGTAACAATTGTTAGAAATAGAAATTTACAAGAGGAGTAAGTGAACAATTGAAGGGAAGAGGAGGTACTATTGTTTCTTTTGTAGAATAAGAAAATTAACATATCTGTCTCATACTGAGAATATTATCTGTTTATTTCATACATTTGTTTTGTTTTATTTTTTTCCAAATGATTTTAAAATCACTGCTGCAGTCTGGATCAAGATTACAAAAGAGTGAATGTTACAAATATACAACAAAAGCAGAGTCAAGCAGAACCAATCAGTGTTTTTTTTTTTTTTTTTTGGTTTTCTAAGAGTCTTCATTCCTGAGTTGGAAGAAACATACCCAGCTCTGAACTACAGCCAGGTCAAGAGTCACATGACTGAATCCCAGGACAGGAAGAAGGCCCTCATCTTTCAGGCCCTGCGCTGGGTTAGTTTATGTTTTATGATTTCATACATTTGTTTCATACCTCGCATTTGAGTGTTTTCTTTCTAGGAGGATGCCCCACAAAGCTAAGTTTTTCATTTTGTTATATGTTGTGTTTGTGTATGTAATCTTTGAGAAAGGCTCACGCCGAAATATTGGATGTTATATGTTTTTCATACATTTATTCCATCACTTGTTGTTTTCTGTCTGGCTGCAATACATTTTTCATTTTATAAACGTCTTCTGTAAAAATGAAGATCAAGTTGTAAATTAAAAGAAAAGAGGGATCATACAATTTAACTGGCATCCTAAAAAAAAAAAAAACAGTTGCCCTTTGCTATCATGAGAAGCTTCACCAGGCATTGTCATCTGTTTTTAACAATTTAGAATGAGTTTTAATGCAATCATCACATTTAGGAAATCAAATATAATGAGCATCAAGGCGATTAAATTTTGAGTAATCTTTTTTTTTTTACAGCGTTTGACCCGCACAAGAGCACAGCAAAGAGACAATATACTTGGGGCGTACATCCACAATGATCTGCTTGGGTGTACTAACCCAGGTGCCCATCAAGTAAGGTTTTGGGTAATCTGTGATTGGAATTATGAAATGTGGTTTCAGGACCAAAAAAAAAAAAATTCTCCTGATTATCTCGGAGAAAGGGAAATGAATTTTAGTTTTAAAAATGTAAGTGAGAAAAGTGGAGAAATTGTTCTGTAAAGACTGATGTGTATTTATATTTTATCTCATTCAGCTTCAAGCAATAGAAGGATTTAATTTTAAAATAAATGTCGAAAAGAACATGTATTTTGAAATGAGATGTTCCTCAAGAGCCCTCAGAGTGTCTAGGAAGGATAAGAATGTCTAGGAAGGATAAGAATGTCTAGGAAGGATAAGAATGTCTAGGAAGGATAAGAATGTCTAGGAAGGATAAGAGTGTCTAGGAAGGATAAGAATGTCTAGGAAGGATAAGAATGTCTAGGAAGGATAAGAATGTCTAGGAAGGATAAGAATGTCTAGGAAGGATAAGAGGAGCAACAAAAGCATCTTAGATGTGGATGATAGCCAGATTCTCAGATCTGTCGAGAAAAGAAAGTTACCCTTTGGTTAACATGATTCCCTGTAGTATAGGAGGGTATGGTTCCTTTGGTTAACATGATTCTCTGTAGTATAGGAGGGTATGGTTCCTTTTGGTTAACATGATTCCCTGTAGTATAGGAGGGTATGGTTTCTTTGGTTAACATGATTCTCTGTAGTATAGGAGGGTATGGTTTCTTTGGTTAACATGATTCTCTGTGGTATAGGAGGGTATGGTTCCTTTGGTTAACATGATTCCCTGTAGTATAGGAGGGTATGGTTTCTTTGGTTAACATGATTCTCTGTAGTATAGGAGGCTATGGTTTCTTTGGTTAACATGATTCTCTGTAGTATAGGAGGGTATGGTTCCTTTGGTTAACATGATTCCCTGTAGTATAGGAGGTTATGGTTTCTTTGGTTAACATGATTCTCTGTAGTATAGGAGGGTATTGTTCCTTTGGTTAACATGATTCTCTGTAGTATAGGAGGCTATGGTTCCTTTGGTTAACATGATTCTCTGTAGTATAGGAGGCTATGGTTCCTTTGGTTAACATGATTCCCTGTAGTATAGGAGGGTATTGTTCCTTTGGTTAACATGATTCCCTGTAGTATAGGAGGTTATGGTTTCTTTGGTTAACATGATTCCCTGTAGTATAGGAGGGTATTGTTCCTTTGGTTAACATGATTCTCTGTAGTATAGGAGGTTATGGTTTCTTTGGTTAACATGATTCTCTTTAGTATAGGAGGGTATGGTTCCTTTGGTTAACATGATTCCCTGTAGTATAGGAGGGTATTTTTCCTTTGGTTAACATGATTCTCTGTAGTATAGGAGGGTATGGTTCCTTTGGTTAACATGATTCTCTGTAGTATAGGAGGCTATGGTTTCTTTGGTTAACATGATTCTCTGTGGTATAGGAGGTTATGGTTTCTTTGGTTAACATGATTCTCTGTAGTATAGGAGGGTATTGTTCCTTTGGTTAACATGATTCTCTGTAGTATAGGAGGTTATAGTTTCTTTGGTTAACATGATTCCCTGTAGTATAGGAGGGTATTGTTCCTTTGGTTAACATGATTCCCTGTAGTATAGGAGGTTGTGGTTCCTTTGGTTAACATGATTCCATGTAGTATAGAAGGGTATGGTTTCTTTGGTTAACATGATTCCCTGTAGTATAGGAGGGTATGGTTTCTTTGGTTAACATGATTCCCTGTAGTATAGGAGGGTATGGTTCCTTTGGTTAACATGATTCCCTGTAGTATAGGAGGGTATGGTTCCTTTGGTTAACATGATTCCCTGTAGTATAGGAGGGTATGGTTTCTTTGGTTAACATGATTCCCTGTAGTATAGGAGGGTATGGTTCCTTTGGTTAACATGATTCCCTGTAGTATAGGAGGGTATGGTTCCTTTGGTTAATATGATTCTCTGTAGTATAGGAGGGTATGGTTCTGGGGGTGGGGTGGGGAGGCAGCTAAAGAGACAATGGGTCCAAGATGTCACTGATACTCTAAATATCACACTCACTGAAATGTATCCTGGGTGTCCAGCAGGTTTTCAGACAGGCTATCAAAAAGAGCAATGTTCCCCAAAGGACATACATGCTACATGTGGAAGCATACCTTCAGTTAAATGAATCAAGAAAACTTAAAATATAAGAATATTCAGATAGACAGTAGATGAGGGTAACTGGATAATGGCCAATCGATAACACCTTAGTGTTATAAAGGATTTTATTTTTAATTATTTTTTGAACAGTTGCATTATACTGAATGTTTTTTTTTTTCACAGGAGAAGATTTTGAAACTCCTAATGAATGGTTCGGCCATTGTCAAGCAATATCTAGCCAGATTGTTTAATGCTTGTGCATCATTGTGTGCTGGTAAACTTACTACTCTCAATTGATTCAGCATTTTTTTTTTTTCATTTTTAAAATTTGACCTGTCTGTTTTATTACCAGTCAAACAGCTGCTGTTGCATAAGCAAAAGTTAGTAGTCCTAGTTTGTATTAAATGTAATATCAAGGAAACAAAAGCTTTTTTTAAAAAAAAATTTTGAATGGAAATGGAGAATAGAGATTGCTTATTTGCTGATATATGGAGGCTGCATTATTTTTATAGAACTTGGGGGAAATAAGCAAAATGTTCTGTGTTCGTCTTTCTATGTCCCATAACATTTGCATGCTGTTAGGGTGTGAAGTGTTAGTGCATTCACATTTCTAGGCCACCGCAGCATTTGAGCTACAGCCAGCATCTGTCCTCGTTGTATTTGTTTTTCTAGGAAACCCCCAGGAACCCACTTTTTTTTAGACAAGGTGAGCAGTGTGACATTATTGGAGGAGAAAGAACCTGAACCAACAACTGAAGAAGTTTTATGGGCAATAAAGAATCTGAAAAATAGTAAATCACCAGGATGTGATGAGATAACAGCTGAACTTATTAAAGCAGAAGGAAAGGAATGTGCAACAATCTGTCATGCACTATGTAGAAAGATATGGCATTCAGGTATTCGGCCAAAAGAATGGAAAAGAACTGTATTCATACCACTGCCAAAAAAAGGGTAATCTGAAATTATACACAACCTACAGAACTGTTGCCCTGATTAGTTATGCCAGTAAAATTCTGTTAAAAATCATAATGGGTAGACTTCGAAAGAAAATAGAAGAAGAAGTCAATATGGTTCAAGCTGGTTTCAGGCAAGGAAGAGGATCAAGAGATCATAAATTCAATATAACATTAATAATAGAGAAATGCAGACAGTTTAATGTGAATCTGTAATTATTATTTATAGACTACTCAAAGGCATTTGATTGTGTACAACACCAGAAAATTTGGGAAATAATGGAAAAAATGGGATTTCCAACACATTTGATACAATTAACATCACTGCTGTATCTAGACCAACAAGCAGCAGTAAGAATAAATGGTGAAACAACATGGTTTGACATAAAACAAGGGGTCCATCAGGGGTGCATATTGTTGCCTTACTTATTTAACTTGTGTACTGAAAATATAATGAGGAATGTTAGAGAAGATGTAGACAAAGAATATTACGATGCCATAACAATTGGAGGTTACGAAATACCAGAAATTAGATATGCTGATGACACAGTATTACTGTCCACAACACAAAAAGCAATGGAAAAACTAATTATGTCAGTCCGTAAGAACAGTGAAGAGCTAAACCTCTATCTTAATGCGAAGAAAACTAAATTGATGACAACTGACAAAACAAATAAGGCAGCTGAAATATATATCAATGAGGAAAAGTTGGAAGAGGTGGAGAGTTTTGAATATCTTGGATCATTACTAACTAATAATGGAGATAGAATGAGGGAAATTAAAAGGAGGACATCTGTCGCTCTTCAGAAAATAAAACAACTAAAGAAGCTGTGGAGAGGAACAGACAGAGCTACAAAAATAAGATTTTTAAAAGCATGCATCTTTCCTGTCACAACATATGCCTGTGAGACCAAGACATTTAACAGATAGCTGAGAAACACATAAATGCCTTTAAATGTAAATGATACAGAAGAGTTCTTCAAATATCATGGACACAAAAAAGAACAAATATATCCATACTCATTCATTCATTCATTTGCATGACCCTTGTGGAACTTTGCTTCCCTAACAGCACTCCTGTAGGCCTCTCAGTTGTGAGCAAGATGGCCTGCTGCTGATGCATTCATTTGCAGATCATCAACGATGTCTTGCAGCCATCTTCTCCTTGGTCTTCCTCTATTTCTTTTTTTCCATTATGCACCCTTCCAAGATGGTCTTCTCTAGATTATCATGACATTTAATATGTCCAAAATATTTAAGTTTTCTCTCTTTTATCCTCTTTACTAGCCAGCCTTCTTCAATATTAAGTTGTTGTATTATGGATATATTTGTTGTTTTTTTTGTGTCCATGATATTTGAAGAACTCTTCTGTAGCATTTACATTCAAAGGCATTTATGTGTTTCTCAGCTGTCTGTTAAATGTCTGGGTCTCACAGGCATATGTTGCGATAGGAAAGATGCATGCGTTTAAAAATTTTATTTTTATAATTCTGTCTGTTCGCCTCCACAACTTCTTTAGTTGTTTTGCATACTACAAGAACTTAATATTGAAGAAGGCTGGCTAGTAAAGAAGATTAAACAGAGAAAATTTAAATATTTTGGACATATTAATCATCATGAGAATTTAGAGATGACCATCTTGGAAGGATACATAATGGGAAAAAGAAAGAGAGGAAGACCGAGGCAAAGATGGCTGCAAGACATTGTTGATAATCTGCAAATGAATGCATCAGCAGCAGGGCATCTTACTTACAACTGAGAGGCCTACAGGAGAACTGTTAGGGAGGCAAAGTTCCGCAAGGGATATGCAAATGACTGACTGAACCCTGATGCTAATCAGTCCAAAAAAATTCCGCCCAAGTGTGAAATCAAACCAGGGACCTTCTGATTGGCAGGTGAGTGCACTAACAACTACACTACCTGGTCATCTCTTTTGTTAAATAACTTTATTAAAAAATTGTTGGCAAACAAAATATTCTGTGAATATACATTTTATTTTAAAATTTTAAATACATACAAGTATGCCAGCATTTATTGCATAGAGACGTATATTCTTACAAAATGTATTAAGCTTTTATTGTATAAATTTTTATTCCTCAAAGGGCGAGCTTATCTGGCCAGCAACCCAGAGCTGTTGCCTGCACTGATGGGTATTCTTCGTGGGGATGAAAAAGATCACATCACGCAGGAAATGGTTTTAGGAGCTCTGCAAAAACTAAGCCTGAGGTAGCCTGTGCTAATTATTACATATGTCATGTAATATGGTGAAGAGTAGTGGCACCTATCTTTTGTTTTTTTTAGGAAGTTTCCTAAGTATACAAACAGACATGCAAATGAATTTGCTAGGCTTCCCTGCATAGTTGGTAGCAGTTTCAGTTTTTTTTCTGCTTGAGGAATGAATTAGGGTTAAAGAAAAAAAAGAAGATTCTGAGAATATGTTGATAGAACGGTGTATGAAGATGTAAGTCTCGACTGCAAGAGAGTGTACTTCTTTGGTACTTCATTGACAAATGAAAGTTGTTTATAGAGAAGTGTGTATAGACATCAAGCACTGTGTGACATCTGACTATACTTGCTCATGATGAAAGGACCACGCAATCTGCACAACAAGCCACAGAGCAGACGACCTTAAAACACAACTGATAAGGCTCATCAGGTCTCAGACAGGTGTACTTATGAAACAAAATAATCACATTTCTCAGCAAGAACTCGCAAACAGATATGGCATTTCACATGAGCAAGTGCAGGCAGCGCTCATGAGTATCAGAAGAAGTATTCACAATGGGTGTTTTGATTGCTCAAGTTTTATGTGAAACAGGAAAGCTAGTATTAGTCATCCGTTTATACAGAACACACATGTGACTGATAGAACAACTTTGGAGATTTAGAGATTTAAATTTTGTCCTAGAATTCTAGTGTGCTGTGTTTTCATTTTCTTGAGTATTAGCTGAACTGTTTCTCTCAGAAAAGTTATTCATAGGAAAATTTACATTAAAGATTGTCATATGTGGCAGGAAAATATAAATAAAACAGTTTGTGTATGTGTGGAGAACCATATCTGTAGGTGTTTTCACTCTAAATACACATTACAGTTTTTGACTGTAATTTTACTTTATTTGACATAAAGATGGGGAAAAAACCTGGCAGCTGCTTACTGTCATGAAGTGGGAGCAAAAGTGGCTGCCAGATATGATATCATCAGATTCACTAAACTGAAGCTGATCAAAAACCCAACCTACCTCCATGTGGTGCTCCAGTTAAAAAAACCATTATGTAACCACCAGTTGGCTAGATGAGAACAGATCAGTGTATTTTTCCATGGTGATGGAGCCTATAGAGAAACTCGGTTTTTAAATCTCTTCTGGGAAATAAATTAAGCCACCATTGCAGTTACCATCAGATTTGATTTGTCCCATGATTTTCACTGTGATATCAACTGCCAGGACCGTCTCACTTGCAACAATAAGGAGATCCTGCAGTAAATCTTCATTATATGTAAAGTACATTTTAGCCTCATTAGTGCAGTGGTTTAGTCATTTGCTCACTGACCAGGCAACCTGGTTTCGATTTCCACCCGCCACAGTGGCCGTCAGATTGTGGCTCACTAAAATTTCCTGGGGTTCACTCAGCCTCAAGAAAAAATGGATGCCAGAGTCAATGCTACAGGAAGGAAGAGTAATGTTGCTGCTAGCTATGGAGTTTGTGCTGATGATGACACTAGTCAGCATTTTCTGGTCACCTGCTGAGTAGCAGCACAGCACTGATGGTTTGACTTTGTGCTGGTTCACAGCTCATACTTTTATCTTTAGCTTTACCTTTTGTATGTAATGTACAGTAGAAGAAAACACAAGCTGAACTTTCCTAACATCTGATGCCAGGTCTCAGCTGCAGTCGGCTATGATAGACAAGGGTGTGATTGGTTGGCTTGTAGGAGTTCTTGGAGATAACGATTCATTGTCTGACTATACCCTGGAATATTCAGTGGCTCTACTAATGAACTTGTGTCTGAGAACTGCAGGTAAGGATAATCAACTCTTCCCACACCACAGAAAAAAAACCGTGCTACACAAAAAGTGCGGGTCTTGATATGTATAGGGGGTATAGTTGTAAAAGTAAAAGTACAAAGTATTTCCACTTTAAAAGTATATATATATTATGCATGAAAATAGTTGTAAATGTAAGAAGATTTCATAAATAAATAGTTTTTTAGGAAAAAAGAAGTAGTGTGATGATTTTAGCTGATAATTGTGTAATGCTTACCATCGGTGATGCCTAGATATACAATGTTTACCATCGGCGATTTCCAGATCTACTTAAATTTTTGTCCGATTTCATCATGTGGTGGCATTCTCACTAAAATAATGTCTGAAATAATCTTCTAACTACTTCTCCAGTCCATTTAATAGGTCTAGATGTACTTTGTGTACATTCAGGAACAGTGGCCGGGTCATAGGACATGTCCTTATGCCTCCGAAATCACAACAAATATTGAAATTTCTTAGTTAAAAACAACGATTTTGCTCGGTTGTTAGCCACGCTTTGGATTGAACTATGAAAGGTCACCAGACATGCACGGATAAATCGTGTGCAATAAAAAGTTACAATAGTTTTACGCTGCAACGAAACAAAGTTGCTATAACGTGCATGGCATGCACTAGACTAACAGGAAGAATTCACTATAGTGTTGATGGCAGGGAAAGAGTTAAAAAACTCTCATAACCGTTATCATAGATGGTGGTGATTTCCGAGTTTTATTTTAGTGTCGGAAAAATAGAAATCAAGACCGTGTGTCACTTGATCCTATTAATAAATCTGTAGTTATTTTGGTATCCATCATCTAGTCATCAGCTGGTCTATAGCAGTGGTCATTACTTTTCTTTTGACCATGGGCCACTTTCCAGTCTGAGAACAGCTTGTGTACCTAGTGTTAAAATTACAGAAACATGCAGAACCCATTCATTCATTCATCTGCATGTCCCATGTGGAATTTTGCTTCCCTAACAGCACTCCTGTAGGCCTCTCGGTTGTGAGCAAGATGGCCTGCTGCCGATGCATTCATTTGCAGATCATCAACTTGCAGCCATCTTTGCCTTGGTCTTCCTCTCTTTCTTTTTCCCATTATGTACCTTTCCAAGATGGTTTTCTCTAGATTATCATGACATTTAATATGTCCAAAATATTTAAGTTTTCTCTGTTTAATACTCTTTACTAGCCAGCCTTCTTTAATATTAAGTTCTTGTAGTATGGATATATTTGTTCTTTTTTTGTGTCCATGATATTTGAAGAACTCTTCTGTAGTATTTACATTCAAAGACATTTATGTGTTTCTCAGCTGTTTTGTTAAGTGTCCAGGTCTCACAGGCATATGTTGCAATGAGAAAAATGCATGCCCTTAAAAATGTTGTAGTTATATCTGTTCCTCTCCACAGATTCTTTAGTTGTTTTACTTTCTGAAGAGCAATAGATGTCCTCCTTTTAATTTCCCTCATTGTGTCTCCATTATTAGTTAGTAGTGATCCAAAATATTCAAAACTCTCCACCTCTTCCAAATTTTCCTCATTGGTACATATTTCAGCTGCCTTGTTTGTTTTGTCATTTGTCATCAATTTAGTTTTCTTCGCAATTTAGTTTTCTTCGCATTAAGATAGAGGTTTTGCTCTTCACTGTTCTTATGGACTGACATAATTAGTTTTTCCATTCCTTTTTGTGTTGTGGACAGTAATACTGTGTCATCAGCATATCCAATCTCTGGTATTTCATAACCTCCAATTGTTATGCAGAACCCAGATGATGCTAATATTTTTAAATCAAGCCAATCTAGTTTCTGGTCCGTGGACTCCTAAAAATCATTCTGTGGACCCCCAGGCGGTCCATGAACCCCAAATTAAGAACCCTTGGTCTCCAGTTTATTTGCTGTGTATGACTATGGTTATGTTTACACCTGTTTGTAGTATTACTAAAAGCAAATGAAAAGAGGAGTTACTGTGGCTCATTTTCTTAGAGATGTAGACGTTGATAAGTCAAAATGATTATTGTGGCTATAGCTGTCATGACAGTCAAAATAATGATTGCTGCAGCTATAGCTGGTATAGCAGACTTACTGAGAATAGTTGTAGTAATGAAGATATTGGTAATGGTAAGGATAGCTGAGATGGTAACAGCTGTATTGAAAGGTGTATCTTGTTTGTTCTCAATAATTCCTTCATTATCTGCAACAAAATATGTTGATAGTTTTGCTTAACCATTTTGGAAGACCTTGATATTTCAGTTCAGATTGGTTTCCTTTCTTTTCTTGTGCCACTTGGTCAGCTCATTCATGTAACTTCCACCTTCATCTCCCTCTTCTTCTTTTTTCCATTGAGTTTTCAAGTGAGTTATTTTTAATAATAAAAAAATCAAATCTATATTTTGGCACGGACAGTTGATCAAGATATGCAATTTGGCTAGTAGTCCAATTATTTGTCATTCATATTATCTGAACTTTTTATTTATAATGAGTTCAAATAATTTATTCAGTCATATTTACCCTTAGTTTGTCTGTTCTTCTCTTATTGGCCAGTTTTTTTCTCATGATCCTAATTTTGCAGGTTTAAATTTTGGTTGTTTTCATTGCATTAATTGTTCTTGTATTGTATGGCATTAGTGAGAGCAAACGTTGCCTAGTAACAAGACTTGTTTATACATGTGATCACTATTGAAAACTGCTAAACAAGAATGATGGGTCAAAAACTTGAAAAAGAAAAGGTAAGAGGAAAGATGCAGGTGAAGGAAAATGTGAAGTAGGAATGGTTTAACTTAAGTGGGCTCATGTGTATATACTTTTTACATTGCTTGACATCGATACACTGGATTATTTTAAAAGCGGAATTATTTTGTTTGATCATTTTTGTTAGAGAAGTTGTTGTGATGGACTCACAGAGCATGCTGAGGAAGATTGAGAAATATTTTCTTCGAAGAGAATCGGTGAACCTGTTGGGACAATCACATGCGAGGGGATTAACATGAATCTTCTTCTAGGCCATATGAGCATGCATGGAAATGATTTGGCTGATAGACTAAAATGCACAAACTAGGAAAAAAGTAGGGGCAACTTTATTACTTAACAACTACAAAGTTGTGATGTTTCGGCGTGACCCTTAATCATACAAACACATACAGGATGAAGAATTAGAGAGAGGAGATAAAGTATAGATTCACATGAATCCTATGTTAAAAAAATAAAATTAATAGAGCACTTAGCTTGATTACATATTCTTTCAAGCTCAGTGCTCTATTCATTTTATTTATCTATTTATTTTAACATGGGATTCATTTGAATCTATACTTTATCTTCTCTCCCTAATCCTTCGTCTTGTGTGTGTTTGTATGATTAAGGTTCACGCTGAAACGTCACAACTTTGTAGTTGTTAAGTAATAAAGCTGCTCTTACATTTTTCTTAGTTTGTGCACTTTGGTATCACAGCTTTACTGCAGTGTTTTGTATATAGTTGTATACTTATACACTAATTATTGGCTGATAGACTGGCTGGATAGGCTGAAATACAAGGCAGCCTAAGAATGAACAAGAAGGCCATTGCAAGGCTGTTTTGGACATGCTGCGGGAAAATGAGGAGAGGGAATGGATGAATAGTGTGCATGTAGGGAGATTGATAATGTTAGGACAGAGGAAGGGTGCTGGCAGAAAATCTGAACTTCGTGGGAGAAAACATATAATAAACAACTAACATTTGACAGGAACGATTAATGAGACAAACACTTCAGCGGATGTTTGGGGTACGTGTCGAAGCATGTATGGGACTGTCCTGAATGTGATGATGCCAGATTCTGATTTCTACATTTCTGTTGGTGAATATGAACTCATTGAGTTGACCTCGTTTCTTTCAAGGTAAAAAGAAGTGTGTCAGCAATGCTCACCAAACCTTGAAAGTTCTCAGTGACCTGCTGGGACATGAAAACACAGAAGTAAGTTTATGGATCTCAAACAGATAGACATGTTGTAATATGTTGCTGTCTGTTTATAGATCTCAAACAGAAATGTTCACTCAGTCACTGTAATATGTTGCTATCTGTTTATAGATCTCAACTCAAACAGAAATGTTCACTCAGTCACATGTTGTAATATGTTGCTCTCTAAGCCTTTTGTTTATATTTGAGCAACAGGAAAATGTTATGGATGAAGAAGATAGTTAATTAAAAGGTCAGAATTTTTATGCTATTGAAGAATTTATGACTGAAATTTTGGTTTCCGAGTGAAATTTTTTTTGTTTTTGTTTTTGTTAAACATTTCATGTTTTATTAATTACCATCATTTAGACACAGAAGAATATGTATAATGGATAAATGCTTGAGATTTCATTCCTTTTTAACATGAAAAACAACCTCATTGTAGTTCAGCATTAGAAAGATTTGGTGTGTGATTTGAGGAAAAAAGTCCTACTCAGTTAATTATGTTCTCACTGGCCCCCCTGTGTCTAGTCTTGTACTCTCTGTGGTTAGTATCATGCATAGCTGCCTTTTTCCTAAGCTTCAGGAAGGGATACATGCTCTGCCCCCCTGTGTCTAGTCTTGTACTCTCTGTGGTTAGTATCATTCATAGCTGCCTTTTTCCTTAGCTTCAGGAAGGGATACATGCTCTGCCCCCTGTGTCTAGTCTTGTACTCTCTGTGGTTAGTATCATGCATAACTGCCTTTTTCATTAGCTTCAGGAAAGGATATATGCTCTGCCCCCTGTGTCTAGTCTTGTATTCTCTGTGGTTAGTATCATTCATAGCTGCCTTTTCCCTTAGCTTCAGGAAAGGATACATGCTCTGCCCCCTGTATCTAGTCTTGTACTCTCTGTGGTTAGTATCATTCATAGCTGCCTTTTTCCTAAGCTTCAGGAAGGGATACATGCTCACTGGCTCCCTGTGTCTAGTCTTGTACTTTCTGTGGTTAGTATCATTCATAGCTGCCTTTTTCCTAAGCTTCAGGAAGGGATACATGCTCTGCCCCCTGTGTCTAGTCCTGTACTCTCTGTGGTTAGTATCATCCATAGCTGCCTTTTTCCTAAGCTTCAGGAAGGGATACATGCTCACTGGCCCCTGTGTCTAGTCTTGTACTCTCTGTGGTTAGTATCATGCATAGCTGCCTTTTTCCTAAGCTTCAGGAAGGGATACATGCTCTGCCCCCTGTGTCTAGTCCTGTACTCTCTGTGGTTAGTATCATTCATAGCTGCCTTTTTCCTAAGCTTCAGGAAGGGATACATGCTCACTGGCCCCCTGTATCTAGTCTTGTACTCTCTGTGGTTAGTATCATTCATAGCTGCCTTTTTCCTTAGTTTCAGGAGGAGATAACATGCTAACTTCTGCACCTGGATTGATAGAGCTAATACCTCTAGCCAGGATTGAATGACCAACCTTTGCCATGAAGGCAGATTTGTTTTTGAAAGAAAGGGATATAAATCACAAGTAGAGTTAACAGTAACTTTTCACTGGAAATCTGGGAAAGCCACACAGCCTTTTAGTACTTTCTAGTTATATACCTGATTTGTGTGCAATTTGGTCAGGAAATCTAATCATTCTTTTCTTTTGTGCTCCTTCAGATTCGACCTTATGTTAATGGTGCCTTGTACAGTATTCTGGCTCTTCCGGCCATCAGAGAAGAGGCAAGAGCTATGGTGAGGAAGCCATTCATTGAATATTTTGTAAAAAATCATAGTTACTGTTTCCTGGTTCTCATTGTGTGTGTGTGTGTTGATGTTAAATGTTTGAGCATTTAAGAGTACCAAAGGGCTGACATCATTTTCTAGTTCTTTTTTGGTTTCATATTTGCTGTTTAAATGTTCTTCCCTGGCTGGACGTCGCAAAAGTGCTGGTTCCAGTGTAATGAGTTGTGGCCACACGTCAATATAGTGATACATGCTTTATTTCATTAAAAAACCGGTATAAATTTTGATTGTAAACAATTTAGTGTGCATGTTCAGTGACCTTTGTCATCATATTCAAGCATCCTTAGCTATGGGAGTGAAATTCAATGGTTCAGTCGAGAATTTTCAACTTTTTTTTGCACTCCTGAAGCATATGGATATGCCCTATGACTAGACCACTGTTCTTGAATGTACCCCAAGTAGATCTAGACTTATAAAATGGACTGGAGAAGTGGTTAGAAGATTATTTCAGACTTTATTTTAGTGAGCATACCACATATCATCATACGACGAGATTGAATAGATCTACTTATAGATGGTAAATAGTGTAGATCTAGACATTGCCGATGGTAAGTAGCACACAGTTATCAGCTTAAATCATCACAGTACCTCTTTTTTACTAAAAAAACTCTTCATTTATGAAATCTTCTTACATTTACAGCTATTTTGATGCATAATATGTATACTTTTAACTTGGAAATACCTTGTTACTTTCACTTTTACAACTATACCCCCCTATACATATCAAGACTCACACTTTTTATTTGGCAAAAATGGAACGTCCATGTTTTTTGCCTCTGGCAGGGGAAGAGTTAAACATGTTTATTAACCACATTATAGTTTACCTGTGATCATTTATTATTTTTGGGTTGCATTCTTTAATTCTTAAGACTACTGAACAGAGCCCTCAACATACGAATACTTTTTTGTTATTCACAACAGATGCCATGTTTTACAGAGAAATGACATGATGATTATTTTGTAGCATTTAACAGATTTCAAAACTACATAATCTCAGCTATGGATCAGAATCATTTGGCTGCAGTTTTTTTTTTTTTTTAAAAGACATTTAATGGGGTGATGGTAAGTCAAGAGTCAGCTTTTGAGTAACTGTTGAATCGCATTCTTTCTTAAATCAGTTATGACTCTTGTAACGTAACCACAGGGCTTGGAGGAAATTCTGCAGTGTTTCCTGAGAGATGACCAGCCAGACATGAATAGACAGATCGAGTTTATAATCAAGCAGCTCAACTCAAGTGAGTACAGATTTCTTAGATACTTCATGTGCCATGGAGTGGTGGTATTCTATTGAAATAACTTTTCTTCTGAAGGCAGTGGATTTAGGGGCCTGCTGCATTCATACTTGAGTCGAATCAACTGAAAATTTGGCACTTGACAAATTTGTGTTAGGGAAATAAGTAATGAAAAAAAGAGAATATTTTCCTGCAAGGTGAGGCACACAAGAGAACATTGTATACATAGATGTCAGTATATTAAGGATAAACATATGTTCACATGAACTCTGTTCCTTGTTTCTGTGGAAGTTGACAATGAGTGAAAGTAGAATGAACAAAATATATCATGCAATCAATATGCAGTCAGTGTTACAATATTTAACTTTACCAGTGGTATTTTGATTGTAATTATTACAAATGTCTTCAGATTAAGATAAGGGGGTGAAGACACTTTCTGATTAGGCAATCAGCGACCCATAGCTGATATGCTAGAGTCAGGATTAGCAAACCATAGCTGACCAAGACCCTGTCCCACCTCTCCGTTGGTACCCCTAGTAACAGGCATAGCCTGGCTAATGAAGCAGGGATTGACATAGTCCCCATGGTGGTGGAGTCTGCAAAAGAAGCATTGCACACCCTATGCTTTTTAGCTGTACTCCAGGACTGAATAAGTAGCCGCCATAACCTGTTCCCACGTCGACGTGATGCTGTACCTTAACACCTCTACAGCATCGGGTGCAAAGAACAACAGCTCGCAGTTTCAGGGAGATAGCCCAAGACAAGACAAGTCAGAGTAAGATCAAAATAAATAGGATGCTCACCATCACAGAGTGAAGCAGCAGTTCACTTTCCTAGATTATCGCAGTGGTTCATACACACACAAAGCATGCATACTAAATAATAATAAATTTGATACAGATGAAAATGGTGAAGAAGCTGAATCAGATGATGAAGATGAGGATGAAGAAGAAGACCAGGAGATGTTGGAAAGTGACCTAGATAAGGATGAGGCCGTACGACCTCAGCAAGGAGAACTTGTTGGAGAAAGGCTGCTAGCACAGTTTGCTGTCCTGCATCCACCTGCAGCTTCTGGGCACATCAAAAAGAAGGTAAGGACAAGGTTGTTTGAGTTGGTAACACTTCTTCAGGTATTATAACACTGTTATCAGTGTTTGCGACTCTATAATGACTGACTGGTCATTTATAAGGAAATGGAACAAGCTACATGCAGTGACGTCATCATCATCATCATGTCATTCTTAGAGAATTTTGTTGTCTGTGCAGCCTATTTGAAAATGTCTTATTGTCTAGTCAAGATGGCTGCTTTAGTAATTGTGGTGTTCTGAGTATCAGTGATATCCTGACCGCCATTTTCTGCTTGGTCATGCCCTTCCATAACCTCTGTTGTTACTCTGTCTAGCCCATCATGTCATTTAATATGATAAAAAAAAAAAAGCATAGCTTTCTTTTCTTTGTGGAACTGAGGAGTCAGTTTTCATCCTCGCTGTGGTAATATATAATGTAAAATAATGATGTGTCACGGACTGCATGCATGTATTCATCAAGACTTATGGGCAGTGTTATGATAAATTTTATGTGTTTGTAAGTTTATGGTCATATCAGAAAGTCATACTGTAGTCTAAAAGTGTTACAAGTGTAGATAAATTGTGAATCTTTCACAAAATGATATTTGAGGTTATTTAGTGCTGGGTATAGAATAGACAAGAAATTAGACTCTTTTGAAAACAAATGCCTCAGGAAAATACTTGGTATAAAGTGGAATGAATTTAAGAACAACACAGAGATAAGAAAAAGTGATCAGAAAAAGAAGATGGACATATGTAGGCCATGTGACGAGAAGAAATAATCAGAGAATACCAAAACAAGCTATCAAATGGAGCACAACAGGCCGAAGAAAAAGAGAAGCCAGTTTAGTGGGCATAACTAAAAGTTGAAAAGCAAGCTGAAAACAAGAAAACTTGGCAAACAACTATGTGAGCCCCATGTGACGTTTAATGGCACGGGAAGGATGTAAGATGTGAGAAGTGCTGGGTCAACTCAGAATTTGTCCTATTAGAGAGTAAGATTTGACTCTCAAACCTAATATTGTTTTTTTTTATGTCTTTATGCTTTTTGTTTTGTTTTTTTTTTAGTGTTTTTAAAAAGGCATCCCATCTAGATTATTTTGTTAATAAGCCTCAAAATATTATTTTGTTAATAAGCCTCAAAATATTATTCTGTTAATAAGCCTCGAAATATTATTTTGTTAATAAGCATCAGTAGATTATTTTGTTAATAAACCTCGAAATATTATTTTATTAATGAGCATCGGTAGATTATTTTGTTAATAAGCCTTGAAATATTATTTTGTTAATAAGCCTTGAAATATTATTTTGTTAATAAGCCTTGAAATATTATTTTGTTAATAAGCCTCGAAATATTATTTTGTTAATAAACCTCGAAATATTATTTTGTTAATAAGCCTCAAAATATTATTTTGTTAATAAGCCTCGAAATATTATTTTGTTAATAAGCCTTGAAATATTATTTTGTTAATAAGCATCTGTAGATTATTTTGTTAATAAGCCTTGAAATATTATTTTATTAATAAGCATCGGTAGATTATTTTGTTAATAAGCCTCGAAATATTATTTTGTTAATAAGCATCGAAATATTATTTTGTTAATAAGCCTCAAAATATTATTTTGTTAATAAGCCTAGAAATATTATTTTGTTAATAAGCTTCGAAATATTATTTTGTAATAAGCCTTGAAATATTATTTTGTTAATAAGCCTTGAAATATTATTTTGTTAATAAGCCTTGAAATATTATTTTGTTAATAAGCCTCGAAATATTATTTTGTTAATAAACCTCGAAATATTATTTTGTTAATAAGCCTCAAAATATTATTTTGTTAATAAGCCTCGAAATATTATTTTGTTAATAAGCCTTGAAATATTATTTTGTTAATAAGCATCTGTAGATTATTTTGTTAATAAGCCTTGAAATATTATTTTATTAATAAGCATCGGTAGATTATTTTGTTAATAAGCCTCGAAATATTATTTTGTTAATAAGCATCGAAATATTATTTTGTTAATAAGCCTCAAAATATTATTTTGTTAATAAGCCTAGAAATATTATTTTGTTAATAAGCTTCGAAATATTATTTTGTTAATAAGCCTCGAAATATTATTTTGTTAATAAGCCTCAAAATATTATTTTGTTAATAAGCATCGAAATATTATTTTGTTAATAAGCCTCAGAATATTATTTTGTTAATAAGCTTCGAAATATTATTTTGTTAATAAGCATCGGTAGATTATTTTGTTAATAAGCATCAGAGTCAGAGGTAAAGATAGTCCTTAATAACTTCCTTACAGGTTGGTGGAGATGAGCCTTTGCAAAGACCTTCCACTCCCGGAAATCGCAGGACTCACGAATATGCTAACCACAACACGAACAATAATGCAGTCAGGTATGTGAAACATATGGTACTAACCACAACACAGACTATAATGTGGCCAAGCATGTGGTTCATGTGGTACTAACCATAACATAAATAATAGTGCAGACAAGTGGTATCAACCACAGCACAAACAGTAATGTGGCCAGATATGTGAAACGTGTATTTACTGTAACACACTGAAAGTTGCAGTATCAGCTGCATAAAGGTAAAAGTAACCTGTCATGCCTTAGAGCCACATAAGGATATGATGTTAGTGCCCATATTTTCCTTGACCTGTCAGCACATAAAAGGGTAATGTGGTCAGCGTCACACCTGGCTGCCTGTCCTTCCCCAACTCAAGAAGTCAGGTACCCATTTCTACAGCTGGGTGACTGGGTTGCCTCTGGCCAGAATCAAACCCCCCTGATCTTCGTCATGAGAGACTAGTGCGCTAACCACTTCGCTACTCAGACATGCTATCAGGTATGTGACCTACAATATGGCATATGAAACCATCAGTTTTTATGATACAAAATGAACATGTAAGCAAGTGAAGCTGTATCATTCTGCTTACATGCAGCTGCCAGCATGAAATATCTGAAAACAGACTTACAGATAACAGGAAGAAAAGCTCAGTCAGTCAGTCATTTGCATGTCCTTTGCGGAACTTTGCCTCCCTAACAGCTCTCCTGTAGGCCTCTCGGTTGTAAGCAAGATGCCCTGCTGCTGATGCATCTATTTGCAGATTATCACAATACCAATACAGACCAATATTGTATACCTAGTAATATCTTAAGATTAATAATAGAGAAATGCAGAGAGTTTAATGTGAATCTATATTTATCCTTTATAGACTACTCAAAGGCATTTGATTGTGTACAACACCAGAAACTTTGGGAAATAATGGACAAAATGGGATTTCCAACACGTTTGATACAATTAACATCACTGCTGTATCTAGACCAACAAGCAGCAGTAAGAATAAATGGTGAAACAACAAGTTGGTTTGACATAAAACAAGGGGTCTGTCAGGGGTGCATATTGTCACCCTACTTATTTAACTTGTATACTGAAAATATAATGAGGAATGTTAGAGAAGATGTAGACAAAGAATATTACGATGCCATAACAGTTGGAGGTTATGAAATACCAGAAATTAGATATGCTGATGACACAGTATTGCTGTCCACAACACAAAAAGGAATGGAAAAACTAATTATGTCAGTCCGCAAGAACAGCGAAGAGCAAAACCTCTATCTTAATGCAAAGAAAACTAAATTGATGACAACTGACAAAACAAACAAGGCAACTGAAATATGTATCAATGAGGAAAAACTGGAAGAAGTGGAGAGTTTTGAAAATCTTGGATCGCTACTAACTAATAATGGAGATACAATGAGGGAAATTAAAAGGAGGACATCTGTCGCTCTTCAGAAAGTAAAACAAATAAAGAATCTGTGGAGAGGAGCAGACAGAACCACAAAAATAAGATTTTTAAGGGCATGCATCTTTCCCATAGCAACATATGCCTGTGAGACCTGGACACTTAACAAAACAGCTGAGAAACACATAAATGCCTTTGAATGTAAATGCTACAGAAGAGTTCTCCAAATATCGTGGACACAAAAAAGAACAAATATATCTATACTACAAGAGCTTAATATTGAAGAAGGCTGGCTAGTGAAGAGGATTAAAGAGAGAAAACTGAAATATTTTGGACACATTAAACGTCATGATAATTTAGAGAAGACCGTATTGGAAGGATACATAATGGGAAAAAGAAAAAGAGGAAGACCAAGACCAAGACGAAGATGGCTGCAAGACATCGTTGACGATCTGGAAATGGATGCAACAGCAGCAGGCCATCTTGCACACAACCGAGAGGCCTACAGGAGTGCTGTTTGGGAGGCAAAGTGCCGCAAGGGACATGCAAATGAATGAATGAATGAGTAATATCTTATCTCTGATGATCTGCAAATGGACGCATCAGCAGTAGGGCATCTTGCTTACAACCAAGAGGCCTACAGGAAAGCTGTTTCCAAAGTTCTGCAAGGGACATGTAAATGACTGCCTGAGTAGTACCTGCTTCAAACTGCGCACCTTCCTCTTACAATAAACATTAGATCCTTTTTTGCATGGAGTGTTAATTTGAATAACCCAAGAAATCAGATGTAGGAACTAGTCCCATGAATACTTACTAAACAAGATCCCAAAAGTTTCAGTTCGTACAAAAAAAAAAAAGAGTAATGCCTGGTACATTTAGCATGATTTATACCAGTGGTAGAATCAGGAGTCTGCGGGAAAAAAAAAAAATCAACTTTTTGGATTTTAGACCTTTATGTTTTTTTTTTTCTTCGTGCGTAAAATTTAGGAGAAGCAATAATTGTCAAAAAAAAAATTTCAAATGCTTTTCAGTGGCCTGAATCTACATAAGCTATTTTCAGCAGTCTGAATCTATATTAGCTATTTTCAGCATTCTGAATCTATATTAGCTATTTTCATCCTTCAAGATGGTCTTGTTTTACAAGACAAAAACTGAAGACAAAGAGTGTTACTTCTTCTTCGTTTACTTCTACCACCAAGACCGCCCTGTGAACCTACTGAATTTAATCCTGTGGTCCTCGATAGGTCCCGTGGTCCTCCTGTGCTCTCCAAGAGAACTACATGAGATACCCGAGAGGACCACAAGAGATTCAGAGTATTGTGGGGCTTCGGCCTGTATTCTTGGTGGATCGCAGAAACGGGATTGCATGACACCGTGGTTTTCATTGCACCAGTTTAATCTAAAGTTGGACTTTCTCACCCAAAAACCTCGACGTGTTTTGGGATATCCGTGTATCCCTGCCGGGTGAGAGGTGGTTACCCATCCAGTCCAGCATTGGACTTTCTCACCGGAAAACCTCAGTGTGATTAGGATATGTATACATCCCCGTCGGGTGAGAGGTGGTTGCCTATCTGGACTGCACTGGTCCAGTGTCTCCGACTTCAGCATTTTGTGATCGTGGCCACTACCCTTCCTAGTTGTGACCAGGATGGAGCTTTTGTCCAGGAGGACGAATCCTTGCCACTAGTAAGTTTCACCCCTGGGTTGAGCTGGTTTATTATCCCAGTATGGGCGTGTTTAGGATGTGACTGACCTCTAGAGCAGAGGTACCGTGACATGAGTAGTCATCAAGTTTCACCCCTGGGTTAAGCTGGTTTAGGCATATTTCACCAGTATAGGTGTATATCGGACGTGGCCTGCCTCTAGAGCAAAGGTGCCGTGGTATGGGTAGCTCTCGGCGCGAGACTACTGGACATACTGACTAAGTTTCACTTTATCCTTTCCATTACCTTTTCACAGCAGCACCGCCAGGCAACCCTAATCCCATTTTCGCATTTTTCTTCATTGACCAGGAGGAGTTTCACTCCACGCACGGCAGCTGAAGAATCTCGCCAGCAGTGTCTTAGTTTAACATGCCGATTTAGGCAATCTGCCCCAGTATGGGTGTATATAGGACGTGACTGGCCTCTAGAGCAGAGGTGCCGTGATTTGAGTAGCCCTGACCTCGAGACTACTGATTACTTAATCTTTTCCTTCACCTTTTCCATGACGGCGCTGTGCGGCAACCCAAATCACATTTTTCTTTATTGGCCGGGAGGAGTTTCACCCCACGCACGGCAGCTGAAGAATCTCACCACCAGCAGGTTTTAAATCAGAGTTTTCCTTCTCCTAGATGAGCTACCAAACAAGACTCATCAGAAAAAAAAACTGTTGAGTTCATCTCACCCACTTCAGGCTTGACAGGCTGGTGATGGTGGTGGTGGTGGGTGGGGGGAAGCTGGGCCTGTACATTCAGGGCCAGGGTGTTGACAGGGCCCAATGGTCCTATTTTATTTCCCTTATTTTCTTGTTTCCCACAAAATTATAAGACTGTTAACATTTGTGTTTGGATTGGTGGGGGGGGGGAGGCAGGGGGGAGAGTAGTGACTGATCCCAGGACCCAACCTGACTCTCCTTGACTTACTATCAGCAGAGAGGATTTTCTAGACCTAGCATATGTTGTGACATGAAGAAAACAGATGAAGAAGAAGGCAGGTATCAGACAATAATATGTCTTTTATGGTTGAAACTACTAATATTTTCTCAGCAGAGTCAGCCGCGATGAGGGAAAAAAAAACACTTTATACAGCGAAATAAAATCTCATGGATTCAGATTAACTTGCATTCTTGTTTGAAATTGCAAGCTTTTTTTTCATTTTTCATACAAACAGATCCGCATTCAGATTTGAGAACAATCATGTAGAAAAAAATCCTGACATTTCTAGACCAGCTACAGGGTCAAAAGATGTTGTTCGTCCTCCAACACGTAGTGGAAGCAGACCAGCATCACAGGAAAGCAGGTCATCGGGTAAGACCTCATAAGATATGTGAATGTTAGTCTACAAGGTGGGAATATTTCTGTTGTATTCTACCAGAAGTTCTGAAAGTTTCAACTTCCTCCTTTCCCAGCATACATCTGATGCGTTCACTTCCTAACAATCTCAGATGTAGTCTGCCCCTGAATCATGACTCCCAAATTTCAGTGTCAAAATAGGATTTAATAACTTTAATTAAATAGAAGTAACTTTGAAAATTATCATCTTCAGTTAAACTGAGGTACGTCGTATTAATAAATAATGGAGGATTGTGCTGTATGCTGTAATTGAAAGTTTTAGATAGTTTAAAAATGTCTACTAATCTATTTGTTATCAAATCACGTCAGCATATTCTTTCAGTATTTACATGTCTTTTCCATACTTTTTGCCACAGATTACAATTTGTAATTTTTTTTTGTGCTATGTTGTGATTTTGCTGTAATTTAATATCACATGATCCAGTTTCATTTTTTGTTGAAAATTGGAAAATTGTTTTTTTCTTCCTGTGTTTTCTATGAGTGGTAAAGAGATCTGCTGCCGGCTTGCTGGGCCAGTCGTGGTTTGAGGGCAGAATTTAACTTTGGGGGGGGGGGGGAGGGCATCTTCCTGAGCAGGACATAAATGTCAGCTTGAAATTTTTCATGCTGTGTCATGATGTCACAGCACATGAATTAAGCTTGCTCGCTCTATGCTCTGTTTGATGCTGTGTGAGTCAGTTTGTATGCCTTGCCAGAAACAACTGAGGAAGTCAAGCCCTGTCAAGACGTCTGTTTGTCCTCTCAACACCAAAAGGTATACGAGGAAGGAGACAAGACAAGAAAATTGTTTTTTGTTTCAGTCATACAAATTCACAAAAAAAAAAACCTTTCACTTACAGAACAAAAGTATTTTTGTAGTAGCATATTTTACACTGCCATATAAAAGCCATAAAATGTTTGATACTTACCTGTGTTATATAACTTATATAAAACTCATAAGTTATAAAGTAAAGGTAAGAGATACCCTTAAAATGGCATGGAGGCAGCTAGGGGCACATGATGTTGATGCCCATATTTTCCGTGACCTGTAGGCATATTAGAGGATGATGTGGTCACCATTGTGCCTTGCCAGAATAAGTTATATAGAACTTATAACTTATATAAAGCTTACAAGTTATATTAGACTTACAAGTTATATAAAGCTTACAGGTTATATTAGACTTACAAGTTATATTAGACTTACAAGTTATATAAAGCTTACAAGTTATATTAGACTTACAAGTTATATAAAGCTTACAGGTTATATTATAGACTTACAAGTTATATAAAGCCTACAGGTTATATTAGACTTACAAGTTATATAAAGCTTACAAGTTATATTAGACTTACAAGTTATATAAAGCTTACAGGTTATTTTAGACTTACAAGTTATATAAAGCTTACAGGTTATATTAGACTTACAAGTTATATGAAACTTATAGGTTATATAAAACTTATAGGTTATAAAAAACGTGTAAGTTATATAAAATTTACCTGCGAAAAGTTATGGAAATCTATCTTAATTTCAGTACATAATTACAAAATGTTATAATTCTGTTTCTTGTATAGATTATTTTAAAACATTCCAAGATTTTCAGCAATTATTGGACACTGAGTGTATCTGGAACAATTTTTGATTGTGTTATTGGTGGTTCTTTTTGTTCAGATGTTCGACCATCAAGCCAGAGATCTGATAGAGCTTTCCGTCCATCAGCTAAATCTATTGAAAGAGATGATGTCGAGTAAGTGGCTGGAAAGATTCATAATGAAGATGCAGAGAAAACAGAAAATTTATAGCAGATACAGACATGTAAAAATTTGTTAGCTGGAGCAGATGAAAGAAAATGGTGCTGAATAAAATCAGTAACAGATCATCTTGTTTCTTAATCTCAAAATGTTTTAGAACATCAAGACACCCTAGAGATGTGGTGTTTGGAAACAGAAACTAAACAAAAATCATTATCTAAACACCAATATGGTTGTGCTAATATGACAAATCTCATTTGATTTTTTTTTTTTCAAATAACAAGTAATAAACATCTCACATCCTGATCTTCATTGAGCGTTGTGTCCAAGGTGAAGTTAAAGCAGACCTGCATTTTTCCTGTGTTGATGTTGGTTAGACCTAGTACAGAGTCACTTTGTTGCCTGATGGATCATCACGGCTAATTTCAGCAGGAAAGGCTGTTGGCATTTATTCAGTGATTGTGTTAACCAGCAATTACCAATAAATTACAGATTAAAAAATGAAAAACTGAAACCTTTGGAGGGCATTGGTTCCATAACCAGTTTATATTATCAAAAACCTAGTTACAAAAAAAGCAAACAGCGAAGCCTTGGAGGATAACCAGGCCAGTAGGATGATAATACTCAATTTGCATGGAGGAGAATTAGCCAGTTTTAATTACATCTCACTGCAAGTAAGAAAAAATTTCACATGGACATTTGCTTTCTGCTGATGTTTGTAAAATGTGTTTAAACATTTTTAAAAAAAAAAAAGGTATAAGGTACTGAATTGTGTACTGAGAAAACCGATATTTCAGAAAGTACTTCATGCAGAGTGAAAGATAGATGCATTTGTATCAGTTTTGAAAAAAAAAAATCCTGGCATCGGAGCAACAGAGCTTGAAGAAAAACATACACCCAGTTGTCCTGTTTCATTGCAATCAAAACCCTTTTCAGGAGCATTGTAAACTTAGTCTTATTTTGCATAACATTATCTGTGGAATATTTCCCACTTATATACCCTGTGCTATCGAATTTAATAACACCCTTTATTTGGCTTTTGTTGACCAAAAAAAAAAAGCGTTCGACAGAGTGGACAGGAATAAACTATGGGAAGTCCTAAAACAATATGGGGTTACCAATCATCTAATAAATCTGTATAAGAGTCTGTACAACAATGGAAGTAGCATCATCAGAGCAATAGGGGGACATTCTGAACCCTTTATTATTAAATATGGCATTCGGCAAGATTGCATCTTATCACCGCTGCTATTTATAACATATATCGATAACATCTGTAGAGAAGCTGAACTGATAAGGACAGCAAAAAATCAACAAAATGAAATAGAACAAACAGAAGATGACATAACCATAAACGAACTATTATTTGCAGATAACCAAGCTCTAGTTGCCGACTCAGTAGAAGGCTGACAAGATAACATTAATAGATTGAATGATGCATACAAAGAACACAATATGAAAATTAGCCTAAGCAAAACAGAAATCATGACCATTGCAAGAGTAGACACACCAATAAACATTACACTGGAAAACCATACTGTGAAGCAAGTAACGCATTTCAAATACCTCAGAAGCATTTTCTCAAGAAAAGAAAAATAGACACAGAGATCGAAAACAGATGCAACAAAGCGAACCAGCTTATCGGGCAAATGGCTCCCCTACTAAACAACAAGTACGTCTCACTGGAAACCAAAAGAACTATCTATAAGACAATCTTCATACCAGCTTTATGCTACCAATGCCAGGCATGGACGCTGACAGCAAAAGACAAAAGGAAAATTACAACAACTGAAATGAGATTCTTGAGAAGAATTCTTGGAATACTGAGAATGGACAGAATCAGAAATGATGTCATTAGAAATAAAGTAGGAGTCGAACCCGTTCTGAACTATATTAAAAAACAGCAAATAAAATGGTTCGGTCATGTATCACGACTACCAACAGAACGTGTATCACAGAGAGCAATGTTTTACAGACTACTCAAAGGCAGAGGAAGGGGCTGCCTATGCAAACGATGGACTGATGCAGAGTCCCTGAACATCTCAATGTCAACAGGCGAGCCATTGGGAGACAATTGCACTTCATCTCTACACCTAACAGTAAATGAGGAAGGACAAGACAAGACAATACCCTGTGCTAAATGAATTGCGAATAAAAGTGCACGTAAGACGCCCTACAAATTACATAAAACCACTTTTATTCCAAAGCTGAACATCTTAAAAAGATTACCAAGTTCTTCATTTTGAAGATCTCTTACCTGCACAGCCACAAAGAGATTCCCCCTTCCCCTCCCATACCCACACACAAGCATGTGGCCGCACATAGAGCGATGTGCATGTAAGTGAACAGGCACCAACACACGACTGTTAGTGCATTAAATAATAAACAGACATTCCTGAAAAATTCAGCTCATATCTCATATTCATTATTTTAAAAACTTTTTTCATGTACCCAGTCTTGGGACTGCATTTGAGTTGATGTGGATGAATGCAAGAAAAAGCATGTGATCTTACATTGGCAGCAAAGTTTGTAATCAACATATGAAAATTCAGATTAACACACACTGCTAGTGGTCCAAGTCAGTGAACATTCACTCACTTATGCTTATTTTACCATTGTTCCAGCTTACTTGCCAGTTGCACAAAATAAGTTCCAGCTGACTGCAGAAGACACAACCTTCCTCCATTAATATCTGTTTTTATCAGATCTGCTTTTATCACTTTTCGATTTTTCAATCAATCAATCATGTGCCTTGCTGCGTGGCGTAGGCAATCATTTCTCACCACAATCCTCGTCTTTACTTTATTATGAGATCCGCCGGTGACTTTCTTCCTAGCCACACTGACAGCCAGTAACCTCTCTCTGTCTTCCTCTGTCTCTTCTTCCCTCAGTTTTTTCTAGTTGCCACAATGTGTTCCAATTTTCCTCTCAATTTTTCAATTTTTACCAGATTCTTATAGTTCTCTATCCTTTTTTTACAGTTCAATCTTACTTGACCTGCAGGTCACTTATCTTAGCTGTTTTAATCGGTCCATATATCAAATTACCTTCCTCCATTTTCATAAAGGTAAATGAATGTGTACTGTTTTCCTCTGAAAACATTTTTTTTTTCCACAAAGAACTGTAACTGTTTTTTCTTACAGCAGAGTTAACAGAATAGAGATTTATTGATCTTCATGATGGAAGAGTTTTGCTTCTTGGGACCTCTCTGGAAAATTAAGAAAGACAGCATATAAACCCAGATCCAGTATGACTTGATGCCTGTGTTTCTTACAGCACAATGTCAGCTGTTCACAGCTGAAGTTTTCTGTTCTGATGAGATCAACAGTGCAAGACTAGCTATTGGAAAACTCTACACATATACCTATGGGCCATGCAGTCTAGTTTTATGTTATATATTTAAAATATTGTATTGACATACTCTTTTGTGCCATGTACATACAGCGTGAATGAGTACAGAAGTGCATTTGGATGCAAGCCAAAAATTCCAAGAACTCCAGAGCCTGGATCAAACCCAAGCACCAACAGATCCACAAGAAGTGGCTCAGCAAAAGAGGCCCCACAACCCCGGTACTCAGAGTCGGGTCCTCGGCCTAGTTCAGCAGGAAAATCAAGCAGTGAGTGGAAGATAACTGTTGTGGCATTAATTTGTTTAAGAACTTTGTAAAAATCGTATGGTTGGGAATATAGGAACTTTGAGCAAATTTAGAGCTAAATTCAGGTAAAAGATTTTTCACCCATCACAATTCTCCATATGTGCTGCTTTTAAACATGCGTAAGTCTTTCACCAGGCTAAAGAATTTAACAGTTTTTAGTCACTTCTACAAAAGCCTTTGGTTAAACTTTCTTATGATTTCATTTATAAAATGCTGACAGAAGTATCATTTTGTTATGCCTGGTCAAAGCGTAGACATTCTTCACCCCCTCTTCAGGAAGATCTGGGAAGAGGAGCAAGTGCCTACAGAGTGGAAAGAAGGTTACCTTGTCAAGCTACCAAAGAAGGGTGACTTGAGCTCCTGCTCCAACTACAGAGGTATAACACTGCTATCAATACCAGGAAAGGTATTCAACCGAGTTCTTCTAAATAGGATAAAGGACACGGTAGATCCACAACTCAGGGACCAACAAGCAGGATTCCGGAAGAACAGATCCTGTACAGACCAAATAGCAACATTACGTATCATCGTAGAACAATCACTGGAGTGGAACTCACCTCTCTATGTCAATTTTATTGACTATGAGAAGGCTTTCGACAGCGTCGACAGATAGACCCTATGGAAGCTGTTGAGATACTACGGAGTACCAGAGAAGATTACCACCATAATTAAAAACTCCTATGAAGGGATGACATGTAGGGTAATCCATGGACAACAACTAACAGATGCCTTTCAAGTTAACACCGGAGTGAGACAGGGATGCCTGCTGTCACCATTCCTATTTATCCTGGCCATAGACTGGATTATGAGAAAATCAACAGAATATAGGAGAAATGGTATTCAGTGGACGCTCTGGACTCAACTTGATGACCTAGACTTTGCTGACGACCTGGCATTTCTCTCCCAGACTAAGCAACAGATGCAAGAGAAAACCATATTAGTGGCAGAGAATTCTTCAAGACTAGGCCTTACCATCCACAAGGGAAAGAGTAAAGTTCTTAGAGTAAATGAGGTCAACGAAATGCCCATTATATTGGAAGGAGAGGAACTGGAAGAGGTTGAAAAGTTTACGTACCTGGGAAGTGTGATAGACAAGCAGGGAGGAACAGAAGCTGATGTAAAAGCAAGAATGGGCAAGGCAAGAGTGAAATTCCATCAGATGAAGAAAATATGGGGAACTTCAGCCATGTCAATTAAATTGAAGATCAGAGTATTTAACACCATGATAAAGCCCATTCTGCTATACGGTTCAGAAACTTGGAGAACTACTGTTACGATCATGAAACGAATCCAGACATTTATTAACACATGCCTTAGAAGGATTCTACAAATACGATGGCCAGATACCATAAGTAACCAAGAACTGCAGCAGTGAACAGGCCAGCAACCAGTGGAAGACGACATCCTACGAAGAAGATGGGAATGGATCGGACACACCCTACGGAAATCCACATCCAGCACTACAAGCCAAGCCCTAACATGGAACCCACAGGGTAAAAGGAGGAGAGGGAGACCAAGGAACTCCTGGCGCCGAAGTCTGGACACAGACATCAAAATAATGAACCAGACATGGAGACAGTTGGAAAGAGTGGCCCAGGACCGAACTGCCTGGTGAGCTCTTGTTGGCGGCTTATGCTCCACGAGGGGTCAGAGGCATAGATAGATAGATAGATGCCTGGTCAAGCTTTGCCCATTTGTCTAATCTCAGTGTGCAGTGCATTGCTCAAAATATCAATCGCTAGATGGCCATCTCTCTCACACACACACACACACACATGCACGCACGCACGTACACACAATCTCTCTTTCCACTTTTTTCCTCCTCTTATATTTTCAGCTTCAGGCAGCCCTAGGAAAGGATCATCGGCAAATTTGGAGAAGCATACGATGTCCACTCGCATATAAATTGTCAGTCACAGCAGAAAGATTGAAAAGATTTGCAGAACTGCTTCTCCCGTAGCACCAGCAGTAGCCCTAGCAAAAAAATTTGTCAGAATGATGAAAGTAATTAATTTAGTATAAAATGACAAACAATATTTATGTGACTAAAGTGGTGTTTCTTGAATGTGTGAATCGATGAGATGGCTACAGAACCTGTTTGTTATTAGAATGAGATCACCACTTAAAATGTTCTTATGCATAGTGTTGTAGGTTAGATGGCACAATTAGTAGTTCAAATTCTGTTGCGATTGACACATATATGCAGCTTGACTGTGTTTTACCATTACCAGAATTATGGGGGCAAGACGCTTGTCCGATGAAGCAATCAGTGACCCATAGCTGATACGGCAGCATCAGGGTTAGCTGACCATAGCTGACCAAGACCCTGTTCCACCTCTCTGTGATACCCTTGGTAACAGGCCAAGTCTGGCTAACAGGGTAGGGATCATCATAGTCCCCATGGTGGTGGAGTTTGCTAAAGAAGCATTGCACTCCCCCTTGCTTTTTTAATTGTACTCCGGGACTGAAAAAGTAGCTGCCATAACCCGCTCCCACGCTGATACGATGCTGTGCCTCAACACCTCTACAGCATCAGCTGCAAAGAACAACAGCTCGCAGTTACAGGAAGTTCGTACAAGTACAAGTACAAATTAGAATTCTGCATTTTAATTTCGGCATTTAAATAACAGATTTTGTAAATGTAACTGCAGTAGTATGTATTGTAAGCAAACTCCTTGCAATTTTTCTGTCATGAAGGTATATCATAAAGTGTTGGTGTCATATTTTTGTACTTAGGGTGTGTGAACTTGAAATCAAACAGATTTTACTGGTTGGGCCATGTGGAAAGAATGGAAGAAAACAGACAAATGAAAATGATGTATGTACAATAGATGAAGGAAACAAGACCAAAGGGTAGACTAAGACAGAGATGGAAAAATGATATAGAAGAGAATATAAAGGAAATTGGTGTCACCAACTGGAGAGAGAGAAACAGGAATAGGGAGGTGAACCTTATCTGCAGCAATGAGGCTTAATGGCTCGGAAAGCTGAAGAAGAAGAAGAAGAAGAAGAATATATGTGGACTTTACCATTTTTAATGTTTGAATCTCATATTTACTACTTTGAACCTTTTCATCCCCCCAAATCTTACCTCCTTGTACATTCACTTTCATTATGGCCCCATTGTGTCACAGTTAAAACTACTTCAGACAAAAAGTAGGAACAGCTTTATTATATTAGTTAACAAGCACGCAGTTGTGACATTTCGGTTTATACCTTAATCATACAAAAACTTACAGGGCAAAAAAAAAAATGGAAAAATAAAAATATAAATTCATGTGAATGATATGCAACAAATAATAATAAAAAGAAATAATAGAAAAAAATGGGAGCACTTAGTTGTGACTTGCAAGTAGCTGCACTGAGAGCAGCCATGGTGGAGTATTGTGAATGTTTAAACTTGTGAAGTGTGATAGGTTAGTAGTAAAGAGGGGGTGGGGAAATCTGAAAGGAGAGAGAAAGATATGGTGATAATGAAGTTGAGTGACGGGTTGGTGGAATAGATAAGAGGTTTGTAATCTAGTACATTGAGGATTGCGGAATATAAATTACGGGTGAAGAAAGAGTAGAACTTATTAGAGAGGGAATATGATTGTGGAGAAAAGGAATGTTAAGCACAGCTGAATTACAGTTTGACAATGGCTTTGTGTATATTTATATATTTGATCATGTATATACCTACACCCCAAAACTATTCATTGTATTACATTATTGTTAAGTTAAGCTGGTTATGTTGTGTCACAGTTTTGCATTGAGGCTGTGATATCTGTGCCTTTCAGCCCAACACATCTGTCTTCAGCATAACATACTCTAGAATAGGGTTTTGATTCCTGCTCACTTGGCCACGCAGCTGTCTATTACCAGAGACATCATGTGGAGACAGAACAGGGTCTTGTTCAGCTAGTTTTTTTTTTAATCCTAATGCAAGCAGTCAACTATGAGTCGCTGATTACTGTCTCAGTTAGCTTAAGTGCTTTAATTACTTTTTATATTCTTTTTTTTAGTGGATGTTACTAAATTTTTTATTATATAGGATTATCCTTTATACCAGATAGGTTCTCATACATAAATATTCATAAGATTTTTTTTAAAATGCCAAATAGTCAGAGAGTATAGGCAGGGGGGCTGCAGTGAATTATCGTTGACCAGAAAGAAGCTCAGATGTCCTGTATAATTTTCTTGTGACTGATCTCATTCATCTTCATGCATCAGGTGTAAAATTTTCTTCTTACCTGCCCCAGCATGTGACTGTTTTGTGTGACTTTGTAGGGTATAACTGTTTTTTGCATCATATAACTGTTTTATATGATGTGACTGTTTTGTATGATGTAACTATTTTTGTATGATGTAACTTTTGCATTATGTAAACATTTTGTATGATGTTTTTGCATAATGTGACTGTATGATGTAACTGTTTTGTATGATATAACTATTTTTGTGTGATGTAACTGTTTTGTATGATGTAATTGTTTTTGTATGATATAATGTATGTGATGTATTTTTTATAATTTTTTTATAAATAGGAAACTACGAGGCTTTGGTATAGTAAAGTAAGAGAACAAATTTTGTATGATTAGACCTCGAAAAAATCATAGACAAAGCACTTTAGTGAGCTTTTTGTATGATGTGACTACATATGTGTTCAGTAGTTTAAGGTATAGGTGAGTGTGTAGTTTTGTTTCTTGCAAACAAGATTGTACTCTGAATGCATGTTCTGTCAACAACAACAAAAATCACCAGATCTAGCGTACATGATGCTGCTGACATAGATTAAGTGGACATGATATGTTAACAGAATGTCAACAAACGAAAGTTTACTAAGCATAATGAAAGTTTCTCCAGCCTTTTACCAGCACAAAGTGGTGTATTTAATAAGCAAGGACATCAGCAGTTTCATTTACAGTGCTGCATAAAACAAGGACTTCTTAACAAAAAGTTCTCAAGTCTTTTTTAGTACATGGTCTGCTATTTTGCATTAAATTTTCAGCATCTCTTTAAAAAATCATACACGTATACAAATGTACACATACATGCACTCATCTTTCTTACTAATGATATTAAATACAAGTCAATGTGTTTATTTTATGTCATTTTCTTGTGTGGCAGGTAAGGAATATCTATTAAAATGCAGAAAATTTCTTTGGCCTCGATGTATTATTGTCTGTTTATATTAATTGTCTTTAGTTATATCTGTGGTGTTCTGTTTTTTGTATTTGTTTTCATTTGGGTTTTAAAAACTCAACCTGTCTTTGTATATGTTTTATATATGTATGCGCACATATCAGTGTTGATACATTATTTCCTGTGAACAGAGTTTTTGTTCTTGATTGTGTTCTGCATCCAGCATTCTGCATTTTTCAACATACACACAGACTTTCAGTGCAGATATAGTTTTCTGTGTTGATTTGTGGAAAGTTCTCCGAGTCTATTTTAAATAGGGACTTTCACTTTTTTTTCCTTGTAGAATTTTTACAGCCATGAAATAATTGTAAAACATAACAAAATTTTAAATACTGGGAGTTGATGTAGCTTAAAAAGAAATTCAGTTATGTTATAAAGACATTTAGAGGTAATTATGTTAGTGCCCATATTTTCCTTGTCCTATCATGCCACAGAGAGAGATACAGAGTTAGTCCCCATATTTTCCCATTTTCCCTGTCCTATCATGCCACTGAGAGAGATACAGAGTTAGTCCCCATATTTTCCCTGTCCTATCATGCCACTGAGAGAGGTAGTGTTAGTCCCTGTATTTTCCCATTTTCCCTGTCCTATCATGCCACAGAGAGAGATACAGTGTTAGTGCCCATATTTTTCTTGTCCTATCATGCCACAGAGAGAGATACAGTGTTAGTCCTCATATTTTCCCTGTCCTATCATGCCACAGAGAGAGATACAGAGTTAGTCCCCATATTTTTCTTGTCCTATCATGCCACAGAGAGAGATACAGTGTTAGTGCCCATATTTTCCCTGTCCTATCATGCCACAGAGAGAGATACAGTGTTAGTGCCCATATTTTCCTTGTCCTATCATGCCACAGAGAGAGATACAGTGTTAGTGCCCATATTTTTCTTGTCCTATCATGCCACAGAGAGAGATACAGTGTTAGTCCTCATATTTTCCCTGTCCTATCATGCCACAGAGAGAGATACAGTGTTAGTGCCCATATTTTCCTTGTCCTATCATGCCACAGAGAGATACAGTGTTAGTGCCCATATTTTCCTTGTCCTATCATGCCACAGAGAGATACAGTGTTAGTGCCCATATTTTCCTTGTCCTATCATGCCACAGAGAGAGATACAGTGTTAGTGCCCATATTTTCCTTGTCCTATCATGCCACAGAGAGAGATACAGTGTTAGTGCCCATATTTTCCTTGTCCTATCATGCCACAGAGAGATACAGTGTTAGTGCCCATATTTTCCTTGTCCTATCATGCCACAGAGAGATACAGTGTTAGTGCCCATATTTTCCTTGTCCTATCATGCCACAGAGAGATACAGTGTTAGTGCCCATATTTTTCTTGTCCTATCATGCCACAGAGAGAGATACAGTGTTAGTGCCCAAATTTTCCTTGTCCTATCATGCCACAGAGAGAGATACAGTGTTAGTCCCCATATTTTCCCATTTTCCCTGTCCTATCATGCCACAGAGAGAGATACAGTGTTAGTCCTCATATTTTCCCTGTCCTATCATGCCACAGAGAGAGATAGTGTTAGTGCCCATATTTTCCTTGTCCTATCATGCCACAGAGATACAGTGTTCTTACATCCTTCCTGTGCCGTTAAATGTCACATAGGGTTCACATAGTTGTTTGCCAAGTTTTCCTGTTTTCTGTGAGTCTTTCAGCTTCATCAAGGGATGTTATGCCCACTAAATGGGCTTCTCTTAACAATGTCCTCTTTAGAGTTTCACGTGATCGACCTCTTTTTCTTTGGCCTGTTGTGCTTCACTTGATAGCATGTTTTGGTATTCTCTGTTTGCTTCTTTTCATCACATGGCCTACATATGTCCATCTTCTTTTTCTTATCACCCATGAGACAGGTTGTTGTTTGCTCATCTGTCTTATCTCTGCATTGTTCTTGAATTCATTCCACTTTATACCAAGTATTTTCCTTACATGCCACAGAGACATTTAGAGTTGAGCCCATATTTTCCCTGTCCTGACAGGATGCTAGAGACTGATATAATCCTGCCTGACTGCCCTTACTTCCCTAGCCCTAGGCACCTTCTTCTGAGCTTGCACCTCCAATCTTCAAATGAGAGGAGTGCACCACATACTACGTAGGCTTATGTAGGTAACCACATAATACTGGTATTAGATTTTCTTGCATATATTTTTTTACTGTATTGTGTGATACCAAAGGAGACCAAAACGAAGATGGCTGCAAGACATTGTTGACGATCTGCAAATGGATGCAGCAGCGGTAGGCCATCTTGCTCACAACCGAGAGGCTTACAGGAGTGCTGTTTAAGAGGCAAAGTTCCGGAAGGTACATGCAAATGAATGAATGATGTGTGATATTGCTAATTCTCAATTTTTGTTTGTTTGTTTATTTGATTAGATGGAGGTTTTTGGTTCAGTTTTACACACACAAAAAAAAATATTCAAAGAGTGAGGAAAGTAGACAGAAAGTAAGATGAATACATACAAATGAACATAATCCAATATTTTGGCAAAATGCCTTTTTCAAGGATCACATACAAAAACAACACAACCAGATAAAAACACACAAAAAATAGATGAAAAATATAATCTCCACCCAGTAAGAGAGATGGGCACGCAATGCGAGTTTAGGATATGAAACAGCTGACAAAGTTGCAAAATTCCAGTTCACGTGTTAAACGAAAATAAAATGGTCAGTGAAGGTGAAGAACACATTGTAGATATCCCGAAAGTCCTGCTGTGAAGCTAAACAGACCACAGCAAACCACAGTTTTCAGTCTTCATAAAGAGAGACCTGGCTCCAGGAAACGAGAGCCTAGATGGATTGGGAAAGGGAAAAAGGACAGAAAACTGCCGCAGATTCATGGACGTCATGCGTTTCCCTGGTCATGATGGCCGAGCATCCAAGTCCGAGCACAGCAGAGAAAATACAATGTAATGGATGGTGAATAAACTAGTTAATGACTTTCTTGAATTCTCATGGCTTGACTTCTTCTTTCTCCTTCCCCTCATTCGTTATGAGCATTTTAGAAACATGGCAAGACTTTGTCTGGTAATGACTTACTGGCCACTACTAGTACCTCTCTAATGTGGTCATCTCTGCTTCCGTTCTTAGCATGTAAAGTATTACCTGTTATAAGTATAAAACCTTTGGCAGTAAGAATGTTTTTTAAATCCTAAATTTAAACCATGCTGTACCAGCTGGCGCTGGCAATTTTCCTCCATCATGTGTAGTCTTTGGTGTTTCTAATTAATTCAGATATTTTTCTTTTTCAATGCCACTTGGTCAGTCCACCGAGATATTTTTCTCTTGGCCTCCCTTCTCCTTCTTTTGCCTTTGAATTTTCCAGTCATTACCAAGCTCACTAATTTCTGTCTTCTCATGACAAGTTCAGGAAATATTGACTGAAATTTTTTTTTTTTATAATTTCAACAAGTTTCTATTGTTGTGAAACCTCAGAGGATCTCTTCAGTTACTTTTCTGGCTTTCCAAGTATGTGTTCCTTCTTTCTTCAAAACCACATCTCTGTTGCTTCCAGTTTCTTTTATCTTCTCTTTGTTAACAGCCATACAGCAACACATACAGTAATTACAGTAAAATGGTGAACACAGTTTTTGAGGTAACTATTCTTACATATTTAATTCAGTTTTATACACGCTGTACAGTCATTCATACAACTTGCAAAACAAAATGGAGGAAATTATCAGAATGTTGTATTCTACAAAACAATTGCAATCACATTTGATAAAAATCTGGCTCCTTTACCACAAGCAATCAAAGGAAATAATGACGGACACACACATAATTGCACATAAGTCGTTACGAGAATATTTCTGTTAAGTATTTACAGTCTGAGGTTTTACAGGTTATATGAACTTGTCCACTAACATTTCATAAGCATCAACACTCGGGGTGGCTGGTGACAGTTAATGTGAAATATGTTAAACTGGTATATTTTAATTTGATAATTATTTTGTACATTCAATATGAGACTTTACGTTATTGTCTAGAATGATGTATGAAACATTTATAAACAAAATTTAGAAACACGGGCTCTTTTATGGCCATTAAGAAGTCAAATGTTTGGTCCTGGCTTTCTGTACACATGTAAGTTTGACCATAAATTTTTGGTTATTTTAAGCATCAAGATAGCATAGCTTCAAAGATACTTTTTGGTACCACTGAGATAGCTTCAAAGATATTCCTTGGTACTTCTGAAATAGCTTCCAAGACATTTCTTGGTACTACCGAGACAGCTTCATAAATATTTCTTGTTAACACCAAGATAACTTCAAAGATATTTCTTGGTAGCATCGAGATAGCTTTAAAGATATTTCTTGATACTACCGAGATAACTTCAAAGACACCGTGGCAATTTTTACAACTCTAAGCACTCTGAACATTTTGCACAGAATCCAAGCACAATGTTATCATATATTAAAATCTTTCACGTGAAAAAAAAAAAGAACATACTTATACTCATATATATACTCAATATGAAATATTTACTTGCTAAAGTTAAGCTTTGTTTTGTTTTGTTGAGACACATTCCCTGATTGAGTGTAATAGATGAGACATAGTATAATAAAATCAGTTCATTTTTTTATATCATGACATACATATATCTTTGGTGAAAGAAAAAAAATCTTTGAAAAATTATATGCTGCAGAAAACACATGAGGGAAAAAAAATGAATGTTACCATATGATCCACATCTGCTGCAGCAAACATGATTCAGCTGGCAAGTACACGAATTCAAGGAAGCAAAGAATTGTTTAAGATACATAGGTTAAGTTTACCCTATAATACAGTCCACTGTTAAGAGAGGCCATTTCAGTGGGCATAACACTCCTTGATGAGGTTGAAAAGCTCACCAAAAACAGGAAAACTTGGCAGGCTACCATCTGAGCCCTATGTGATGTTTAACGGCACAGGAAGGATGTAAGAAGATAATACAGTCAAAAGTTAGTGGAGGTAACTGTAGACTGAACATAGTCTTTAAATGGCAGCACAAACAGAAAACTGTCAGGACTTTTATTTGGTCATTTCCTGATTTAGCTAACTGTCATAATGTAATGCAGAATGTTTGGAACTGAGAGAAAATTGTCTGATAAAGGGCAGAATGTCAGATGGACCTGTGTGGCTTTGCACTTTGAAAATAATGAATGAATCAATCAATCAGTTTCAGATTACACAGTTCCCCCACTGTCTATTTTCTTGCCATTATCAAACTCTGGATGTGTAGTTAACTTGCGTTTGCTTTTTTCCCCTCTATATAACACTCTTGTGGTGTTTGTCAAATCATCATGTTATCTGTGAAAGTCTGTTAGAATCTCAGTTCAAAAATGTTGATTTTATATCTGAAAGCTTGGTTCTACTGGCAGAGATGGGATGAATAGTTTTATTTCTCAGCCTAAACAAAAATCAGGATATCTGCATATATAAAATGAGGACTATGGAAGAAAGGTATTGCTTGGAGACCTTCAACTTTGCAGACAGTGTCACACTAAGGAAGACAGAGATAAAATAATGGTATACAGATTCATATTAACAAAAGCTAAATTATGAGAAGTTATTGTAACTTTGGTCAAAAAGAATTTTGAATGTTGACAATTTCATCCAAACAGCAGACACTGGTGATCATATTTTTCCATCTTCTTTGGTATTTGTAATCAATTTAAATGTTCTCTTCCCACACCATTTGGTCAGCGCACTGAGATATTTTTCCTTCTGTTTCTTTTTTTCCCCTTGAGTTTTCTAGCAATTAGTGCATTCCATAATTTTTGTCCCATCATGAAATGTCCAAGGAATTTTGACTGTCTTTTTTCTAATAGTCTTAATTATTTTCATTGTTCCAAAACTCCTTTGAGAGCCTCTTCACTGTTTTTTTTTTTTTCTGGCTGACCAATGTATCTGATCCATCATGATTCAGAACCACAACTGTATTGCTTCCAATTTTTTTTTTTTGTTAACTGTCAAAGTTTCACAAGCACACTGCAATACTGGCTCTTGAAATACTTTTTTTTTTAACCTCACATTTAAAGACATCCTCTTATCTGGTTAGCATCATCATCATCTTCAAGTCATACAAATCTCTTTTTTGCCTTCCTATTTGTAATTTGATTTCAGCTCTCTTAAAAAATTGATTCTTGGCAAATTTAACAACCTGAAACAATTCTCATTGGCTTGTTTAAAAATGGATAAAGCTTCAACCAACAAGTCAGCAGCAAAACAATTTGCAGTCTACAAAACAATCTCTCAGACTTTTTTTATGTAATGACATTTTAATACAACTGCTTAAACTGCATTAAAAAATTCAGAGAGAAACAACACGGATTACGAGGTATGGGTATCCTGACAACAGAAAAGCAACAAACTTGCTCTCAAAAACACACACACAAAAAAAGCAGTTTCTGTTTACTTTAAACTGTTCTAGATAATTTCTCACAGCCTCCACATTTTTTTTTCATGATGTTTTAGTACTTACATCTCCCTCAGTCTGAAGCAGCAATTTTACATAAAAAACTACAATCCTTCATAAGCTGGAGAAAGGTCTGTAGCTCTGCTTTTTTTTGTGTTTTTAAAGAACTTAAAAAAAAAACAAACTTATTCTATCATGGATACAATGTTCATGTCATGTTTTGTGACAATATATGACTACAATGACCACATGCACAAACTCACATCAAACTGAGAAGACGAAATGATGAGTTATGATTTTTAAATGACCACAAATCACTTCATCAAGCAGATATGCCAGCTTTTGTGTGTAAAAGTGTAAAAATATACACAAAATATATGAGAAAAATAAAACGAATCTTATTATTTTTTTTTTCATTTCATATTCACGACACAACTCTTGGAGAAATGATATGCTTGTATAAAATTACAAACAAATAAAAAGTTAAATGGTTTCTAAATATATATGTAAAATAGCCAGTATATAATATGTGAACATAAAAGTTAACATCCCATGTAAATTTGTTAACAAGCACCCATATTTAGAAGACACAGTTTAATGTCTGTCAGGCTACAGAGAATATAACCCCAGTCCTGAGTTCACATGTTTATGTTGTTGGCAGATACAAGAGAGAGAGAGAAAGGGAGAGACTAACTTTGCTACATGTCAGGACTTGTAGACCACAGAATGGATCTTTATCACAAAACAAGACCAGTGGGAACACACTGACAACAGACCAGACCAATCTATCCTCATCACTGACAAAACAAGACCAACTATAAAACGGACCAATCTGAACTCAAGAACAAACAAGATCCTTAAGAAGTAACAAAACTGACCAATCTGAGCTTTCTAGTCACTGGTGTATGTGTCTGGACCAATGAGGAATTCCATTTCCTACAGAGCACCACTAGGCCTGATTAGAAGTATTAGACAACTCATAGGCCACACAAACACTATCTGTTACAAGCTGTGACAGAAGTAATATTATAGGTTTACAAAAAGACATAACAAAACACACAGCAAGAGTTTCACAAAGTCTGGTACTAGGCAGTCAATTCTGCCTCTAACTAGTTCTGTCCAAACTGTCTTAAGTCTCATTTTTATACATATCACTTTATGAGACCAAAATCATGACTAACAACATGCCATAAAACACACTAACTGTAGTGGAAGATACTGGCTAGAAACATTAGCATGAATTGCGAAAGTGACTAATAAATATAGTACTTAAATTCCTATTACAGTCCAACAATAAAAGAGAAAACAATTTTATTCTATATTTTTTTGTCTTTAAATCAGCAAGGGCAGCTAATAGTATTCATAATTTTAATCCATTTTCTTTGAAGTCTAAACAGGTTACATTTTAAAGCACAAATCTTATCTAATGTCATAATTTTCTTTGTCACACACACTGCACATCTAAGCAGACAAAGGAATGAAAACTGATGTCCACAATTCTTGAAACTTCAGTTATAGTGATCTCCACTTTCTGTCTCCTGAAGGACACTTCACCAAGAGGTCAGCATATAGAATCACTGGCTGTTTATCGTCATGGATGACAATATAAAACGTGACATGCAAACCCCACTGACAAATTTCTCTTTTGTCAGCCATGTGCATGAAAAATGTTGCAATAAAGGAAATCTGACTTGCATAGTTTTTAAGTAAACAATTTGTTTTTTAAATTTCTTTTCCCACCATTTTTTATGAGCATCTGCTGGTATATAAGTTAAAAAATATATATTATTATTTGTGCACAATTTATTTTGAAGAGTTCCCCAAAAAACTTAATCTCACCAGAACACAAAACAAAACAAATGTAATATAAACACATTACAAGAATCTCTCTATGTCAGACAACAAACACTTCATATCTGATACAACTTTTTTTTTTGTCTTTGTCACATTCTGATACACACATACACATACAAATAGTCAAAAAGTAAGTTTTACTTGTCATTCTGATATGTTAAATGTGACCAGCAGAATACAACCCACTCAGTCAAGCCTACATGTCTTCAACAGCACAAAGGGCTTTGACTTTGGGGGCAGGTGAATTCTCAGGACAAAAGTGGATATCTGACATTCTGATAAAGCGTGGAAATGATGTTCACTATGGTCCGAGTTTGTGACACTGACCACTTCAACAACTACAGGAAAAGGAAAATATCATCATTACCACAATATCTTCATTATACCTCAGTGGCATGGAAGAGATCAAGGAAAATATGGGCACAAACACAACATACTTATCTACCTCAGTGGCATGGAAGAGATCAAGGAAAATATGGGCACAAACACAACATACTTATCTACCTCAGTGGCATGGAACAGATCAAGGAAAATATGGGCACAAACACAACATACTTATCAGCCTCAGTGGCATGGAGCAGATCAAGGAAAATATGGGCACAAACACAACATACTTATCAGCCTCAGTGGCATGGAGCAGATCAAGGAAAATATGGGCACAAACACAACATACTTATCAGCCTCAGTGGCATGGAACAGATCAAAGAAAATGTGGGCACAAACACAACATACTTATCTACCTCAGTGGCATGATACCTCTGCTGTGATCTCTCACCCACTGAAAGTGGTCTGTGTCACATCAATGTCACACTGTGACAGAGCACATATGACAACAACAAAACATAACGTAAATCTGAAGCTAGATTAAAAAGTAGAATAAAAAAAGTTACTTGTTTGTAACTCTTTCTTTTACAAACTTGTACGTGCGGCTTATGGTAGGAAATGAGAAAAAAAAATATATGCAGGGCAAACTTTTAAAATGAAAACTGCCAAAATTTCAAACATTCATGACTAGATCTAATGCAATGTTTATATTGGGGAAAAAAAAACAAACCAAATATGTAAAGCCATCTGTGAACCTGAATGGTTAGGTGCACGGCCAACTAATCTGGTGGTTGAGGTTCAAATCCCAGCAATGGAGATTTTTTTTTTTCTGATACCATCAAATAAAAAAAAATGTCCCAGGGTCCACCCAGCCTCTAAAAAAAAAAAATGGGTACCAGAGAAATCTGGGAAGGTATATGCAGCCAGGTGTGATACTGACCACATCACACTTTCATGTGCCGAAAGTCATGGTAATACGGGCCTAACATCACATCCCTAAGTATGCCTAAATGGCATGAAAACAGGGATTTTTTACTCTTACTTTACGCGTGACCCTAGCAGACAAACTAAAACCACCTGAAATATTAACGGCATTTTCTGAGATTAAGTTATATAATCTGAAGCTGGTTATGATGGCACGCAGACTAGAGACGTGAACTAGTATGAGAGTCAAATAAATTTTACACAAAGCACAACCACAGCAGCATAATCCTGAACAGAGCCAGCCTGTTCCAATGCTCAACAGTGCTTATATATGGACAGAGTGATAAGATCTAATTGGTTAGTTATAAAGTCCAGATATAGTCTTGTCACGGAACTGAAGCAGGTGATTGTTACTTTCTTCTTTTATAGGTAAACGATACAGAGGAAATGCTTTGTCTATATTGCATTAGTGTCTTTATATATGAATGACAAAGCTCACTTGTCTGGAAACTGAACAATAGTTGTGTGGGGTATGAGAATGTGGGTAGAAACCTTCAATGGAGTCATAAATATGAGAAGCAAACAGATGGAGAAACTATGAGAAAGTGAATGCTGGCTGACAGACTGATTTCCCCACACTGTACATACTGAGAAACAACTATGTCCTGATTTCCCCACACTGTACATACTGAGAAACAACTATGTCCTGGAACACAGATTTCCCCACACTGTACATACTGAGAAACAACTACATACTGGAATAGAGATTTTCCTACACTGTACATATTTTGCAAAAAAATCTTCAAGTAAGCTCCCACAAGCTCTTCTGTGACCCACAGTCTACACCAGTGGTTCCCAATTAACAAAAGTCCATGGCCCCCCTGCTGTTTCAAAATCCAGGCAACAGACCCCTATACTAAGTAAAAGTTTCATATCTGTATGGTAGCTATTTGCTTTAAATGCAAAATCTTTTTTTTTCAGAAAATCTGGGTAACCTTTAATGAATAAACACTACACTATACTAAAAACACAGTACAAACTTGGTGAATGTTCAAAATGACAATAATGTAGTTATGAAAAAAAAAACAGACAACAATTAATATTCCTATTTGTTCTGACAAATGAATAGAATATGAAATGTGTGACAGCAAACCAACCTAATATGGTGAGATAAATCAGCCCTCTATTTAATCCGAACAATCGCTTCCACATCTGGTTCAATATTTTGTGCTTTTAATCTAAAAATCTGGATCAACATTGAGCTAATTCCTGAGCTTGTTCTTCATGTAACAAAATGGCGAAAACGTTTGCTCACAAAGCTATGTGGAACAAAAGAGAACGAGATGCTTCAGTGCTTGCTCATACACCTTCTTATAATCAGAAAAAAACCTTCACCCATTCTTTGAAAATTATTTTCAGTGAATCATCACAAGGTATGTCAACAACTTCATTGGTAACACAGTTTACCACAGAAGCTGCAAAACCGCGTGTTAGAAAAAACATGAAAAAAAAAACAAAATTTTTCATCCATGCAGAATTTGCGAGAAAAATCGGCTGTTAAACATTTCACAGTGCAAATTAAAAAATAAAAAAGAACCTTTCTTTGTTTTTGTCATAAACCTCCATGGTAGGTTCTGTGGATCTCCGGAGGTCTGTGGACCACCAAGTGGGAACCACTGGTCTACACAAAATGTCCCACTATATTCACGTTCTCCAATCTCATTACAAGTATCTGATACAACAATGACCTTTTTGGGGTTTTTTTTTACAATGGATGTGAGAAGCTGAGAAAAAAAACCACAATGCAGGAAATTTTACAAAGTTTTTAAAAAAAAAAAAAGTTGAATTTAAACCTTCTTAACACGAACTATGAAGACTGAGTTTCACAACATATGAGTATCTCAGACATGCATATGTATCAGTGTTTCAAAGAAGCAGCGAGCACCCTCCTAATACGGGACTAACCTGGTGAGATATGAAAGCTAAACATGGGAGTTTTATACAAGTAACAGGCTCACAACATTAACATAATCTTCCAGGGATGTCTCTCACAACAATGGGTTTGTAGCTGAAGCAAAGAACACCACAACAGTGTGCCGGGACCTGATGGCCACGAACCCTAGTGAACTCAATAAACCCAGAAGAGGTTTGGAATCATGAAGAGAGAAAATAAGGACCTCTGTGTGCTGTGTTTGGATTGAGTAAAAAATGAGAATAATCACATCCCAGCTTTGAGGAGACAATCTAGCGCTGTATTTGGGTTGAGTAAGAAATGAGAATAATCACATTCCAGCTTTGAAAGGGAGACAATCTAGCACTGTGTTTGGGTTGAGTAAGAAATGAGAATAATCACATTCCAGCTTTGAAAGGGAGACAATCTAGCACTGTGTTTGGGTTGAGTAAGAAATGAGAATAATCACATTCCAGCTTTGAAAGGGAGACAATCTAGCACTGTGTTTGGGTTGAGTAAGAAATGAGAATAATCACATTCCAGCTTTGAAAGGGAGACAATCTAGCACTGTGTTTGGGTTGAGTAAGAAATGAGAATAATCAGATCCCAGCTTTGAAAGGGAGACAATCTAGCACTGTGTTTGGGTTGAGTAAGAAATGAGAACAATCAGATCCCAGCTTTGAAAGAGAGACAATCTACAAACTTCCCAGCTCCCCAAAGACATCATCAACTATGAAAAATGTCATTTACTTTTCTTATTAACTGGAATAGACTACCAAGATGCCATTCACCAAAAAAAAAAAATCTTCTTCTGTACTTCATTTCATCAATGAGTTAACCTTGGTCAGTTATTGTCAAATACTTTAAAAAAAAAAAAAAGACTGTTTAAACTCTTTCACTCCTGAAAGATCCATACTCTATCAGAATAAATTATGGAAAGAAACTCTGACAGACAAAAAAAAAAAAAAACTGATGGAGGTGTCTCTGCAATTAAAAAATATGGATTGGGTCAGAAATGGGCTCTGTCTCTCTCTTTGAACCTTAAGTGCCCAAGGCACATGAGGCTTCTGCACAAACGTAGAAATGGGCTACTTCTCATTTATTTAGGCTTTTGTCTAAATATCACTTTCAACACTGATTTGTGTGGGTCTGCAGGTTCTACCAACAATGCAAGAGTTGTTTTGAAGTGAAAGAGCTTTATAAAGAACTATTATTACATATAATAGTGATGTTAGTTTGTGCCGCCTATTACCAGCCAGCCATTACGACTGACCTATTTATTTACTACAGGCTGTCAGGCTGCGGTACAAACATTGCAAGTAAAATAAAGGAAGCGTAAAAAATCAATCAGGGCGTTAATGTTGACAAAAATTTTTTTTAAAACAAAACAAAACTCATCTTTTTTTTTTTGTTTTGCTTTTCACAATTTTTTTTTTACAACGGAAAAAAAAAAAATAATGCCTTTGGTTGTACTTTCCTTATCTCCTACGTCAGAGATTTCATGGACAAACCACTTCAGGTGTTCCAAAGTTTATTACACAATTTGCTCATTTTGACACAAAAATAATTTAAAATAAAATTTGTCTAAATTGGTCATTATTATTATGTTTCAAATCATTATCTATAAATTACACATTGTGACTGAATTACAAAAAAAAAAAAAAATCCTCATCAAAATAAAACTAGCAAAATAAAACTGTAAATAAATTGAACAGAGCAGATCTTTCTTTTCAAACATGGACAGGAAAAGGTTAATACTGTTTCACCTACACATCCGTTTTTCTGATGTGTCTCTTCTCATAGAGTTTCATCTAGTGTAACGTGACTTCTCGAGGCTGGAAATCTTTTCGGATCACAACATTTCCAACTGTACCAGAAGTGCAAGTACAGTTAGATATAATAATAACAATACAAATTAATCTTGCATAAAATGCTTTATACTCTTCTGTGTACATAATTCATTATATAAATCTTTTCTTATATTTTTGGTGTTATACAAATTTTCATTATATTCTTTTCTTTATATTCCAGTTTTATACCTAATCTTGTTTCTTTATTTACAATTTTATATTCTTTAAATTCCTTTACACATATTCATAATTTTATGCTTTTTTTTTGTTCCATGCATTCACAATTTTATACTCCGTTTTCTTTCCATATTCACAACTATATACCCTGTTTTCCTTCCATATTCATAATTTTATACTTTTTTTTTTTCCTTCCTCTGTTCCATGCATTCATAATTTTATACCCTGTTTTCCGTCCATATTCACAATTTTATACCCCATTTTCCTTCCATATTCACAATTTTATACTCTGTTTTCCTTCCATATTCATAATTTTATACTTTTTTTTTTTTTCCCTTCCATATTCATAATTTTATACCCCATTTTCCTTCCATATTCATAACTGTATACTCTGTTTTCCTTCCATATTCATAATTTTATATCTTTTTTTCCCTCCTCTGTTCCATGCATTCATAATTTTATACCCTTTTTTTTCTTCTAATAACATTCACCATTTTATACCATGTCCATTTTTATCTTAACATTGAGAAATGCATACCCTAATTTTCTCTGTTTATTCACAATTTTACACCTTATTTTTTTTTCATTACATATTCACATTTTTTTTTCTACTAACATTCAGTTTTATTTTGGTTTTTTTCTCTCAATATTTAGTTTTGTATCTTTGTCTTTCTATCCACATTCACAGTTTTTTACTTCATTTCTTCTCCTAACTTTTGCACTTTTGTACTAGGTCTCCTCACACTCACAGTTGTGTACACTGTTTTTACACTAATATTCAGTTCCCCCCCCCCAAAAAAAAAAAAATTCACAATTTTGCATGTTGTTTTGATATTTACTTTCACAATTTTGTGTGCTGTTTTTATTTTTACTTTCACAATTTTATATGCTATTTTTATACTTTCACAATTTTGTATGCTGTTTTATACTGAATTTCAAAATTTTGTATGCTATTTTTATACTCACAATTTTCAATTTTTTTATACTCACTTTCACAATTTTATACACTATTTTTATACTCACTATCACAATTTTAAATGCTGTTTTTTATACTCACATTCACAATCTTTTATACTGTTTTAATTTCCTCTACTCTAACACATTACCACTATTTTTGTATATTTACACTTACAACCTGACAAACAGTTCAAGCTGTCAGTTTTCACACCTGTGTTTCCTTCAACGCTTGTCTTATACTCTTTTCATAACTTCTCCTATCAGCTCATAAATTTACGCCCTTAATTCTGCCTAGTTCCCTCTTTGTTTTTAAAGCATCTTCTATCTCTTGCTGCAAACTTCTGAAATCTGTACACCATAGCTAGCTATGAGCACCACATTTGTTCAGCAAAGTAAATCTTCAAAGAGTGCAATCTATATAATATGATGGTATTCTGGACAATTACCACTATCTTCAAGTGAGTTTGGGTGGGGTGAACAGATGTGAATGTACAGGAAACATGAAAAAATAATAATAAAAAAAAAAAAATAAAGGCATCTAAATTACAAAGAAATTGTAGTAAAAGTGTGTGAGATCTCGACTTAATATAACATTATATATGAAAATAACTGCAACTTCTGTTAATATAACATTTCTGTTACAAGCAGAAATATTTAACAATTACATAAATTTACTGAAGAAAGTCAATATGACACTTCAGTTTATGGATGACTGTCACAGGTATTACTGTTCGGCTATGAGTGTTACGTTACATGCTGCCATTGCTTATAGTGCGTCTATAAAACACACGTCATGAAATAAATTTGTGTAAAAAAAAAAAAATTTTGTAAAAATTGTACACTTGAAAAATGCACTGCTTTATTCACAAAACTTATATGTCTAATTTGTTTACAGAGTTTCTTTGTCTAGTTTATTTATGAAAGCGACTTCAAATTTGATTCTCTTTATTTTTTTTTTCAAGTACTGGTATATATATATATATATATATATACACACATGTATAAAGAAAAAAAAATGAAGCTAGCATTCTTCTGAGTACCTGCAGGTATAAAAGTACCTGCAGGTAAAACAGTACCTGTACAGAAACTTGATCTGGATGTTGTTCTGTCATGATCAGGTTCTACAGACCCACTGCAGCTTCATCGTAGCTTGTTTGAAATGTTCAGTGTGAAATATTCTAACCTGCTCCACTTACAGTTTTAGAGTTTGTGGACTATTCCATCATCTGTGGTCAGTTTGGTCACACTTTTAAATCACTTTTAAAGAACTCACTGATGTATTATTTACACAATTTACTGATATTAAGAATATATAAAACTTTCTGTTCATGGATATGATTGTTTTTATTTCATCATATATCTCCTTTCTCCTCTGCCTCTTCTTCCCAATTATCTTTACTGCTTTTCTCCTCTTCACCTGCATGGAGATCTGTTTCCTACCACACCCCAGGGTTCTTGTTTTTCCATTATTCTTCTTGTATACATCTGCCACCTATGTCGTCTGCAAAATCTTTTGCAAAACACTCTTGTGCTTGACAAATATTTATTTCCTATTTCTACATCTGACTCCCATCTGCCCCATCTGACTCCTATTTGTCCTTGTGTTTCTATATCTGACTTCAATTTGTCCTTGTGCTCCTACATCTGACTTCAATTTGTCCTTGTGCTTCTACATCTAACTTCAATTTGTCCTTGTGCTTCTACATCTGACTTCAATTTGTCCTTGTGCTCCTACATCTGACTTCAATTTGTCCTTGTGCTCCTACATCTGACTTCAATTTGTCCTTGTGCTCCTACATCTGACTTCAATTTGTCCTTGTGCTCCTACATCTGACTTCAATTTGTCCTTGTGTTCCTACATCTGACTTCCATTTCTCCTTGTGCTCCTATGTAAGTCACACAATAACAATGCTAATCACCCAATGCTTTTATGGTTTTACATAAACCTGTACATTAAGTAACATATCAGCAGTAAAAGCCAATAAAATAAAACTAGCACTAAAGGCTGCCACTATTTATATTTTCTACAACGCATGCTCTATAATAAATGCATCTATCGAGATAGAAAAAGTAAAATGCCAAAGATAACGAAGCCTGAAAACATTCTTTCCCTGCTCTTACCCTGCACCGAGTGTCAGAGTTTCACGTGTATTAAGAAACAAAAACATCGTTACCAGAAATGCATTATTTTATGAAAGTTTTTTTTTTTATTATTATTATTGATGAATTCACAGAAATTTTTTTTTAAAAATGTGTAAGATCCTATATCTTTATCTGGTTTATCTTTCACCAAGATAACATGAAATATAGAATATCCATCTCACATAATCAGTTTTCAGCATATATGAACCTGAATGAAACAAGTTCATCAAGACTTTACAATGGGACAAAAGACTGGAGAAAATTACAATCTTACAGATTATTACATCTCCTGTAAAACAAAGAAGAGGACGTCACAAAGGGAAGTTAGCTCTGGATACTTGACTGGATTTTCAAGCATTTAGGAGGTGATCCGTGCGGGTACTTTTGAGGATAATGGTTTATTCTAGGAGAGTCCATGTTCCAGCTAGCATGGGAGGGTTGGTCATCAGTCTATATCTTCAGCCTCTATGAGTGCTGGAAAATGGAGATAGTAAACAAAATCATCAGTGATTTTTATCTCAATAACTCTTGTCTGACCTCCAGGTAAAATACTTTTTTTCTTCTTACACAAAAAAAAAAAATCCAATGCCAAAATTTAAAAAAAAAAAAAAAAATCCACTGAAAATCTAAGAGTTTGAGAATGATTTCTATCAAGCTTATGAATGAAAGCTTACTATCATTTTGTTATGATACTCACTAAGGCTGAGATTATCTGTCTTTATCTGACAATATGAGAACTGTAGTATTGTAAACAACTACAGATTTAATATGGATATTAATGAGCAAGTTCAGACCAAATGACATTAGTAGTTATTTTTAGCTTAAATGTCATACTGTGCACTTGTCAGCCTATGTGGGTTTAATAAACAAAAATATATTAAGCTGGGATTATAGGTTACCTGTGGAAGTAAGCTATTTCTACTTAAATGAGAGGTTTTGATAAAGATCATTTTCAGGCAAGGACGCTATTTCTACATAAATGAGAGTTTTTGCTGATCATTTTCTGGCAAGTATTCTTTTGTCTCTAAAATCAGTGAAACTCACTGCTGAGATATAAACTGATACAACTGGTGATGGTGACGTTATACAAGTGGTGACTGGTAAGTCCTCGGCATAAGGTACAAATACTTGAAACACACAGTTGATATTATGTGCATTTATAGATCAGGTCAATATAAGATTACACGCCAAGTTTCAAGAAATTAACTACAACCAGTTTTTTTTTACAGGCTACTGAAGTGGTAACGAGTGGCAGAAATTGAGAAAATGGATAAAATTTCTCATCGAGCAGTCATTCGCTACCTCTGCTTCAAGGGTTTATCATCAAAGGAGATCCATGAGGATATGGTAGAGACTCTAGGTGAGAGTGCCCCTTCTTACAGCATCATCATCATCATCATCATCATGTGCCATGCCGACTGGCGTTGGCTATTATGGTTCTCCAGAGTATCCGATCCTTCATGCAGGCCATCAGCTCAGTTGGTGATCTCCTCTCACACCATCCCGTCAGACTATCCAGTATCATTTCTCTTGGTCTTCCTCTTGATCTTCTTCCTTCTATTTTTCCTGTTGTTATAATATTTTCAATGCCCCCTCTTCTCATTGCACGTCCTATGAAAGTACATTGTCTCTCTTTTATCTTTTTGACAAGGTTTTTTGTCTCTCCAGCTCTTCTCATACATTCTTCATTAGTTATTTTTGCTGTCCAGGGGATTCGCAACATTCTTCTAATAAACCACATTTCTGCTGCTTCCAATGATTTTTGTGCAGACTTACCTATTGTCCATGATTCACTTCCATATAACAAGATAGGTTCAATATAGCATTTTAGGACTCGTTTTCTAACATTCATTGATAAGGATGTGTTGGTTAATATGTTTCTCATTCTCTGAAATGCAGTCTTTGCTTGGCCTATTCTGTGAAGAAATGGGCAGCTCAGTTCAAACATGGAAGTGAGAGTATGGAAGATGATCCTCGTCCAGGAAGACCAAGAACGGTAACCACAGATGAAACCACTGGCAGAATCCATGACATGATAATGGAGGATCGACAATTAACTGAGCGGTACATTGCTACTGAGTTGGGCGTCTCCCAGGAATGTGTTCATACCATTATTCTTCATATGACAGAGGTCTCTGCTCAATGGGTCCCGAAACTTCTTGGAGCTGATCACAAACGACAGTGTCTCAACATGTCAAGAGACAATCTTGGCCATTTTTCTGCAGATCTTGAAAAGTTTATTCAGCAATTTGTGACTATGGATGAGACTTCAACCAGAAACCAAAGAACAGTCAAAGCAGTGGAAACATCATGGATCCCCACCTCCAAAGAAAGCAAGGGTAGTTCTGTCTTCAGGCAAAGTGATAACTTCCATCTTTTGGGATTCAGAAGGTGTGCTATTGGTAAACTATCTTCAAAAGGGCAGAATGGTTACTGGGGCCTATTACGCTAATCTTGTGATGCAACTATGGGTCAAACTGAAGGAAAAGTGTAGAGGGAAATTGACAAGGGGAGTCATCTTTCAATTTCCTGATGCTACTCTGTGCTATAATAGTGCTGAATAAAAATATGACAGCATTTCATGAATTTATTTTCCTGATTCTTTGAATTTTAGTATTTCTTCTACAGGAACTTGAAATTATACTTTGTAATTTGACATTACAATGCACATTTGCCCCAAGTTTTTTTAGAAATATTTGCATACACAATGAAAATTTTGAACAAAAACTGCAAACTTAGAGGGAATACTATTTTACATATTATAAAAATAAAGGGAATACTATTTTACATATTATAAAAATAAGTTTATAACTGATTGTTTTCTTTCCACTGGGTATATTTACTTAAATAAAGAAGCTAAAATAGCAAGTGAGCTAAACAATGAAAATAAAACTAAAGATAACTTTATAAGCAATAAAAGAAATTGAACAAAATCCGCATTGAGCAGGTAATTTTTGCTGCATGTCTAGGCAATGTCCGATATGAAACTGATTAGAATACAAAATTATGTTCACCATATTTTGCTAAATAAACTGGTTATTTGATTTATTTATTTAAGAAGCCAATCATTTTTGACAGAAAGTAATTACGAAGAGGACTATAAAATATGCTAATCACTGAGTGACAGGACAAATTGTTTAACAAAAAAATTTGAATTTTAAATTTAGAATGCATATTTCAGCTCTTCAGGTCAAGTATCAAGATTAAAATTGTGTAATTACAAATAAGTACTGAGATATTTATAATATATCAACTACATGTTGCTGTATTTATTCACTTAAACAATGGATCATTTTAATCAAGTTAAGTATGGTTCTTAAAAAGTTTTTTTCCTATCAATGAGAGGACTGATTTTTGCTAAAACTTTCTGGACTGGAGACAAAAAAAAAAAAAACAAAAACGAATGAACGAACAAAACAAACACATACATGCATGTATGAACGCACACATACACACATATTCTCTGAAATCAGACTTAAGAGAAAAAAAGCACATATAAAAACTTAAATCAGACACAACAACCCCTCCCTTCCCCAAGACCCACCCACAGGAGAGAGAAATCAGACACAACAAACAAAGACAAGCAGATGCAGACTGAAATCAGGACACAAGAAAAAAAAAAATAAAGAAAAAAAACAAAAACAGACAGACAGAGAAATCAAACACATGAAACACACAGACAGTATGAAATCAGACAAACAAACCAAAAAAAAAAACAGAAAGAGAGACAGACCGAAATCAGACTCAAGAAAAACACAAAAAAAAACCAAACAAGAAACAAACATGTTATGCATGCACACACCCACGCACACTGAAATTAGACACAAGAAAACGAATTTCAGGAAGACATAAAACCGCAACTTTAAACAAAAACTAATAAAAGCATGAACTGGGAGGATGAGATTACAAATGCATATTAAAAAAAAGAAAAGCAAAATAAATAAAGAAAAACAAAAGCACCTACTAAAAATACTAAAACAATATACTAAAACACCTACTGAAAAAAAAAAAAACCCTCACAAATATTAACACTGATACACCTGTGATAATCACTGATATCTCTCACATCCTAACAAGATCACAGCACTTCTTTCATTCACGGTGATGCAGCTAAGAAAGTAATTTGTTTTAGCTCATATCATACAGTTATTCTACATATTCACCCATTATAACCACAGTAAATTTATACTAAACTGAACAATGCAAAGAACTTGATTCACTTTCTCACCGTTTATATTTCCACATACCTCACACAAAACCAACAGTCTAAAGCAACTAAAACATACTTCATGCTTATACGAAATCTATTTTGTATGGTTTTGAAAAAAATTGTTCAGAAAATTCATCAGTGTTATAAAGACGCTTTATTTGCTCATTCATATAATTCAATAATTAACTCATTGTGTGAGTTTTCTGCATTGGGAAAACTTTCTTCATTTTCTGGCCTGTGTTTGCATAATTCTTCCACATTTACAACCCGAGTCTATGTGTCTCATGAGATTTTTTAATCTTTTTTTTTTAATTCAAACAAGCTATATGCAGAATAGTTCACATAAGATTTTTCACATTTAAAATGCTTGATTTTAACCTTCTGAACCCAATGGCCGAGTTTCAGCCAAATCATATATCCAGGAAATCTTGAGAAATAAATATAGGAGGTCCTGGCAGTACTTTCAGATCAAGCAGTAACTCTATGACTCAGAGCTCTTGATCAAAGACTGCTTTATCATATACAAAGGACAACTTTTAGTTCATCTATGCAATCCTTTACTGATGAAGAGATCCCATTAGAAACAGATTTTGAGAGCCAGAACAAAATTATTTATCTTTTTGTAAGGTTTCAGGTTCAAAGAGTTAATGTGCCTGATCCCGTCTTGTTTCCATCAAATTAAAGAAATATAACTTGATCATTTTTCATAAATAAATTAACAAATCCCACTTCCCATTTGAAGATTTAAAGCAGTGACAAAGGCTGATATGCAACAAATATTCTTCATTCATAATACCAAATATCTGAAGGGAAGAAAGAAAGACACAAATAACAACTCATATTGTAACTGTAACAAAATAACATGCAGCAACAAATTAAAAAAATGAAACAAACAACACTTGTTAACTGAAAAGCAAATGAAAATATTACAGATAATAACAAACTGTATCTGTGACATATAGCAAGATGAGATTTGTACATTAAACTCAAAACATAACAAATGTGCATAGTGGATGCTTTATCATGTGTGAAATGAATATCAGATCATAAGTATGGCATTAGCTCACTCTTATACACATGAAAGAACAGAAAACAATGAAAATTGAGAAACCACTCTCAAATTCACACGACGTCTATAAAAAACTCACAAGGGTTGCCCATGGCCATACGGAAAGACTGGCGGCTACTACTAACTTCGGGTGGAAGTGATGACAGGTTTGACATCGGCGGCGCTCCTGGCGCTCCAGGCGCTGAGGGCGGGGCCACCCGTCGTGCGCTGGCCAGGCTGGCATCTGTATCACTGCCGCTACCACCAGACTTGCCACCAGGTTTGTCTTTTTCTTTCTTGCTACTTCCAGATGCACTACTTCCTGTAAGTTGAAACAGACAGATATCTTACTGCAAATTATGATAAAATACTCAGATATGAAAGAAATATCAACCTGTAATATCCACAATAAAAGACAGCTGACTGAATTATGCATTACAGCTTGTCTCGTCTTGTGCTATCTCCCTGTAACTGGGAGCTGGTGTTCTTTGCGGCTGATGCTGTGAAGGTGTTGAGGCACAACATCATATCGGCTTGGGAGCAGGTTATGGCAGCTATTTTTTTCAGTACCAGAGTGCAGGTAAAAAAGCAGGGGGTGTGCAATACTTCTTTAGCAGACTCCACCACCATGGGGACTATGGTGATCACAGCCTAGGCCTGTTACTGGGGGTACCAACAGGGAGGTAGGACAGGGTCTTGATCAGCTATGATTTGCTAACCCTGATGCTAACATATCAGCTGTGGGTCACTGACTGCCTAATGAGACAGCATCTTCACCCCCTATGCATCACAGCAAAGCAGGATAACCTTCCAATGGTTGATATTTTCTACTACACATTCAGAGTTATTTTTTCCTCCTGCCAAGTTCTTGTTGATATTTTCAAAGCTGAAATGTTCTTACACAATTCAGCAGCTGGCCCTATGGAAGATCCTTCAAATTAGATGGCCAGCAATGAAGAGCTACAGCAGAAAACAAACCAACCCACAGTAAAAAAAAAAAAAATGCTAATGAAAAGACACTGGAGATGGATAGAACACACACTCTGAAAGCCTACCAGATACATAACCGGACAAGCTCTCACCTAGTATCCCCAGGGAAAGAGGAAACAAGGAAGGCCTAGAAAAACCTGCTCAAGAAGTCCTCAAGTAGAGATCAAAAATATCAACTATGCCTAGAGATGGACAGAAGAAACGGCCCAGGATGGAAATAAATGGTGGGCCCTTGTTGACGGTCTACACTCCAGATATGGGTAAAGGAGGTGAAGAAGGAAGGATTCAACGCTATAAACTTGGCAGCAGCATCAGTGTTTTGTAACTCGTTATGTTTAACACAACATGAATATTCTTAACTAATGTTCCAGAAAACTCTGTTTCTGAAACAGCTTAATGAAACATCTTTAGAGATTACATAAATTCTCATGAAAGAAAACAGTTTTACAGCTAGAACATGACAGTTTCTATTTCCTATGAACTCTGTACAAAGAATGCATAACTTGGACCAGAAATGCAGAGGAAAAAAAAAATTTTTTTGCTGAATATCTTTTTTCTTCCACCAATTCAGGCACTCTTGCAAGGAGACTTACCCTAAAGTTAAGTCCTGAGTCTATAAATATAACTGGTAAAACCTAGATGGTTTATGGGATTATTCTGGAAAGCAGAAATTATTCATAAGCACCTCTGAAGTATGACGGTATTGAAACACTCAACTTTTGTGAGGAAAACTGATTAGTTCATCTGTACTTGTTCTGTATCCCTGAAACTGAGAGTGGGGTATTCTTTTGCAGCTGACGTGATGAAAGTATTGAAACATAAGCACCGAATCAAATGAGGAGGGGTCTTACTGTCTTGCTTACAGACATTGCATGAAGCTAAAGAGCAGGAAAAGGTATAGTGCTTTTCAGTAGCCTCTACCACCCTGAGGATTGCAGCAATCCCTGTCTGCAACCCAGGGTAGTTCTGATACTGGGAGCACTAATGGCATGGGTCTTGGCCAACTTTAGTTCCCTGGCCCTGACAACTGTGCCGTCACTCTACCACACTACTGGCCTGAGTCTTGGCCAGCTTTAGTTCCCTGGCCCTGACAACTGTGCCGTCACTCTACCACACTACTGGCCTGAGTCTTGGCCAGCTTTAGTTCCCTGGCCCTGACAACTGTGCCATCACTCTACCACACTACTGGCCTGAGTCTTGGCCAGCTTTAGTTCCCTGGCCCTGACAACTGTGCCATCACTCTACCACACTACTGGCCTGAGTCTTGGCCAGCTTTAGTTCCCTGGCCCTGACAACTGTGCCGTCACTCTACCACACTACTGGCCTGAGTCTTGGCCAGCTTTAGTTCCCTGGCCCTGACAACTGTACCATCACTCTACCACACTACTGGCCTGAGTCTTGGCCAGCTTTAGTTCCCTGACCCTGACAACTGTGCTGTCATTCTACCATGCTGTTGGCCTAAGTCTTGGCCAGCTTTAGTTCCCTGGCCCTGACAACTGTGCCATCACTCTACCACACTACTGGCCTGAGTCTTGGCCAGCTTTAGTTCCCTGGCCCTGACAACTGTGCCATCACTCTACCACACTACTGGCCTGAGTCTTGGCCAGCTTTAGTTCCCTGGCCCTGACAACTGTGCCATCACTCTACCACACTACTGGCCTGAGTCTTGGCCAGCTTTAGTTCCCTGGCCCTGACAACTGTGCCATCACTCTACCACACTACTGGCCTGAGTCTTGGCCAGCTTTAGTTCCCTGGCCCTGACAACTGTGCCATCACTCTACCACACTACTGGCCTGAGTCTTGGCCAGCTTTAGTTCCCTGGCCCTGACAACTGTGCCGTCACTCTACCACACTACTGGCCTGAGTCTTGGCCAGCTTTAGTTCCCTGGCCCTGACAACTGTACCATCACTCTACCACACTACTGGCCTGAGTCTTGGCCAGCTTTAGTTCCCTGGCCCTGACAACTGTGCTGTCACTCTACCACACTACTGGCCTAAGTCTTGGCCAGCTTTAGTTCCCTGGCCCTGACAACTGTGCCATCACTCTACCACACTACTGGCCTGAGTCTTGGCCAGCTTTAGTTCCCTGGCCCTGACAACTGTGCCATCACTCTACCACACTACTGGCCTGAGTCTTGGCCAGCTTTAGTTCCCTGGCCCTGACAACTGTGCCATCACTCTACCACACTACTGGCCTGAGTCTTGGCCAGCTTTAGTTCCCTGGCCCTGACAACTGTGCCATCACTCTACCACACTACTGGCCTGAGTCTTGGCCAGCTTTAGTTCCCTGGCCCTGACAACTGTGCCATCACTCTACCACACTACTGGCCTGAGTCTTGGCCAGCTTTAGTTCCCTGGCCCTGACAACTGTGCCATCACTCTACCACACTACTGGCCTGAGTCTTGGCCAGCTTTAGTTCCCTGGCCCTGACAACTGTGCCATCACTCTACCACACTACTGGCCTGAGTCTTGGCCAGCTTTAGTTCCCTGGCCCTGACAACTGTGCTGTCACTCTACCACACTACTGGCCTGAGTCTTGGCCAGCTTTAGTTCCCTGGCTCTGACAAATGTGCTGTCACTCTATCACACTACCGGCCAGAATCTTGGCCAGCTTTAGTTCCTTAGCCCCGACAACTGTGCTGTCACTCCAACACAATCATCTTCATTCCTGGATGTCTCTATAAATACGCCAGCACTTTTTTTTTAGGATTTCACCAAAAATAAAACAGTGATGAGTTTATGGCCATTCTGCATCATTTCATCGTTCTTTAGTAATCATATCAGATAAATGTCATGGTACAAAGCTGGCAGTTTTCTGTGACAATCTTAATCCTTCTACTTAGATCCCATTCTCCACTTAGGCTGGATGAGCTGGGTCATTGTTTGGTATCATATTAGTGAATGTTAAATAAATGGTTGTGTATTTTATAAGTATCACGGTTGACCACGTGAAACTCTAAAGAGTACATTGTTAAGAGAGGCCAGTTTAGTGGGAATAACATCCCTTGATGAGGTTGAAAAGCTCACCAAAAACAGGAAATCTTGGCAAACTACCATGCGACATTTTAACGGCACAGGAAGGATGTAAGATATGCAAGATATTTTATACCTTAATCCAAATATATATTTACTGACTAACAGTATATTTGCTGACAGGTCACAGAGTGTTGGGCCCTTTGTTATAGAACATCCCTCCCACACACACATACACAGAAATGTCTGTGGTCTGTGTTATATACAGGACTCACATTTCAGTAACTACTATTTAGTTTTATAACAAAGTTTTAATTACTCTAATGATTAACAATTTTTTTTACAAATTCTGTTTGCAGTCATAGCTAAATGACTTTCTGAATAATAATAATAATAATTTTGTTTAAACCCAGCTATGTCTTAAGACCTGTATGAGAGCAGAGAAGACTCAGCTACATAGGACACAGCCTTGCTACCAGGAGTCTGCCACTCAGACCTGGCCAAGCCACCATCCCACCTCCTCTACATGGTGCCCCTATAAACTAAATCATATATTCACTGGATCTGGCTAACAGAGTACAACTGTAGTCAGGACAATAAGCGGAAACTCTGATGTGTAGCCCGCTCACTCTAGGAACTTCTGTATGTTGCTGTAACCCACTCCCCCTCCTCATCCCAGTCCCAAGCCTGTGCTTCAAGATCTTCACCACGGCTGCAGTGTTTGAACCCACAGCATCTGCATGCTGTATCAAGAGATGCATGCCATCAACCAGGGCTGCTGGCACTGAACATCCAGCAAGCCAGAGAGAGGAGGAAAAAAAAACCCAAAACATTAAGCAAACAGTTAACATGAAACAAGTTTAAAAAAAAGGTAGCACATAAATAAGCAAAACATACCTATATAACACAAAATATATCCATTAATTAACTCTTTCGGTGCCACAGGAAGAAAAGCGGACGTATGGTTGGGTACCAGACTAAAAACGTGGGTCTTGGTCTGTAAGGGGGTATAGTTGTAAAATGGAATGGAAAACAGTATTTCCATGTACTTCCGTATACTTATATGTTTCAAAGTATAGCTAAATGAATGAAAATTTCATAAATGCAGAGTTTTTTAGGAAAAAAGAAGTAATATGTTTTTAGACACTGATTGTGGCCAGCTCACCATCGGCGAGGTCTAGATCTGCACTACTTACCATCTGAGATGTGTAGATCTACTTGTCGATCTCGTATTGTGATTCTGTGTTGCATTCTCGCTGAATGAATGTCTGAACTAACCTCCTAACTACTTCTCCAGTCATCTAAATATGTTTAGATCTACTTAGAAAACATTCAAGAGCAGCAGGGTGGCCATAGGCTATGTCCATACCCCTATCTACATCGCCAAAAATTGAAAAATTTCCATGCTTCTCGTCCTTTTTCTCGCTCGGCATCGCTTGTAACTAGGCACTCTTTCGCCATTTTGAAAAGTGTCACCGGAATTGCGGACGAAATATGTACAATCTAAATGTTACACCGGTTGTTGTATTGAAACAAACAATGATCATTATAATGACCACTGGTACGCAACAGGAAACCGGAAGCGTCATTATAATGACCAAAGGCACGGAAAGAGTTAAAATGAGAACAAAGGCAAAACATTAAAAACTCTAATCAACCAAAGTAAACATTGAAAGCAAAGGGAGCAGCAGGGGGTAAGAAGAAAGACTAAGACTATTATGAACACACCAACCTAAGCTACCACTGAAACTCCACACGCATGCAGGGTCATGATGAAAGCTATTATATGTCTGTACGTGGAGGCTTCCACCCCCTGAGCCTGTGGAAACTTTAGCAGGCTGCTGCTGCTGTTGCTGTAGCTGCTGTGCCATTTGCTTATCTTTGTTTTCCCACAGCCTCTTCAGCTGGTTATAGGTGCTGGTTAAGCATGCACATTCCTTACCCACAACTGAAAACAGTAATAAACAATGGGACTAAGGGTGTTGCTGGGATTACAAGTAATGGTATGGTTACAATGGTTACAAGTCTACAAACAGTGGGACTAAGGGTGTTGCTGGGATTACAAGTAATGGTATGGTTACAATGGTTACAAGTCTACAAACAATGGGGCTATGGGTGTTGTTGGGATTACAAGTAATGGTATGGTTACAATGGTTACAAGTCTACAAACAGTGGGACTATGGGTGTTGCTAGGATTACAAGTAATGGTATGGTTACAATGGTTACAAGTCCACAAACAGTGGGACTAAGGGTGTTGCTGGGATTACAAGTAATGGTATGGTTACAATGGTTACAAGTCTACAAACAATGGGGCTATGGGTGTTGTTGGGATTACAAGTAATGGTATGGTTACAATGGTTACAAGTCTACAAACAGTGGGACTAAGGCTGTTGCTGGGATTACAAGTAATGGTGTGGTTACAATGGTTACAAGTCTACAAACAATGGGACTAAGGGTGTTGCTGGGATTACAAGTAATGGTATGGTTACAATGGTTACAAGTCTACAAACAGTGGGACTATGGGTGTTGCTAGGATTACAAGTAATGGTGTGGTTACAAGCCTACAACATGAGGACTCTGTTATAACCTGTTGAGTGGTTAAAAAATCTGAAATGATGACATGGTTAAATTAGATTTTTTTTTTTTTTAGATTTCAGAAGGACTGCTGTCAGTTACAGAGAAGCCAAAAAAGAAAAATCAAGAACACTGGATATCACAAATGTTATAAAGAGTCAGGCACCTAATACATAATAATTTTCTCAGAACTGACAAGACGTGTTAGAAGCCTTACATGATGGACTGGTCAGAAGAGCTGTGTCAATAATGCTAGTTAGAAGTCTGAGACGGTTAGAAGTGTTATGACAATTTAGGAGTCTGTGATGGTTACAAGTCTATGACGTGAGAATTTTATGACGACGGTGTTGCTGTTACAAGCCCAGGACAGGGGAATGTTGGCATAAATAGCTGCAGGGACACACTAGAAGCTACACAATGAAAATGATGCTGCCATACATGAACAGAAAGTTTAAAAGCAAGCATAAAAAAATAATAAAACTGACAATGATCATTGATCATGAAGCTATAAATTATAATAAAGCAACTGTAAATGAAACAAGCAATGATAATTTCTAAAACAGAAAAAAAAACCAGACACATGAAGCATAAAAACCAAATTAAAGTTATGGCATTTCACATTTCTGAAATATTTTATACATTCTTTTTTCTTTAATTTGAAATCCATTTCATCTGTGACCCAACACTTCTGAAAGATCATTAAAATCACACAAGCCATACAAAATACATGACAAAATATTCTTCAGTATATACACATTTTAACAGTATATATATATTATCTTATATCTTATATCCTTCCCGTGCCGTTAGACGTCACATAGGGCTCGCAAAGTAGTTCCCCAATTGTTCCTGTCTTCGGCGAGTCTTTCAACCTCAACAAAGGATTTTATGCCTGTTAACTTGGCCTCTCTTAATAATGTTCTCTTCAGAGTTTCACGCGGTCTGCCCCTTTTTCTTCGGCCTGTTGTGGTCCACTTGATAGCTTGTTTTGGGATTCTCTGATCATTTCTTCTCATCAAGTGGCCAACATACGTCCATCTCCTTTTCCTGATCACCCGTGAGACTGGTTGTTGTTCAGTCATCTGTCTTATCTCTGCAGTGCTCTTGAATTCATTCCACTTGATGTCGAGTATTTCCTTAGGCATTTGTTTTCAAAAGAGTCTAATTTCTTTTCTATTTCTTTAGTTGTTTTCCAGCTCTCGCATGCATAAATGAGGGTGGATATTACATTTGAATTGAATAGTCTTAACTTGGTTTTTGTGCTTATAACTTTTGAATTCCATATGTTCTCAAGATTCTTGAAGATTGATGCTGCTTATATATATATATATATATATATATACTGTTAAAAAAAAGAAATGCAACAAATACAATGTTGCGATTTAAATTGAAGTTTACTGATCAGACAAGGGCAAATTGCCTGAAAAATTGACTTGGACATCAACTTCACTGTTGACCTGAATTGTACTCAGCAGATGATTCATGAGCACAGAAAAGCAAAACTAGCCAAAACAGCGTTTTTAATAGTAACTCATGACAGGTTTATGAGAATCCCATGAAACTTACTGAACACAGAACTCACTGACCATGCTATTGAATGCCTATAAAAGATTGATGCTCCTTGAATCAATTCGTTTGAAAATTCAATGCGCAAGTATGGCTGATCTCACTACAGAACAATGACTCATCATCACTGGACATTTACAGGCTGGACAGTCACAAAGTGTAGTGGCCAGACGATCTAATGTGGTTAGAAATGCCATTAGTTGGCTTTGGAGATGATTTCAAGAAACTGGGTCGGTTGCAGACTGGCCATACAGTGGAAGACCCATAGTTACAACTCCTGCCAAAGATTGCTTCATATGGCTGCGCCACCTCAGGAATCGATCTGCATCTGCGTCCTCAACAGTCCGGCCAATGACAGCAACTCGTTGAATTTCAGATCAAATGGTCAGGAACCAGGTGCACGACACTGGTCTTTGGGCTAGAAGACCCTACAGAAGTCCTGTTCTTATGGACTGGCATTGCCAGAACCAACTGTGGTGGGCGAACCAGTATCGTCACTGGACCGTTGCGAATGATTGGAGAAGGGTTTGGTTTAATGATGAATCATTCTTTCTGCTCCAGCAACATGATAGATGGAGAAGAGTTTACCGAAGAGTCCATGAGCGCTACGCCCAGAACTGCATGGATGAGGCTCCTCCACATGGTGGTGGAGGTGTACTGGTGTGGGGGATGATCAACTTCATGGAAAGAAGTGACCTGGTGCAAGCTGAAGGACACCTGAATGCCCAACAATACGTCGCTGAAATTCTTCATCCTCATGTCCATCCATTTCTGGCTGTACCACGGCTGATTTTTCAGCAAGGTAATGCTCGACCTCATGTAGCACAACTCACTACCCAGTTCCTCGCTGACAAGATCCAGACCATTCCGTGGCCATTCATGTCATCAGACGTGAATTCAACAGAACACTTATGGGATGAACTCAACAGACAAGTCCGCCAGCACTGTGGGAAGAATGGGCAGCCATCCTACAACAACAGATCCAATGGCTAATTTGATCAATGTCAAGGAGATGTCATTCTCTGATACAGGCCAGAGGAGGAGACCATACACCTTACTGAAACAGAGGTCTCAGTCGCAAAGAATAAAGTCCACACCAAATTTAATGAACATCATTTCATTGTTAAAGTCTTAAAGTTTCTTCATGCCAAGATTGAAACATTAATTATGTAAAGTAAAATTCTGATACAAGTTTGAAGTTTGGTGTCCATTACAACTACAGTAGTGTTGCATTTCTTTTGTTGAACAGTATATATATATATATATGGTAAAGGTAAAAGGTAAAATTCCCGTTTCCATGTCATTAAGGCATAGTGGGGAATACGGTGTTAGGCCTGTATTTTCCATGACCTTCGGCACATGAAAGTATGATGTAGTCAGTATCATCCCTGGCTGCTTTACCTTCTCAGATTTCTCTAGTATCCATTTTTTTAGGCTTGGGGCCTTTTTGGTGTGTACCAGAAAAAAATTCCACTGCTGGAATTGAACCCTATACCAATGGATTAGTAAACTGAGTGCCTAACCACTCAGCTAACCAGGCATATAAATACAGTCCTCTATTAACTGCATAACATGCACAGAGAATTGAGGATTGTATTTATGTTGATGATGTGATATATGTTTATATGATTAGTTCAGTTTTATATATTTCTGAGACTGTTTTGTTGTCAAGACTAGCAAAGCATGGCTGATCAAGATCCTACATTACTTTCATAAAGTATTTCCCAGAAGCTGTGCTGTGTTACAATATCCTGGTGAAAGAGTTTGGGATTCAAGTGATCCCCAAAAGTACTGAACAAAATGAAAAGACTGGCAACACTTCCTCACCTAGAAGACATTGGTAAATCATCTTATTATCCACAATGTGGAGCGCAGAAACTTCTATCTTTCTGTTGCCATCGCTAAACAAAAAACAGTAAACCACTCATGCTCCTCAGCATTCACAACAAAATAAAGATGAAAATATTTACACAAATCAAAACACCAAGGAAAGTCTATTAGTCCAAAAGTCTCAAGTCAACCCCAAGTTTCTCTCTCTCTCTCTCACTCTCTTTTTTTTTTTTAAACAAAATGAATAAAACTGTACTTCAAAATATAAATGAGAATTTGTGATAAACCTTTTCTAATAAAATGGATAGTGAAAAATAAAAACCAGAATAAGATGGAAGAATTAGAAAGATTAATTCATCATAATGGAAACTTTTGTGAACCACATTTTAATCTGAGGTTTCTGTGCAAGGGAATTCCATAAGTTTCTAACTCAACAACCAGTTTACCATGAGACAGATTAAGTGAGAAACACTCACAGTGCTATGGCAACAATAATTCAAATAAGTTTTTAATTAAAATAAGGCCTAGCTACCATTTTCGTTCATTTAATTCTCAACCTCATCCCATTTTTTGTTTGTCTGGAAACTGCTCTAATGTGACCTATTCTGAGTACAATAGTTTTTGTGCAAATTATAAAATTCCTATATTCTAAACGTATAATAATTCTGAGATATAACTATCAGCACTGGAACACTGAAAACATAAGCACAGGCTATGACACAACATACGAGAGGTGATTGATAAGTTCTCGGCATAAGGTACAAATACTTGAAACACAGTTGATATTACGTGCATTTGTAGATCAGGTTAATGTAAGATTAAACACCAAATTTCAAGAAATTAACTGCAACCAATTTTTTTGTACAGACTACTGAATTGATAAGGGTGGCAGAAATTGAGAAAATGGATAACATTTCTCATCAAGCAGTCATTCGCTACCTCTGCTTCAAGGGTTTATCATCAAAGGAGATCCATGAGGATATGGTAGAGACTCTAGGGGAGAGTGCCCCTTCTTACAGCACAGTGAAGAAATGGGCAGCTCAGTTCAAACATGGAAGGGAGAGTATGGAAGATGATCCCCATCCAAGAAGACCAAGAATGGAAACCACCGATGAAACCACTGGCAGAATCCATTACATGATAATGGAGGATCGACGACTAACATTGCTACTGAGTCGGGCATCTCCCAGGAATGTGTTCATGCCATTATTCACAATGATCTTCAAATGACAAAGGTCTCTGCTCAATGAGTCCTGAAACTCCTTAATTAATTTTAACGAGTGAGTGGAGCCATCATGGCATCTAGGCAATGTTTTAGCATGTTTTCTTTTTCCACTGGAAACAAAAAGCTAAAGAGGCTAAAGACATATATTCTTTAAGCTAGTCTTGGGCCTCTCTTTGGTAAATGGTTCTTGTATTTTATTTCCTCGCTATCAATGTCAAGAAGTTTCTTCATCAATATCTTTAAAAGCCTAGATTAGCTTTATGTTTAATGACAATTGTAATTACTGGCGTACGGCGCTAAACTAACCAGACAAGTACTGCCACACAGAGGTTAACAACACAAATGAAAGAAATAACAAAATCAGATCTATCTATCTATTTACATGAATGTTAATGGTTTATCACAAGTTCCAATAAACATGATGTGAAATTTCCACTGAACAGACATGTCCTGCCAATGTCACACATCTCAGCCTCTTATAAATTTGCAATAACTATTTTCTCTTCTATTATCAATGAAAATTAAATCTGTTTTCTTTTTTTTTTTCTTGGGTCTAGTTTTCACTTTGTAAACATCCTGTGACATAGTTCTACCATCTCTTGACACTGTTCTTCCTCCAAAGACACCACATACAAACATAAGCAATAACCTACACTGTGAGAGCAGCAGCCATGTTATATACTAATTTCTTGCATTCATTATTTTTAAAAAAAAACCATATATTTTAAGCGTACAGCTGAAGCTAAAAATTGATGTTTCTCTTAACAATAGATTACGATGCCGAAACAAAAAAAAATTTGCTGTCATAGAAATATGCATAACTTTTACTGTCTGCAAAATCCCAATTATATATGTAAGTTTAGAAATAAAGTGCAAGGGATTACCTGAAGCACTGTGAACACTCCCTGCGCTACCATCACCACCAGTACCAACTGCACCACCTGGGGCATCAACAATGGTACTTGCAGGCATTGGGATGCCAGGTGGCACATCCACAAAACTGCCCACAAAACTCTCGCCGCTGTTGAGAGCATAGGCCGGGATGTAGTGCAAGTTCTGAGGCAGGTACGTACTGGGGGCGTAGGGGAACTGGCTACTTGTCCATGATGGCGGGGGGAGCGGGGCCAGAGTGTCCCGGTCAGCTTCTGAGACCGAGTCAACATCTTCCAGGTTAAGGGAAGCAAGATCTGAAGATGGATACAGATAGAAGACTGAAGATGTACAGGATGACGCAGGAGTCGAGGAATATCTGAAGATGCATTATGTTAGAAGAGTGAAGCAAGATTTGATGCATTATGATAGAAAAGCAAAGAAAGATTTGATGATGTTTTATGAAAGAAGAGCAAAGAATGATCTGATTATATATTATGAAAGAAAAGCAAAGAAAGAACTGATGATGTATTATGATAAAAAAAAAAGAAGCAATATTTGAATATAGGTAGATGAGTGAAGCAAGATTTGGATATGTTTCATGACAGAAGAGCAAAAAGTATGAACTGGTGATGTATTACAATGAAGAAGCATAAAAAGAGCTGATGATGTATTATGATAGAAAAGCAAAGAAAGAATTGATGATGCATTATGATAGAAGAACAAAGAAAGAACTGATGATATATTATGACAGAAGAGTGAAGCAAAATTTGAAGATAGATACAGACAGAAAGAGAAGCAAGCTTTGATGATGCATTATGACAAAACAGTGAAATGAGATTTTAAGACAGAAAAAGAGACTTGAGGATAGATACAGATAGATCTAAGGGCTGATACAGATAGAAGAGAGAGGAAAGATTTGATGATGTATTACGATGGAACAGTAAAGTGAGATCTGAAGATAAGACATAAACAGAAGCAAGATTCGATGATGTATTACGATAGAAGATCACCAAATACTACTGCATTATCTTATATTTTTGATAATGGTAAACTTTTCTGTACTCACCATCTCAGTTTCTTACAATCTATTTCAGTTACAATTTTCACATATTACATCATAATGATATTTTATTTTTTGTGTATGAAAACTTGCAACATGAAATATCTAAAAACTAGCAGAAACAATAACCCTACCTGGATACAGCGGAGGACCTGAAAGAAAGAACAGCCTGGCATGAGGATGATAAAATACAACTACATACAACACTCAACCTCCTAACATATGTGATGATATATATGTAAATAACAATAAACCTGACAAGAGACAAAACAAATGTATATAACAATCAGCCTTCTAATATAATGTGACAATACATATGTATATAACAATAAAGCTTCTAACAAGAGACATTACAAATACATATAACAATCTGCCTGTAAACATTTCCCTAGTGAATTAAACAGGTAACATTGTTGCCAGCAACCATTCAATAATATTTGACCTCACATCTGTACTTTTTTCAGAAGCAGATACTATAGTTTCTGAAATACATTATTACATCTAAGAGTAAACTTTCAGGTAAAATTTTGTATAAATTTTATACTAAAATTTCCATAAAAAGAATTGAAAGTTGAGATACTGGATTTTTAAAAAAAAAAAATAAATCACACTTTATACAAGTAATTTTCTGCTTCATATTTTCAACATTTAAGCTCACCATTTCTGTACTAGTTATCTCATTACTTCCACAGTAAGAAAACTGATATATAAGCATCTCATTATCTCCATATCAAGACAACTATAATTTGATTATCCCATTATCTCCATAGCAAGACAACTGCTATATAGGTTATCTCACTACTTCCACAGGAAGACAACTGATATATATTTTAGCAAGTCAAAAATTCATCACATTTTTCAATACCCTAATTTCGGCCAAGATTCCAATCTCAAACACTATACTAGTATTTGTAACGTCATGCTGACATCACATGTTGCATCATTCTGAAAATGTGCATAGTCATTTTTAGTCAATGAAAAATCACAATATAAGTGATCAACAGAAGGAAATATCAGACAGCAAGGTCTCCTCCTGAGGCATTACTGGAAGAAAGGGCTGAAATCCTCTGAAGCTGCTCATGAAATCTGAAGTGTTGGAAGGGGAAAGAAGTGGTTCCTGAAGTTCAGGTCTGGTGACATCGACACCAAAGACAAGCCCAGGTCGGGACACCCCTCAACCATCAATGATGAAGTCCTGTGCCAAGCTGTTGAAGACAACCCCAGTACCAGTACACGGCACTTGTCAGCCCGGGGCAGCTGGACCTGTCTCAAAGCACCGTAGGCAGCCTTGATGTGTTCCCCATGATCTCACTTCCCAGCAAGCGCGAAGATGTGTTGATATCTGTTGTCAACTGTTGGCAAACTCACAGCGGTTTCTCCACCATATTATCACTGAAGATGAAAAGTGGATTTTCCTGCAATGCCCCAACACTGCTATCCAATGGCTCCAGCCAGGTCAGGTGGCAGAGGCGGTTGTCCAATGAGGCCAGTTCGAGAAGATTATGCTTTGCATCTGGTGGAAACAGAAGGGTGCTCTGCACTGGGAATTGGTTCCATTTAGTCACTCCGTGGACACGAATCTGTATGCTGAGCAAATGAACTGGCTGCATAATATTCTGTGCACCCGATACCCATCATTCATCAATAGGAAGTGGGTACATCTCCAGCATGACAATGCTCCAGCACACACTTCCAATGTGGTCCACGGACAACTCGGAAATGGAGGGAATCGAGGTCCTATCCCATCCTTACCTTGCACCCTCTGTCTACCATCTACTCTGCATGATGGCATACTTCCTTCAAGGGCAGGAATTCAGTTCAATGGAAGAAGTAACTTAACAATATGTACAACCAGGAACAATGCTAAGTATATATTATGTTGCTTGATTCTGTGCAGCAGTGAAACACTGCAAAAACATGACAAAACTTTGACTAATCCTATTAAGTTATTTCACTACCTCTACAGTAAGACAACTGCTAATGTTATCTCGTTACCTCCATAGTAATCTCCAAAAACATAATAACACTGTTCAGAGAAGGTTAGCTTGTTAACTGTATGTCGAATATAGCCAGCTTTCAGTAAATGACAGGCATATTTTCGTGCATCTCGGCGGTCGGCAAACCCTTCCACATGTGTGAACAACCAGTCTACTAAATCTGCACCTGTTGAAATTACAAGAATTTTTGTCATATTTATATGAAAACTAGCATGTAAATCATTTCTCTTTTCTTCTGCTTTGGTATGTCCCTCTCCACATCTCATTAAGAACTCGCAGGACCTTCGTTATACTCCTACGATATTTATATTCACTTAAATGACTGACACTTCAGACAGTAGAAATTTCACCTATAACACACAAGATGTGCATGCTCTACATGGCACCCACAGCTCACATAAAGACAAGAGCAATGCACAAGAATCAGATACAAAGAGCAAGAAGAATGAAGAAAAGATATGAATGTTGTTAACTTTCATGAAAGCAGCATTAAATCTTTCTTAGAAATGAATTGTTTATTGAAAATCACAAATTTTATTATTATTTCTATTCTGTGAAAGGCAGCTGTCAGAGATAATTGTCACCCACTGGAAAAACTCAAGGCAAAATGAAAGAAGATGAGATGAGAAAGACCAAAATATTTGGATGGACTGGCCAGGTGGTACATGAGCTTGTCAGAACCGAACAGAAATGCAAAGGAACATACAAAAAGAAAAAAAATGACTGCTAACACTTATCATATAAAGACACTTGATGATTATGATCCATGATCCTTGTTTTGGGGCGGGGAATTACTCAAATTAGTCACTAGTTCTTTTATTTATTTTTAGGAAGTCTTATGTTATACTCTGTTGTCTGGCAAATGGCTTCATTGAAGTCAGGACATTCCTAACTGCTCCGGCCCCCCCCCCCCACCCAATCAAATTTCCAGATATCATCTTAGAACTGGTGTTGCCACATAGACACTCCAAGCACCTGTGTCAATTTCTGTGGTAGATTTCTTAGAATTTTGCCTGGCAGCGGGCCAGCTGGCCTACTCTTTTTGTAATTTCCAGCTGCCAAGTGATTTTTTAACGTGGCTGACAAAGCACACGTGCCCCAATATCTAAAGACCAGGGGAATTTTTACTGCTGGAGAATTCAAAAGAAAAAAATCCCTGCCACTTCTCCAACACCTGAAGCAAACATCTAACCCTGAGACCACACAGCCCTCATCTTACCCGTGCCGCTAAACGTCACATAGGGCTCGCCTAGTAGTTCGTCAAAACTTCAGCCCTCATCTTACGTCTTACATCCTTCCCGTACCGCTAAACGTCATATAGGGCTCGCATGGTAGTTCACCAAGACTTCAACCCTCATCTACATTACACAAATGTGGCAAATAAAGATGGGAAAAAAAAAAAGGATTGCTTTAGTAAGTTTCTACTTTTTAAAAACTAAATAGAAGAGGATTAATACTTTTTGTACAATGATGAATGTTTAGTCTCTCAAAGTCAGCTCATCAGTTTTGCTTGTGCTGCACTATAGAAACAGTCTCTGCTGCTTCTATGACACAACTTGTAGATCAGTGACATAATTAAATGACCTCTCCACAGGTGACAAAGCAGCTAATTTGACAAGGCTCAGATGCCCAAAAATGCATGAAATTCTGCGGTGTGACTAGCAGAAAGGTGCCAGAGATGTCATCGTAGTTACTCACCAATAAATGCATTTGCTATAGTAATCTTGAGCCACATTCTGTCTCTAATCTCTAACCCTGAGTCTGGCTGTGCCATAGCTTTCACTACTGTAGCCATTTCTGTGCTGATGGTCAGGTTCAAGTCATCAAGACCTTCAGTATATAGAACATAACAAGAATATTATATTATATTGTGCTCGAAGAGATAACAAGTTTTTCACATGCAAGTAAGTCCTTTGTAGATGAGATTAAGTTCACAATGAGAAAAAGACACAAGAAAAATGTTCCAGTAAAAAACAGTGAGTTACTTCTCAGATCTTCTTCTTCATGAAGTCATGACTATTCTACAAGAACAAACAAATAAACAAATAAAAACAAATCAATGCTCTACCAGCAACATTTCTAACGTTATGAAACTCATCACAGAACATAGAATACATCACATCTTATAACAGACATGAAAAAAAAAAAAAATTTTCAGAGCATACATGAGGATATTTATGGTTTAGTTATCTGATTATCTTCAGCTGACAACACAAGACAAAAAGTTCATTACTATCAAAAGCTGTCTTAACTCTTTCCGTGCGTATGGTCGAATTTTCGACACTTCCGGTGGTCCCAAGCTACCGTATGGTCGAAAATTCGACAATCATTGTTCCATTAAAACAAGTGGTGTAACATTTATATTGTACGGATTTCGTCCGCGATTCTGGTGACACTTTCAAAATGGAGAATGCGTGCCTAGTTACGAGCGATGCCGAGCGAGAACAAGGACGCGAAGCATGGAAATTTTTCAATTTTTGACGATGTAGATAGGGGTATGGACATTGCCTATGGCCACCCCGCTGCTCTTGAATGTTTTCTAAGTAGATTTAGACATATTTAGACGACTGGAGAAGTAGTTAGGAGTAATTAGGAGGTTATTTCAGACATTCAGTAAGCGAAAATGCCATACGGAGTCACAATACGAGATCGATAAATAGATCTACACATCGTAGATGGTAAGTAGGGGTAAGAAGCGCGAATCTAGACCTAGCCGATGGTGAGCTGGCCACAATCAGTGTCTAAAAACATCACATTACTTCTTTTTTTTCCTAAAAAACTCTGCATTTATGAAATTTTCATTCATTTAGCTACACTTTGACACATATTACATATACGGAAGTACATGGAAACACTGTTTTCCATTCCATTTTACAACTATACCCCCTTACAGTCAAGACCCGTGTTTTACTCCCGCACGCAATGACACGTCCGTGTTTCTTCCTCCCGCACGGGAAGAGTTAACATTTTATTTTATTTTACCTAAAGTATTGTGCATGATAATAATGGCTTCTCTATGTACTCATCAATCTAACTTCATTATATAAATCCAATTTCCTCTTCTAGTCTAATTTCTGGTGAAAAGAAATTAGAGAAATTAATTCTCAAGTTCCTTAACATAAAAAATATGTACAAAATTTTAGTAACTAGTCAGAAGATTAAAATGGAATGTTCTCTTAAAAAAAAAAAAAAAACAAGAGACTTGAATAATAAGAAAGAGCCTACCACGTTCAGACTCTGGTATGGAACTGGTCAGGGAGGACGAAGTGGCTGAGGTCATGTTGCTAATGGATGGAGCAATAGGGCCGCTACGTGCTCCCATGTACTGCTCCCTCATGGCTGTAGTGTGAGCAACCCATGCTGAGGGATCAATGGGACGAACTGGCTCCTGACGAGGCACTGTAAAGTAACCCTTGGGGTTTGGATCCCAACATTTGGCGACGACTAGAACTATTGGACTAATGGAAAACATGAAAACAGATACAATTTATCATGTTATCTTTGAAAATAAACGGCGAACAAAAATGCTAACATTTTACTACTGATGAACTGGTGATAGGCGTATCTATTTGTGGCTACAGATTAAAAGCACAATGCAGTTATAAAAGGTAAAAAAATGTGGCCGACTTTTCTGTTCAACCCTGAAATTGCCCAGTAAGTTCTGAATTGTGAGTATCTTTGAAGCAGGCTGACAGACATACAGGGAAGGGATACATGCAAACTATCTAATTATAACAATCTGCTTACTTGATCTGCTGCTGAACAAATGGGGAAAAAAAAAAATCAGTTGAATGACCACTCATAAACTGAGCTCAGTAATTTCCCTCTTAGGTGATTTGGTTTTCCATTTCAAAATTCCTATTTTTTAACTTTCATTTATGAACTAAAAGATATGGGAAGCGCTCCACGCAGTGACAAAGTATATGGACAACAAGCAAAACTGGACTCATTTTTTTCTTTGGCTAGATAAAAGCTTGCATGCATCCACGACTAAGAGGGCATTTTTTTTTTTTAATACTGCTCATGAGAGTGAAGTAAAATTTGGAGCTCTGTAATAGTTCAAAGTAAAACAGCACTGAGGCTTAGATTTGCATTATTTTCAGAATGTGGAGGATCAGCTATTTTTCTCATCGGAAAGGAAAGCCACATTAGAAGGAGTAAAATTTAGATTTTCATTTCCTTCCCTATCAGCTAGTCTCTAACTGTAATAGGTGTTTTATTTAAATCATTGTCCGGTGTGCTCCAGGACTTCTAACCATGAGTTTGTGCAACTGATATCTCCACCAACTCCTGTTTATGTCTTGCAAGAGTTGAATGATCATCAGGACTTGAAGCAAAAACTCATGAGATGTGTGAAAAAAACTGACCCGCCTCAGGGGACAATGGGATACCTAGAGATAGCATTGCTCTGGAACAAACTATGCAGAAAAAGAATATTTTTTTAAAAATACGAAAATTGTTTTTAAAAATGTGAACATTTTTTTAAAGTGAAGGAATAAGAGAAGGCTAATACGAGAAAAAGGACTCAAGTTCAGCTTTTGAAAAAAACAACAAATGTTAAAAAGTTTGCATAAATCAAGTAAAGACGTCAACAACTGGAACTGACCAAGTCAAGACAAAACTACATGAAATATACAAATTCTCATTGATAAATGACATAATAAACAACCATGTTAACACAGCATGAATCTGTTACCTGGCTCACAGAACAAACAAAAGAAATTCTCACCCCGGTTTCTGTACAGCTTCTCTCAATGTTTTTACAGCATCATCATTGCTCATATTCTCAAAACTGATCCCATTCACTTCAAGAATCATATCTCCTGGTTCTACACGGCCATCTTGTGCAACGGCTCCACTGTCAGACGGGTAAAAATACATCAAAATATTCCTTGAAATCACTGAACATGTCACAGCTTAAAGGACGGTTTTCATCTGCGCATGACAAATGTTTGCTACTGGCGTCTTGAGACATCTATTACAATTATATGGATTACAAGACTTTTGATCAGATACATAATCTGCAAATGGATGCATCAGCAGCAGGGCATCTTGCTGACAACCGAGAAACCTAGAAGAAAACTGTCAGGGAGGAAAAATTCCGCAAGGGACGTGCAAATGACTGACTGACTGACTGATCAGATACAAGAGGAAGGGAGAAGTGGTTACAAGAAAGCAAACAATTCAAAGCAAACAAAAATTAACATAACTGTCAACTATAACCTAATTGAACTTGTCTGGTGCTATGTTCACCTCACATGCAGTGGCCCTCTTGCACTACATTCTTGTGCCTGCGCCTTCTTACCCCATCACCTCACTGAGTACTTTTATATCGTCTGAGAATCAAAGACTTCACAACTCTCTGTGATTATTTTTTTCCCATTCATGTCACATTTATTATTTATCTTCTTGGTGATAAAACTTCCTCACTGAATGATTTTGACATAAAGTTTATGAAATTTAAAATGAATTTTTTTTTTCAATAATGTGAAATATTTCAAAACATGGCATAATACACGATGTGATATCTGATTCTTTGCACATATATCTTGTTTGCTATCTTTTTTTTTTTTTTTTTAATTTTGTATAAGCACACTTGTTCAGTGGTCTCGTTCACTTTGATGTTGATGATTCTGTTGATGGTAAATGTCTCAGAAAAGCTGATCACCACAGGCATCAGCGTCGCTGTCTGAGAAACCCAACATTCTCAAAAGTAATAAGAATCTGTCCTGGTACATAATTCCGTTAAATACAAATGACCGAAGCAAAGAACTTTTCAACAAGTATTCATTTCTATTCAACTTTTTTCTGATTATCTTGCTCATTGTCAGAACTACATATTTCAATTTCATCTCCATTATCCCCTGTAAGAAAATCTATGAACTTCTACATAAATTAATTTTATAGTCATTGTATAATAAATATTTTATAATGTATTAAATGCAACACAACAGTAAAGTACAAGTGCAGCACATAATATAAGATGAATGCTGGAACGCAACAAACACATGTGCGGTACTGATAACCTCTCCTGTCTCATGAGGTAAAAATAATACTGGTGTCACCAGCTGACAAGTCCTGCTTGCCACAACTAAGTTACATCGAGCTAAAAATAGCTACTGCAAGTGCTCCTTTGTGAATGACTACAACAGTTTATGGCAGCAACTAGTGAATGCCAGAATATACCAACATGTTGCTAGCACTAGAAGCAGGGGAAATTTTGAAATGTGTTAAGACATCCCTGACAATGATATGGCCAAACGTCTATATATTTCCATAGCAGTGAAAGGGTCAAATTATGATCTGTCTAATTTATTTTTGGTTTTACTGCAATGTTTTCTGGCACATCTAAAAGCAATTAAATAATTCTTTGTAAGGAAACTGACAGATGCTTATAGTCAAACAGTATCTTACATCCTCCTGTGCCATTAAATGTCACATAGGGCTCACACAGTTGTTTGCCAAGTTCTCCTGTTCTCTGCGAGTTTTTCAACTTCATCAAGGGATGTTATGTCCACTAAACTGGCTTCTCTTAACAATGTCCTCTTTAGAGTTTCACGTAGTCGACCTCTTTTTCTTCAACCTGTTGTGCTCCACTTGATAGCTTGTTTTGGTATTCTCTGATTGTTTCTTCTCATCACATGGCCTACATATGTCCACCTTTTTCTGATCACCCATGAGACAGGTTGTTGTTTGCTCATCTGCCTTATCTCTGCATTGTTCTTGAATTCATTCCATTTTATACCAAGTATTTTCCTGAGGCATTTGTTTTTGAAAGAGTCTAATTTCTTGTCTACTTCTTTACTTGTTTTCCAGCTTTTGCATGCATAAATGAGGGTGGATATTACATTTGAATTGAATAATCTTAACTTGGTTTTTGTGCTTATAACTTTTGAATTCCATATGTTCTCAAGATTTTTTAAGGACAATGCTGCTTTTGCCATTCGAATTCTGACTTCCTTCCTGGTGTCACCATCCTGGCCTATGTAGCTGCCAATTTTGCTAGCCAAGGAAGACAGGGAATCTGTTTTTTCCTGCATTGATTTCACACTGTCACTGATAAGAGTTACATCATCTGCAAAATCAAGATCTTCTATTTGTGTCCCATATACCCAATCAATGGCAGTTTTACCTGTACAGCATCTTTTCATTATAAAGTCTATGGCAATTCCAAAAACCAATGGAGATAATATACATCCTTGTTTCAAATTGTGTAACAGATGTCAAATAGTACAAGAACAATTCACTAAAAATTACTTCTGAGCCACAAAAGAACTTCATAAATTCAAAAGCAATAAAATCTTAACACTACAACATAAACTTTATGAACAAAGAAAGAAAGCCTATATGGCTGAATGTAAAGTGCTACAGTCTATGAGAACTCACCCTTTCATGATAGAGCCCACATATATACCCCCATCTCCTCCTTTGTTGCTTTGTCCCACGATACTGATGCCTAAGAAATTGACTGTATCTGAGAGGGAAAAACACACAGAACATCAACAATGGAAGCAACAACAACAAGAACAAATCAGTGTTGGTGAACTGTTTTGTCATAAGTTTGTTTCCTCCTTTTCATTTTCTAAAGATCTCTTATTTGTGGAGATTAGTAATTGAACTCTCTCTTCTAGTATGCCTCATCACGTAAATTCATATTTTCTGGCTGCATGTTAAAGAAACATATTCCACTACATGAATCAATGAATTAAAGAATATTACTGACTGTATTATTTGTCCGTCTTCAAAAGCTCAACAGTACAGAACCAGGTTTTCTGGATATAGCAATCGTCAATTAGAAACTGACATGATGTGCTGTCAGCAAGGTCTACTCTACCTCCCAGTGGGGCTCCTGCTAAGAGGCTGTACAACAGCCTGACTAGTAAGTTAGATCGGCATCATGGTGGCAAGTCTATTACGGCCACTATGACAGATCCAAAAAAATGGCGCAATAAACCATTTTCTGTCTGCAATGTTGCTGTCCGATTAGGCAATCAATGGCCCATAGCTGATATGCCAGTGTCAGGGTTAGCAAACCATAGCTGACCAAGACCCTGTCTCACCTCTCCGTTGGTACCCCAAGTAACAGGTCTAGGGTGGCTAATGGGGCAGGGATTGCCATAGTCCCTATGGTGGTGGAGTCTGCTGAAGAAGCATTGCACAGCCCCTGCTTTTTACCTGCACTCTGGGACTGAAAAAGTAACTGCTATAACCCTCTCCCACATCGATACCATGCTGTACCTCATCATCTCTACAGCAACAGCTGCAAAGAATACCAGCTTGCAGTTACAAGGAGATAGCACAAGACAAGACAAATCTGTAATGATGACTTCCCCCCAAGATTTTCAGAGTTTGTGACTGCAGGGAGATTATACTAAAACTAGTCTCAACCACATTTTCCTGGAAACAGAGTAATCTTTAAACAGGGCTGAAAAAAACATTTCTGTGGAACCATTACTTCCTACCTGATGTAATATATAGGGAATAAATGATCACAATGTGTAGAAAAATACATACAGCCATTGCTGGAAAGCTGTGGAAAGTAAGTTTAATGTCAGAATGCCAGGAAAAAAACTTTACTATATTAACAAGACAAACAATGTAATAATTAAGCCTTCGCCTTCATCAAACAACAGTTAACAACAATTACATAAAGACAATGACACAACAGATTATGTAAGAATCTCTCTCTGAACCTTAAGTGCCCAGGGCACATGGGGCTTCCGCAAGGGTTTTCCACAAATGCCTGTGCTTCCCTTTTTTTCTGCTCTTGCCCAGGTGAGCCCTCTATTGCTCAACATCCTTTCTGTTGTTCTTCTCCATGTCTCTTTTGGTCTACCCTTACTTCTGTTCCCCTGTGGTGTCCATCTTAGTGATATTTTTGATAGTGAGTTATCAGTCATTCTGAACACATGTCCCAACCATCGCCAGCGTCTTTCCTCAATAATTGTTGTCAGTGGCTTCATCTGCATTTCTGCCAATAAGATGTTATTTCTTATGGTGTTTGGCCAAAATATTTTTCTAATTCTTCGTAAACATTTAGTCTGGAAAGAATTCAACTTGTTTTCTATGGTTTTGGTGATTTTCCAGCATTCACTTCCATAGAGTAGTACACTTAGAACATTACTCTTAAATATCCTGATTTTTATATTTATGCTTAGTTTTTTTTATTTCCATATATTCTGGAGCATTGCAAAAGCCTGGTTTGCTCTAGTAAGTCTGCTGTTGATGTCCTCTGTGCTGTCTCCATTTTCTACTACTCTGCTGCCATGGTATACAAATTCGCTGACCTCCTCCACTAACTTGTTATCTACTCTGAGTATATTTCTGTTGTTCACATTTTGCTTCATTAACTTTGTCTTTCCTACGTTGATCTTTAGTCCTATGTTGTTTGCATTCTGAGTTAGCTTGTTTATTTTATCTTGCATATCTTTGTGACTGCTTGATAATAGACAAATGTCGTCCGCAAATTCAAGGTCCTCCAGCACTGTGTCAAGGGTCCATTGTAATCCTCTGCGTTTGTCTGATGTTGCCTCCTTCATTAACCAGTCTACTGCCAAGATAAATAACGTTGGTGATAGTACACATCCCTGCTTCACTCCTGTTTGTACCCTAAAGCTGCTGGAGGTATGTTCTCCACAGATCACTTTGCACTGAAAACCCTCGTATAGGGCTTTGATTACATTTACTATCTTATGGGGGAGGCCATGCTATCTTAGGATTTTCCACAGTGCATATGTAAGAATCAGATGACAGAAAAGTTCTGGCATTGGAAATTTATACTGTCAGTTTCTGCATATTATCCTGTAAATAAGCATGGAAGGTGGACGAGAGAGAGATACAACAGAATTTAAAATCTAAATTTAAAAAAAAACCCAAAACTTAATATAATGATATTATCAAACCTTTGTCACAAATGTGCTATAGCTCAAAGCCTATGCCAGCATACCTTGCTGAAAAGCAAACTGCAACTACTCCTATTATTAGGTAAAACAAAATCTTTAAGATGCCCCACCCCCACTCTCACGGCCACCCCACCCCCCACCCAGTAGGCCCAAGAATATTAGCTCAACTTTCTCTCAATGCCAAGGCTCATCTTCAGATACTCACCCATGCTTAAAGTAACTGTGATGATATTCAAAGACATTGTAGAATCTGTTATACTGCTAAATGAGGAAGCCTGTAACAATAGGAAGAAACACAACTCTGTGTTACACATTATAATCAAACCAAAGTCACTGTAGAAGTAAGACAGTTTTTCTGTTTCTTTTTTAAAAAATGCAAAGTACAAAATAATCACACACCCTAAGTGAATGGTAATATATTACAAAATTTTTGTAATAATTTCATATATAGCCAGAAAACAAATCATAGTCCAGTTTTGCAATGGTAGTTTGCTGATACCTACCCGACTAATTGGCGGTGGATGACGACGCCGTCTTCGTCTGCGATGACGACCATATTTAGATGACATACTCGTTGTGTCAGTCACTGTGGAAAACCTAAGACCAAAATAAAAAATATACATGTAATTACTGTTACTGATCAGCAACAATTTAAAAAACAGAACTATGATATCAAAATATACCCTGACTTCAATAAACATGACCCATGCATAACTAAATTTGTTCCGTCTCTCGCTACCAATCTTGTGTAGAACGAAATTAATGATTGCCAATACTACAGTACTTGCCGAACTATCATGCAAAGCCCTGTGTGATGTTTAATGGCACCGGAAGGATGTAAGAATACTACAGCAGCGTTTTGAAAAATAACACCTCCTATTTTTTTTAAGCACATGTTAGAGTAGAAAAATATGTGAGCTGAAACTGCTGGACTTGCTGCTAGCAAGTTCTGAATTATAGTAAAAACAAAGGGATGTGGAGAGTTCATCCACTTGCAAAAACAACTTGTGATGATAGAATTCTTGACTGCAGGGAATGTGCTTCGACTGACATTTACTGAAGAACTGAGCTTCATGAAGAAGAAAACTGCACTTCTCAAGCCACATTCAGCTTGTGCAGTAAACTACAACAGAACTCCTACTGGTACAAATGAGGCCTCATCAAGTTTCTGTTGATGAACTCATTAAACAGAATCACCACATTTATTATCAGCAAGAACTTAACAAACAAATATGAGGTCAGGCAAAAACACAGATCATGTGTATTAAGTGATGTATCATGACAGGTGCTCGTGCAAAGTGAAACAGAAGATAGACATGTAATTAACAGTTGCTGCTGCCATGATGAAACAGAAGATTGACATGTAATTAACAGTTGCTGCTGCCATGATGAAACAGAAGACATACATGTAATTAACAGTTGCTGCTGCTATGATGAAACAGAAGACAGACATTAATTAACAGTTGCTGCTGTGATGGTGAAACAGAAGACAGACATGTAATTAACAGTTGCTGCTGCTATGATGAAACAGAAGATAGACATGTAATTAACAGTTGCTGCTGCCATGATGAAACAGAAGACAGACATGTAATTAACAGTTGCTGCTGCCATGATGAAACAGAAGATAGACATGTAATTAACAGTTGCTGCTGTGATGGTGAAAAAGAAGACAGACATGTAATTAACAGTTGCTGCTGCTATGATGAAACAGAAGATAGAGATGTAATTAACAGTTGCTGCTGTGATGGTGAAACAGAAGACAGACATTAATTAACAGTTGCTGCTGCTATGATGAAACAGAAGATAGACATGTAATTAACAGTCGCTGCTGCCATGATGAAACAGAAGATAGACATGTAATTAACAGTTGCTGCTGCCATGATGAAACAGAAGATAGACATGTAATTAACAGTTGCTGCTGCCATGATGAAACAGAAGACAGATATTAATTAACAGTAGCTGCTGTGATGATGAAACAGAAGACAGATATTAATTAACAGTTGCTGCTGTGATGGTGAAACAGAACACAGATATTAATTAACAGTAGCTGCTGTGATAATGAAACAGAAGACAGATATTAATTAACAGTTGCTGCTGTGATGGTGAAACAGAAGACAGATATTAATTAATAGTTGCTGCTGTGATGATGAAACAGATGACAGACATTAATTAACAGTCGCTGCTGCGATGGTGAAACAGATGACAACATTAATTAACAGTCACTGCTGCGATGGTGAAACAGAAGACAGACACTAATTAACAGCTGCTGCTGCAATGGTCACTAGTGTGACAAGAGATGAAAGCTGGATGCATCATCTGATTAGCTGCTGGATGTGTTGTTGTGGGATGGCTGCCCACTCTTTCCGCAGTGCAAGAGACAACTGTTGGAGACTGGTTGGCACCACGTCTCGCTGGTGGACTTGTCTGTTGAATTCATCCTGTAAGTGTTCTATTGGGTTCATGTCTGATGACATGGATGGCCACAGAACGGTCTGGACGTTGTTGTCAGTGAGGAACTGGTTGGTGAGTTGTGCCACATGAGGTCGAGCATTATCCTGCTGAAAAATCAACCCTGGTGCAGCCAGAAGTTGAAAGAAGTGATGACAAAGAATTTCAGCGACGTATCGTTGGGCATTCAGGCGTCCTTCAATTTGCACCAGGTCACCTCTTCCCATGAAGCTGATCGTCCCTCACGCCAGTACACCTTCACCACCATGTGGAGGAGCCTCATCAACGCAGTTCCAGGCATAGCGCTCATGGACTCTGCGGTAAACTCTTCTCCATCTATCGTATTGCTGGAGCAGAAAGAATGATTCATCACTAACTAAACCCTTCTCCAATCATTCGCAACAGTCCACTGACAATGCTGGTTCTCCCACTGCAGTTGGTTCTGGCGATGCCGGTCCGTAAGAACACCAGCGTTGTGCAGCAAGTTCCTGACCATTTGATCTGAAATTTTACGAGCTGCTGTCATTGACTGGACTGTTAAGGATGCAGATGCAAATCGATTCCTGAGGTTACACAGCCGTATGAAGTGATCTTCGGCAGGAGTTGTGACTATGGGTCTTCCACTGCGCGGCCGGTCTGCAACTGACCCAGTTTCTTGAAATCGTCTCCAAAGGTGACTAATGGTGCTTCTAACCACATTAAATTGTCTGGTCACTACACTTTGTGACTGTCCAGTGAGTAGATGTCCAATAATGATGAGTTGTTGTTCTGTAGTAAGATGAGCCATACTTGTGCATTGAATTTTCAAATGAATTGATTCTAGGAGTGTCACTCTTTTATAGGCATTCAATAACATGGTCAGTGAGTTTTGTGTTTAGTAAGTTTCATGGGATTCTTGTGAACCTGTCATGAGTTACTGTTAAAAATGCTGTTTTGACTAATGTCGCTTTTCTGTGCTCATGAATCATCTGCTGAGTACAATTCAGGTCAGCACGTGAAGTTGATGTCCAAGTGAACATTTCAGGCAATTTGCCCTTGTCTGATCAGTAAACTTATTTTAAATCGCAACATCATATTTGTTGCGTTTCTTTTTTTGAACAATATATGATTACTTTACAGCATGCCTCCGTACATTAGATCATACTCTAGTCCCCTTCAATATGAGAATTAGCATCTGATTTTGTTACGAAATTTGGGCTAATCCGCAATGACTCTTCTGAAAACTGCTGACTGCAGTGATTGCATAAAAACGTACATATGAAAACTGTTTTTCAACTCACTGTCCCACAGTCATAAGTAATGAAATTAAAATATTTTGGCAAACCTGCTAGCTGTGTCTTCTTCAGAATCCATAAAGCTGGTGGATTCCAGATCACTGCTAAGGACTGTGGAAGTATCATACACACCAGGGTGTCTGTGGCGATCATGTTTCACGTGGCTGTGACCGTTGATTCTAGGACCTAATGGAAGACAGGTTTTATGCATCTGATGTAGTGGTCATTCTATTCCAACATCCAAGACAACTGATATGCATTCAACGAGGCAGAATACAATGCCTCGTGCCTGAATCTGACAAAACTATCTGACAACATATTGTAGGTGTACAGTTTTCTCAGCTCTTCAATGCTGACAAAACTATCAGACAATAATTGTAAATTTATAGTTTTCTAAGCTCTTCATTTCTGACAAAACTATCAGACAATAATTGTAAATTTATAGTTTTCTAAGCTCTTCATTTCTGACAAAACTATCAGACAATAACTGTAAATTTATAGTTTTCTAAGCTCTTCATTTCTGACAAAACTATCAGACAATAATTGTAAATTTATAGTTTTCCAAGCTCTTCATTTCTGACAAAACTATCAGACAATAATTGTAAATGTATAGTTTTCTAAGCTCTTCATTTCTGACAAAACTATCAGACAATGAACATTTAAATACTTTTGCTCTTTCTTCTGCTGAGATTTTTTTTAAAAATTTCTCCCTCCTTTGGTTATAAAAAAATTATTTTAAACTTTATGAATTTCCGTTTTTACTCATTATTCAGCAATGTATTTGTCCTAAAGTATAATCAACAGTTTAGAAATAGCACATATCTCTGCACATTTACCACAGCCTCTAAAACAAACAAATTGACCAATGAGAATTAAGAAACTAAGAATTAAGGCACACATTCAAAAGTCAACAGATTTTGACTAAACTCTTCTGGTAATAGAAATCTAAGATATTTTTTTAAAAACCACTTAGGAAAAAGCAATGATTTCAAGTAACGTGAATACTTAATCCATATTTTCTTCTCTCATCATTTTCGATGAGTTACAACCAGGTGTTATTATAATGACTTAAAACAAACACATTCCTTACAATATTTCTTACAAATTATTATGCACTCTTTATCTCATACAAAGATTACGCCCAAGAACATGAGGAAATTAAATTCATTACATCACTCCCTGTACACATCCCATTATAGCACTACCGCTCTATTTTTGGTTAACTGAATTAGTTTTTTTATTTAGAAGCTTTCACACAAAATCTAAAACATATTTCTCACATCATCTTTAACACACAGTCAGTCTCTTAATGGCTTTACCACTCATCTATATTCTGGGTATATAAACATACAGTCTCTCTAAGGAAATGGAGAGGATGAGGACATGAATACATGTAGAGTTCATGAAAAATTGATCTGTCCCTTTCTGTTTACGTGATGCAAATGTAATCCGTCAAATGAAATCTGCCTCTGTTTAAGTAACCAAATGAAAAAGGAGTGGACGAGGAAGTGAATACATGTATCCCTCATGCTCCCGACTTACGTAACTTAATATGTCCTGCAACCCAAGTTTTACATATACTGGATTTACTCTTCTTCCCCTCCCCTCCACCTTCCATCAACATACTCCGTATCACAAACACGTAAGTCAAAAATGTACTAGGCTACAATGCTGTACTAAAGAACTGTGTTAATATTTTCCATCTCACTCGCTGCGCCTTCACGTTTCTTTGTTACTGTCATTCTAATGTGTGCAACATCCTTCACAATGGTGGTTCACAGTTGATACTGTGAGATCTAGTTTACAGTTGATACTGTGAGATCTAGTTTATAGTTGGTGCTGTGAGATCTAGTTTACGGTTGATACTGTGAGATCTAGTTTACGGTTGATACTGTGAGATCCAGTTTACAGTTGATACTGTGAGATCTAGCTTACAGTTGGTGCTGTGAGATCTAGTTTACAGTTGGTGCTGTGAGATCTAGCTTACAGTTGATATCATGAGATCTAGTTTACAGCTGATACTGTGAGATCTAGTTTATGGTTGGTGCTGTGAGATTTAGTTTACACTTGATACTGAGAGATCTAGTTTACAGCTGATACTGTGAGATCTAGCTTATGGTTGGTGCTGTGAGATTTAGTTTACACTTGATACTGTGAGATCTAGTTTACAGTTGATACTGTGAGATCTAGCTTACAGTTGGTGCTGTGAGATCTGGTTTACAGTTGGTGCTGTGAGATCTAGTTTACAGTTGGTGCTGTGAGATCTAGCTTACATGTGATTGAGCATGAACTTTATCCAGCTTCACTCTTCAATTTTACCTATAAATCAATGACAAGTTTGCAAGCACCCCACCCCCCTCAAATCATTAAACTCCATTTTTAATTACTTCTAGCTGGCTGTACAGTTCCCACATTCTGTTTTGAACATCTAACTTTTCTTGCCAGACCTAAACAGATAATTCTGAACTGATATTTATCTTCCTCATATATAAGTTTCAGATTCTGGACCCTCCTACAGTTAATGTTATACAGACCAGAATCTCAAAAGATCTATCTTTCACTGCAACAGAATCATTAACTTAGTCAACCTTGCAAGCATTTTAGCTTTCCAAGGTGCACTCACCTGCCCATAATTTTAGGTTTACACGCATTTCTAATGTTTTTCATTGGTGCTCTCCACAACCTTTGTCTGTTGGAAACTTCTTATGTGAATATGGATTTACATATTTTGGTTTTACATATGGTGAAAAACATCGACCTATGGGGGAAACTAGAAGAAAAGGTCCCTTCTAAATGGAAACAAAGAATCATTGTTAAATCATTGTAGTGACTGCAATAACTGGAGTGGAGTAAACTTACTATCAGTAGTGTCTAAAGTATTTTGCACAGTAATTATTTTGCAAAGTCATTCTTAAAGATAAAGTGCAATGAGAGAAGAACAAGCACTATTTCAAATGTATCTCGACCAGATCTTTACTCTAAGAATAATACTTGAAGAACATACTGAAAAGTAAAAACCATTAATCCTGAACTTCATAGACTTTAAAAAGGCACTTGAGAGCATACACAGAGTTCATTGTGGAGAATCATAAGACTGTATGGAATACCATCTAAAATTGTCAACATCATTAAGAACCTCTATAATGGATATTGTTTGTGCAGTCAACACAGAAAAGGAATGAACAAATAGTTCCAGATTGAAACAGCCATGAAACAAGGATGTATATTATCTCCCTTGCTTTGTAGAATTGCCATAGATTTCATAACGAAAAAAATGCTGCGTTCATTGATTGGGTACATGGAACTCAAATAGAAAATCTTGATTTTGCTGAGGACATAACTCTTATAAGTGGCAATGTGAATTCGATGCAAGAAAAAACAGATACCCTGTCTTCACTGGCTAAGAAAATAGGTCTTGAAATTAAAAAGGAAAAACAAAACTAATGAAAATACTCATTAATCAAAAAGGAAAATTATACGTAGAATGAACAGCTAGTGAAGAAGTACATCAATTTGCATACCTCGACAGGATGGTGACACCAGAAAGGAAGTTAGAATTGCAAAAGCAGCATTAACCTTCAAGACTCTTGAGAATATATGGCACTCAAAAGTTATAAGCACAAAAACCAAGTTAAGATTATTCAATTCAAATGTAATATTCACTCTCATTTATGCATGTGAAAGCCTGGAAAACAACTAAAGAAATACACAACAAATTAGACTCTTTTGAAAACAAATGCCTAAGGAAAATATTCGATATAAAGTGGAACGAATTCAAGAACAATGCAGAGATAAGGCAGATGGACGAACAACAAACAACCAATCTCATGCGTGATCAAAAAAACAGGAGGAGGACATAGGTCGGTCATGCGATGAGAAGAAACAGTCAGTCCTAACAGTCCTAAAACAAGCTATCAAGTGGAACACAATAGGCCAAAGAAAAAGAGGTCGACCATGTGAAACTCTGAAGAGAACACTGTTAAGAGAGGCCAAATTAGTAGGCATAAAATCCCTTGATGAGGTTGAAAAACTCGAGGAAAACGGGAAAACTTGGTGAACTACCATGCCAGCCTAAGTGACGTGTTTAACGTAAGATGTAAATGTGGGGGGGGGGGAGAGGAAGAGGAAGAGAGTGAGAGAGAGGAGAGAGAGGACTAAGCAAAAAGTCATCAATACCTGTATATACCTGAGAGATGTGGCACAAAGAAAGATGAACAATAATTGCAGATCTTTAAGAATAAGACCCAAAGAAGAATCTTTGGGGTCATAAACGATATCAACAGTGGAGAACAGAGAGCTAGAAAGAACACCGAACTGAACAGCTTATTTAAATCCCAACAAATTATAAATGTCTTGAAACTGAACATGGTTGGGGCATGTAGAAAGAATGGAATGGTACAGCCAAACGAAAATTATTTATGCACAAAAGATGAGGGAAACAAGACCAACGGACAGACCAAGACAGAGATGGAAAGACAACATAAAAGAGGATATAAAAGAAACTGGTGTCACCAAATGGAGAGAGAAGATTAGGAATAGAGAGGAATGGAGGCGAACTTTATCTGCAGCAATGAGCCTTAATGTTTCTGAAAGCTGAAGAAGATATGTTGAAAAAATCATCTATCTCTGTTTACATAATCAATCAAAAGTAATCATTCTTTGTTTACTTGAAACAAAGCATTTTACTTGGCTAGAAGATGTTTTTCTTATATTCTGTAAGAACAGGAACTTGCAAAAAAATTAGCAAGAGCAAAAAAGGAACAGTTAATTAAATATAAAATAACTTAAGAGTCTTCCACAGACGGACAGGTGGTGGGTAACAGAATGTTGTAGAGTGCCAGAATGGACTCAAGACAATAATGTGTTTCTCACTACAATTATGTTCTGGTGGAAGTCACCCAACCATGCCCTACCCCAACTAGCCAGACTGAAGGAAAGAAATAGTCGGCTTGTGTGAGCACAATCAAGGGCGTGGCGTTACAGTCTCTTCTAGCTCTGGTTAAGCTAGTTCTGACAAATGTCATGTACCCCAAGCACAAAGGGTGAGCAACTGTAAGTACAGTGAATGCAATAAGGCATTGACCGTACTTTAAAAACTTATGAAACAAAACTATGTCATCTAAATATTTACTGTTTCATCTCTCTCTCTCTCTCTCTCTCTCTCTCTCTCTCTAGCAACCGCATGTCTGACAACGGGAATACATTCATTTCCCGAGTGCTTCTGGGTTCTAATTTGGGACGCTTCTCTGGAACAAGTCTTCATGAAAAATTAAGACATATTTCGTTGTATGAAAGACACCAAACCACCACGCCTTTATCACAAAACCACCGCGCTTTTATGACAAAACCACCGCGCTTTTATGACAAAACCACCGCGCTTTTATGACAAAACCACCGCGCTTTCCATGATAAATCCACATTCTCATGACAAATTCACAAGTTTTGGGGGTGGTTTTTTTTTTTGGCTAAACATAAAACATTCCACAAGAAACGGCATCTACTTTAAACCTGGGGGTGATGGGAGGGGGTGGGGTGGGAGGTAAGTGGATGAAAGAAGAAAACTGTTTTGTCAATTTCATAATATGGAAGAGACTCAGCATCTGATTTTTTTTTAGATGTAAAACTTGCAGTCAGGTCTATTAGACTTAACACGTTACAGACGCAAAACCCCGCCCCCACAACTCAGACACGTGCCCGACTAGCAGGGTTGCTTCCCTGCCGAGAGAGAGAGAGAGAGAGAGAGACTGAGGGAAACAACATCCCCCGTAAGTGTACATTGGTAATGAGAGAAGCATTAGTGTCAGTGCCTCTGTAACATCTTTCTCCAGCCGGGGTCAGCGCTGCGGGGGAGGCTACGTGTGCCTGTAATTGAAGGTTAGGTTAACCGAGTGCTTCCACGCTACAAACTACCAGACACCACGACGACCACGACCACGACAGAAGCGAAATGTGCAATCCAGGTAGACGCTGTGACTATACAATCAGCCTGGGACATCACAAGCACTAGTCTATACTGCTTTGTGAACTGAGAGAATAAAGCACAAGCCTAGTCTATGTGTTGTGAACTGAGAGAATAAAGCATGAGTCTAGTCTATTTGCTGTGAACTGAGAGAATAAAGCACGAGTCTAGTCTATTTGCTGTGAACTGAGAGAATAAAGCACGAGTCTAGTCTATTTGCTGTGAACTGAGAGAATAAAACACGAGTCTAGTCTATTTGCTGTGAACTGAGAGAACAAAGCACAAGCGTAGTCCATGTGTTGTGAAATGAGAGAACAAAGCACAAGCGTAGTCCATGTGTTGTGAAATGAGAGAATAAAGTACGAGTCTAATCTATGTGATGTGAAACGAGAGAATAAAGTACGAGTCTAGTCCATGTGTTGTGAAATGAGAGAATAAAGCACAAGTCTAGTCCATGTGTTGTGAACTGAGAGAATAAAGCACGAGTCTAGTCCATGTGTTGTGAAATGAGAGAATAAAGCACGAGTCTAAGCTATGTGTTGTGAACTGAGAGAATAAAGCACGAGTCTAGTCCATGTGTTGTGAACTGAGAGAATAAAGCACGAGTCTAAGCTATGTGTTGTGAACTGAGAGAATAAAGCACGAGTCTAAGCTATGTGTTGTGAACTGAGAGAATAAAGCACAAGTCTAGTCCATGTGTTATGAACTGAGAGAATAAAGTACGAGTCTAGTCTATGTGTTGTGAAACGAGAGAACAAAACACTGGTACAGTCTGTGTTATGAATTGAGAAAAAAAAAATTAAGAAAACAATCTCGGCCGTCAGTATGTTCTTCTCAATGATAGTGATATTCGATAAATATCACGGCAGGGTAATAAAGAAACAGATAACTGATAACCATTTTCTTCATTTCATAGGGTGTGTGTACAAATTGCCATGTAAATTTTCTCGGTAAGGTCCATCTCCAAAAGCCAGGTTCTCCAAACTCTGTCACAAGTCCCAGCGTCGCGTGCCCCTTCATTCATTCATTCATCTGCATGTTCCTTGCGGAACTTTGCATCCCTAACAGCTCTCCTGTAGGCCTCTCGGTTGTGAGTGAGATGGCCTGCTGCTGATGGACCCATTTGCAGATCATCAACGATGTCTTGCAGCCATCTTCGCCTTGGTCTTCCTCTCTTTCTTTTTTCCAGGATGGTCTTCTCTAGATTATCATAACGTTGAATGTGTCCAAAATATTTAAGTTTTCTCTTTTTAATCCTCTTTACTAGCCAGCCTTTTTCAAAATTAAGTTCTTGTAGTATGGATATATTTGTTCTTTTTTTGTGTCCATATTTGAAGAAATTCTTCTATAGTATTTACATTCAACGGTATTTATGTGTTTCTCAGATGTTTTGTTAAGTGTCCAGGTCCCACAGGCATATGTTGCAATGGGAAAGATGCATACCCTTAAAAATCTTATTTTTGTAATTCTGTCTGTTCCTCTCCACAGAGAACTGTTTTACTTTCTGAAGAGCGATAGATGACCTCCTTTTAATTTCCCTCATTGTATCTCCATTATTGATTAGTAGTGATACAAGATATTCAAAACTGTCTACTTCTTCCAATTTTTCCTCATTGATACATATATCAGCTGCCTTGTTTGTTTTGTCAGTTGTCATCAATTTAGTTTTCTTCGCATTAAGATAGAGGTTCTGCTCTTCGCTGTTCTTACGGACTGACATATTTAGTGCCCCTTGTATGAGCAAAATAACACTGGCAGACCCCCAAATTGTCACAGGATTGGTAACATGTACCAACACAGACAACACCGACAGAACACACCACGCAAAACCGGCCTGCAAATTGAGCTCCCAAAGGGACTTAACCCGGGGCGCGTGGAGAAAGTGATAAATGTTCTCCCCGATCCCTTTCTTGTCTTGAAATGCCACTGGTCACTTGTATCCACGTGCCGCTCTGTTATTTCCTTCCGCTCCTGATTGATAAAATATTTCCAGCCATGATTTGACGGTGTGATTCGAGATTACTGTTATATCACTGTACGGGTTACAATTCTAAATTCTCTCTCTTCCATCCCCCCCCCCCAACATACGAGGGGTGATTGATAAGTTCGCGGCCTAAGCTACAACAGATTATTTGTGGGCAACTTTTTGGAGTTATTTTTCAACATAGTCCCCTTGCAAGTTATGCACTTAGTCCAGCGATCCTGGAACATACGGATCCCTTTTACATAACAAAAGTAAAAAGTCAGCATCTTGTGCCAGTAGAAGGTGGTCTACAGTATGAATGACGTCATCAGCTGAAGCAAATCTGCGACCGCTGAGCTCATTTTTGAGTTAAGTAAACAGGTAATAGTCCGAAGGGGCCAAATCTATGGAATAAGGAGGATGTTCAAGAAGCTGGAAGCAGCATTCATGAATGGCAGCCACTGCCACCGCCGACTTGTGAACTGGAGAATTTTCTTACTGAAAGACGACTCCTCTCGTCAGTTTCCCCTCGATCCTTTTCCTTCAGGCTGACTATCAGTTGCTTCGCGAGATTAGCGTAATAGGCCCCGGTGACCGTTCTGTCCTTTTGAAGATAGTCTACCAACAGCACACTTCTGAATTTCAAAAGATGGAAGCCATCACTTTGCCTGCAGATAGAATCACCCTTACTTTCTTTGAAGGTGGGGATCCATGATGTTTCCACTGCTGTGACTATTCTTTGGTTTCTGGTTGAAAATGATGAACCCAAGTCTCACCCACAGTCATAAATTGCTGAAGAAACTTTTCAGGATCTGAAGACAAATGGCCAAGACATGTTGACATGTTGAGACGCTGTCGTTTATGATCAGCTCCAAGAAGTTTCGGGACCTATCGAGCAAAGACCTTTGTCATTTGAAGATCATTGTGAATAATGGCATGAACACGTTCCTGGAAGATGCCCAACTCAGTAGCAATGTACTGCTCAGTTAGTCGTCGATCCTCCATTATCTTGTTATGGATTCTGCCAGTGGTTTCCGTTCTTGGTCTTCATGGGCGGGGATCATCTTCCAGACTCTCCCTTCCATGTTTGAACTGAGCTGCCCATTTCTTCACTGTGCACAAGGGGCACTCTCCCTTGGAATCTCTACCATATCCTCATGGATCTTCTTCGATGATAAGCCTTGATGCAGAGGTAGCGAATGACTGCTCGATGAGAAATGTTATCCATTTTCTCACTTTCTGCCACCCCTTACCATTCCAGTAGCCTGTAAAAAAAATGGTTGCAGTTTATTTCTTGAAACTTGGTATTTAATCTTACATTAACCTGATCTACAAATGCACCTAATATCAACTGTGTGTTTCAAGTGTTTGTACTTTAGGCCGCGAATTTATCAATCACCCCTCGTAACATGGCGTATATACGCAGTGCAGTTATACAAAAGAATCCACAACAAAAACAGCACTTGACACACTGGGAAGCTTCCAAAATATTCATGTATTTACTCGCGGCATCTATTTTAGCTCCTACTCTCTTGTATGTCGCAGAAACAAGAACACAAGATATCATACAAGTGTCTTGTACAGCAAACTACGTTCACTGCTTTTAGTGTTTATACTGACTCGACTCCACAAATCCTATACAAGAGGCTGGCCAGGCAAAAGGAACTCACTGATAACTGTGAATCACTATCCTTGTCAAGAATGAAGGACCTCTGTGTGTGTGTGTGGGGGGGGGGGGAGTAACTTGAGCGACTAATTAAAAGCGCCAGAAGGATGGTCAGTCAACAGAGGACGAGTTCTATCAGCCACTATATGAAATATTTAAGAGGACATGGAAGAACCTGTGGGCGTGTCCGGGGACGCACAAAGATGACGTACATTTCTAACTAACCAAACGACTGGGTGAGGCTGGGTGATTAATTGACTAAATAATTGACTGACTGAGTGATTAACTGACGAACTGATTGGATGATTGAGTGGCTAACCGAACGGCTTAGTGATCAACTGATCAGTGAATGATTGAAAGAATAACTGACTGAATGACTGAGTGACTGACTGAATGAATGATTAAATAACTGAATGACTAACTGAAAGACTTGGTGATTAACTGACTGAATGACTGACCATATGACCGGCTGAGTGATTAACTGACTGAATGTCTGATTGACTAAATGATTAACTGACTGGCTAGCTAACCTACTTAGTTATTAATTAACTGACTGACTAGCTACCTACTAAGTAACTGATTGACTGACTAACTGACTAACTAATTAACTGACTAATTTACTAATCAACTGATAACTAATTTACTAACCAACTGACAAATTTATTAATTGACTGATTCACTGAATAACTAATTTAATCTCTTTCATTCACTGACTAATTGGCTAAACACGTAATTAACTGATAAACTGACTGACTAATCATTCGTGCATTTTTTTCCTCTTAAGTTCCCCCTCTCCTCCCTTAGGGATGAACAACATGGGTATCTGAAAAGCCAACTGTTACTGGTTGCTATTCTCAGCAACAAAACATCGACTGCTTTCTGTAACGCCATTATTTCCAACTGCCAGGCAATATCTTGGGACAATGTTCTCCTTATCAGAATCGTTAATAAATCTGCCAGAAGCTCTACTTTGGGAACAGCACGTGAACCACGGAGGAGGGAGAATATAAAACAGAGGGGATGCATCTGCTGGCTGGCACAATCCCACACAAACATTTTCTGCTAAAACAAACTGAATAGGATACATATGAGTTTTCAAGACGCTAACGCAGACAAATGTTTCCAAGTTTTTGAGAGTTGCTTGCTCTTGTTAATATTTTCATATACCGGCGCAGGGCGAATATACAAACACCGCACGGAGCAGATGATTAGATTGCTGCACAGTTCCTGAATCTGTTAACCTCTTCACAAAACTTGCACTAAAACTCATTACGCAAGGAGGCCATGTTTATCCAACATTCAGTCAGTCAGTCACTTGCATGTCCCTTGCGGAACTTTGCCTCCCTAACAGCACTCCTGTAGGCCTCACGGTTGTGAGAAAGATGGTCTGCTGCTGATGCATCCATTCGCAGCTCGTCAACGATGTCTTGCAGCCATCTTCGCTTTGGTCTTCCTCTCTTCCTTTTTCCTATTAAGTATCCTTCCAAGATTGTCTTATCTAAATTATCATGACGTTTAATATGTCCAAAATATTTAAGTTTTCTCTGTTTAATCTTCTTTACTAGCCAGTTTTCTTCAATATTAAGTTCTTGTAGTATGGATATATATATATATATATATATATATATATATATATATATATATTTATTTATTTGTGTCCATGATATTTGAAGAACTCTTCTGTAGCATTTACATTCAAAGGCATTTATGTGTTTCTCAGCTGTTTTGTTAAATGTTCAGATCTCTCAGGCATATGCTGGGATGGGAAAGATGCATGCCCTTAAAAATCTTATTTTTGTAGTTCTGTCTGTTCCTCTCCACAGCTTCTTTAGTTGTTTTATTTTTTGAAGAGCGATAGATGTCCTCCTTTTAATTTTCCTCATTGTATCTCCATTATTAGTTAGTAATGATTCAAGATATTAAAAAACTCTCCACCTCTTCCAATTTTTCTTCACTGATATATATATATCATATAAGAAGGAATTGACATGGTTAATCAGAATGGAGAAAGATTAATTGAAATATGTTTAACAGAGGGCATGGTCATTGGAGGCACAATATTCCCACACAAAGAGATACATAAAACAACATGGATATCTCCAGATGATAGAACTAGAAACCAGATAGACCATTTTTGTATTAGAAAGCAATACAGAACATCTCTCATGGATGTAAGGGCTTATAGGGGTGCAGATGTCAACAGTGATCACAACCTGTGCATAGGGAAAATAAAACTAAAATTGAAAAGTCAACACAAGAAATCAGTACACAGAAAGATAAACATCCACAGCCTACAAGAAGAAAATACTAACATTAATTTCAATCAGGAACTTGCCAATCATTCCAAAACACCCAGTGAAGTTGAGGAGATAGGTATAGATGAGTTATGGAATTCTTACAGCACAGCCATACTCACAGCAGCAAAAGTAAGCGCTGGATTGGAAAAACCAAATAGAAAAGCATGGATATCAGATAAAACATGGAAGTATATACATGAAAGACGAGCAGTCAAATTAAACATGTTGAATGCAAAAGCAGATCATGAAAGAGATTCGGCAAAAGCAAAATACAAAGACATAGACAAGAAAGTAAAAAGTTCAGCTAGAAGGGATAAAAGAGAATACATAGACAATATGGCGAAAGAGGCAGAAGAAGCAGCAAAAACAGGAGACAGCAAAACTTTATATAACATACAAAAGAGGCTAACAGGTACTATTACATCTAAAGAAAGACCAATCCTTAGCAAAACTGGAACACTATTAACATCAAATAAAGACCAAAAGCAAAGATGGGCTGAACACTTCCAAGAAATACTCAATCGACCACACCCAAAAGAATTGTTAAACCTTGAAACTGACTTACCAGCCCCACAACTAAATGTCAATCTAGATGAAATTGAATTGCATGAAATTGAAACAGCAGTGAATTTAATGGCTAACAACAAAGCTGCAGGTGAAGATGAAATAACAGCCGAGATGCTAAAAGCTATCAATAGTGACAACATGAGACAACTACAGAGAATGTTTAACAAGATTTGGAAAGAAGAAAAGGTCCCTTCTAATTGGAAGAAGGGAATCATTGTGAAAATACTAAAAAAGGGCAACCTTAGTGACTGTAACAACTGGAGAGGAGTAACCTTAATATCAGTTGTGTCAAAAGTATTTTACAAGGTCATTTTGAATAGACTCAAAGATATAGTGGATACTGCAATGAGAGAAGAACAAGCAGGATTTCGAAAAGGGAGAAGCTGTCTCGACCAGATCTTTACTCTCAGAATAATACTTGAAGAACATATTGAAAAGCAGAAACCATTAATACTGAATTTCATAGATTTTAAGAAGGCATTTGATAGCATACACAGAGATTCGTTATGGAGAATTTTATGTCTATATGGAATACCATCTAAAATTGTCAACATCATTAAGGACTTATACAATGGATATGGTTGTGCAGTCAAGACAGAAGAAGGGATGAGTGAATGGTTCCAGATTGAAACAGGCGTGAAACAAGGATGTATACTGTCTCCTTTACTTTTTGGGATTACAATAGACTTCATAATGAAAAAATGCTGCACAGGTAACACAGGTATCGACTGGGTACATGGGACCCAAATAGAAGATCTTGATTTTGCTGATGACATAACTCTTATCAGTAATAATGTGAATTCCATGCAAGAAAAAACAGATAGCCTGTCTTCACTGGCTAGCAAAATAGGACTTGAAATTAACAAGGACAAAACAAAAATAATGAAAATTCCCATCAATCAAAATGGAAAAATACACATAGAAGGGACAGATATTGAAGAAGTCAATCAATTTGCATACCTTGGCAGCTACATAGACCAGGATGGTGACACTAGAAAGGAAGTTAGGATCAGAATTGCAAAAGCAGCATCAATCTTCAAGAATCTTGAGAACATATGGAATTCAAAAGTTATAAGCACAAAAACCAAGTTAAGACTATTCAATTCAAATGTAATATCCACCCTCATTTATGCATGCGAAAGCTGGAAAACAAATAAAGAAATAGACAAGAAATTAGACTCTTTTGAAAACAAATGCCTAAGGAAAATACTCGGCATCAAGTGGAATGAATTCAAGAACAATGCAGAGATAAGACAGATGACTGAACAACAACCAGTCTCACGGGTGATCAGGAAAAGGAGATGGACATATGTTGGCCACTTGATGAGAAGAAATGAGCAGAGAATCCCAAAACAAGCTATCAAGTGGAACACAACAGGCCGAAGAAAAAGGGGCAGACCGCGTGAAACTCTGAAGAGAACATTATTAAGAGAGGCCAAGTTAACAGGCATAAAATCCTTTGATGAGGTTGAAAGACTCGCCGAAGACAGGAAAAATTGGCGAACTACTTTGCGAGCCCTATGTGACGTCTAACGGCACGGGAAGGATATAAGATAAGATAAGATAAGATAAGATATATATCAGCTGCCACATTTGTTTCGTCAGCTGTCATCAATTTAGTTTTCTTTCCATTAAGATAAAGGTTTTCCTCTTCACTATTTTTATGAACTGACATAATTAGTTTTTCCATAACCTCCAACTATTATAGCATCGTAATATTCTTTGTCTACATCTTATCTAACATTCCTCATTATATTTTCAGTATACAAGTTAAATAAGTAGGGTGACAATATGCACCCCTGACGGACCCCTTGTTTTATGTCAAACCAAGTTGTTGTTTCACCATTTATTCTTACTGCTGCTTGCTGGTCTAGATACAGCAGTGATATTAATTGTACCAAATGTGTTGGAAATCCCATTTTTTCCCATTATTTCCAACATTATCTTCATATAATTGCACACCCAATAATTGAAAACACTTAAATCAAACATAATGAAATGTCAATGTAAAAAAATGCTTTTTTATAACGTTGGCTGTGAAAGATATACATGGCTTTGCAAGATGAACACGGCTTTGCAAAATGTACACGTAAATGAGACCTAAGGCCTCCCAGCAGATGGTGTTGCGGTGATGAAAACACCAAAGGTAAAGCTTGTATCGCTTGCGTCGCTTCCTTTCTTGAACAAACGTAAGCAGTTCTCTTCCTTACAGACTGCCATCGTGGCGTCTTGGTCGCTCTCTACCTTGAACTCAGACAGCATGTATCAAGACAGCATGTATCAAGACCATTTTTAGCCTCCTAAGTGCGTGTGTGTCCTGTTTTACCCGGCTACTGTACCTATCAGGACCTGGAGAGGACTGCGGGCTTTGCCATGTCGACAGGGATCAGGATCAACACCCCTGAACGCAGAAGAAGAAGACAGCATGTGAACAGCCTGTTGCCCTCACCAAATCCCTAATTTAATTCTTAAATTCATCCACTGAGCTATCTCTGGGTCCTCTCCTTTCAAACACAGGCTGTGAGAAAAATATCCTGGGAGCTATGCTGCTCTGTGTTTATTATATCAACTACCGTTTCTAGAAGCCTAGACCTGGAATAAGACAACAGAAAAAAAAAAAACTGAGGCCCCTGAAATGTGGATATACAGGAGAATAGGGCGTGTCCCGTGGGCTGAAAAGAAAACAAAGAACGAAGTGCTAAACCAACTAGAAGTGAAAAGAGAACTAGTGAAAATCATAAAAACAAGACAACTAAGATATGCTGGGCATGTCAAGAGGCATTATACTATACTGAAGACCTTTCTTGAGGGCAAGATCGAAGGGAAAGAGAAACAAGAGGACGACAATGATACAGATGGGTGGACAGCATCAACAAGATGAACAAGCACCACCTTGGCCGAGTGCACGAGGAAGGCAAGAAACAGATCACACTGGAGATTCACTGCAGCCAGCCTCCCGTGGGGAGACGGCACGAGATGATGATTCTAAGAACTTAAACACACGTTATCATTCTCAGTATTCTGAATCCTTTAGGCGCCTCTAACAGAATTTATTTCCGCTACCCATAAATTTTCCTATGGGCATTTTTCCTATGTGACGTCATGACGGATTGCTGCTCTTTCCCTAAGCATATTGCTACTCTTATCACTGCTGGCACTAGATAGCAACTAAAACCTGACAACTCAAGCATTCACTTAATGCCAGCGACGTGGTTTTTATACTGATATGAATGAGAAATATGTACAGTTCAAACTTCGTGTGTTACATATTTTCCAGACATTCAGCAGATTTGTGTGGCAGTTTTATTCTGGCTTCCCGCTATAAGCCTTCTGGTAACAGTTCGGGCGGGAAGCTTGCAGGCCCACTAAAACCACAAACAAGTGTTGTGCTCATCGTTCACAAACTGCTCTACCCAAAAAAGTAAATCATTTACAAGAACAAAAACGTCTGCTGGTACGAGACTGACAAGATGTGCCTTCACGCGTGACGGAAGTTCTTGTTGCGGACAGGTAAGTGTTTCTCCAAGTGTTGATAGCGCCTCTGACAAAGGGCGCTAGAACGAAAAAGAGGGGGGGGGGGTGGGGCGGTGGATGGCAACAACTAGGATAACTTGGCAAAAAGTTGGGCTTGCAGATTAAAACTTCTGAGCCATAACCTGCACTCTTATTTGTATTATCTCAACAAGACTGCTCAGTGGGACAATGCGTGCCCCTACCCCCCCTCCCTCCCCGCTGCTCAACTTCTTTCTAAACAAGGAAACCAGACTGTGGAGTCGCGAGTAGTTTTAGGACGCGAGAATGTTTCTGAATGACATTCAACGTGCTCCTGATAAAGTTTTACCTCTGTATCTAGTAAGTTTATTTCCTTGAAAGTTCTGTATCTAGTATGTTTACTTCCTTGACAGTTGTGTATCTAGTATGTTTATTTCCTTGAAAGTTCTGTATCTAGTATGTTTACTTCCTTGACAGTTGTGTATCTAGTATGTTTATTTCCTTGAAAGTTGTGTACCTAGTACGTTTATTTCCTTGACAGTTGTGTATCTAGCAAGTTTATTTCCTTGAAAGTTGTGTACCTAGTACGTTTATTTCCTCGAAAGTTCTGTATCTAGTATGTTTATTTCCTCGAAAGTTGTGTATCTAGTATGTTTATTTCCTCGAAAGTTCTGTATCTAGTACGTTTATTTCCTTGAAAGTTCTGTATCTAGTACGTTTATTTCCTCGAAAGTTCTGTATCTAGTACGTTTATTTCCTTGAAAGTTGTGTATCTAGTATGTTTATTTCCTCGAAAGTTCTGTATCTAGTATGTTTATTTCCTTGACAGTTCTGTATCTAGTACGTTTATTTCCTTGAAAGTTGTGTATCTAGTACGTTTATTTCCTCGAAAGTTCTGTATCTAGTATGTTTATTTCCTCGAAAGTTCTGTATCTAGTATGTTTACTTCCTTGACAGTTCTGTACCTAGTACGTTTATTTCCTTGAAAGTTCTGTATCTAGTACGTTTATTTCCTTGAAAGTTCTGTATCTAGTACGTTTATTTCCTTGAAAGTTCTGTATCTAGTACGTTTATTTCCTTGAAAGTTGAGCGAATAAAGTCACAGGTAAACTACTTATGTAGTGTATACTTCCCTTAAACATCATTTTTTTTTTAACAGCTGCTTGTCTGCAGTTATGTTCCATATGCACTGTTATTATATATTTTGAGCATTCCTATATCTAAAACATAGATACTGAGGTAGCGCTAACAACGTTGCTGTAGGAGACTGCTGCATACTTTAAAAGGTTTTTCTCTTATCCTGCTGTAAAATGGAAAGGACACTGAAAGATTTTACCACATGAAGCAAAGAACACGGACGAAAAAAAAAACACACACACACAAACAACCAACTATGAGTGAATGGAACTATTATTATGTGAATGTAAAGCTTCTCCAACGACTGTATAATCAGAAAGCGTCATTTTGTCACAAGTAATGTTTATATTTCTTGTGAACTATGACAGTTAAATAATGTTTACAATAGATAACAAGTAAATAGAGGCATCAGAGCTGGAAATCCAATGGATATTTTTTGCTGCTGTTTAATTTATGACGTCACATATCCTCTCCTATTACATTTACACACTTTTAAAGGGGGGTGTGGGGTGCCCCCTTTGGCAAATCACCTGCCCACTGCTGGCAAGCCAGGGTCATGGTTAGCGAACTACAGCTAATACCCTGCCCCATCTCTCCGTTGGTACCCCTAGTAACAGACCTAGCCTGTATAACAGGGCATGGATCACCAGAGTCCCCATGGTGGTGGAGTCTGTTAAAGAAGTACATATATTACATGCCCCATGCTTTTTTAGCTGCACTCACGGACTGCAAAATAAAAAAGGTGCCATAACCCGCCCCCAAATCGACACGACGCTCTGCCTCAACACATTCACAGCATCGGCTGCTAAGAACAGCAGTTCCAGGGAGACACAAGATGGTGACAAGATGTGCGGTTGCGCGCGCGCACACACACACACAAATCGTTTCTCTTATTTAAACTGTCATTTTACATTGAGAATATAGTTACAGATATACTTATACATATAGAAAGACAGACAGGCTATCTACGACTGGTAATTTAAAGCGCACGTGCGCGCACACACAGACACAAAACAATGAAATAACGGCCACACTGCAAATACAAAATAAGACAATGAAACGGCTGCTAGTACGGAAACAAAAAAACAAAAAAATCAAGTGCCAGTGAAGATGAAAATACACACAAAAATAAACAATGATGTGTCAGCATGCGCTGAAAACATATCAGACAAGCAATGTCGAGTCAGCCTAGCGCGCGCAGGCCGGCAAACACACGCATATACATAGATACATACGACAATGACATTTCAGCTAGTAATCAGATACTACATGCACAACACATACGAGACAAACAATAAAGAGATGAACAGTATGGAAACATACGAAAAGACTGTGAGTGTGAGGCACTGTGGCCACATATACAGAAGACAAACAATGAGGCGTCAACCGGCGCGCAAACACAAGGACATTGAGGCGTCAACCGGCGCGCAAACACAAGGACACTGAGGCGTCAACCGGCGCGCAAACACAAGGACACTGAGGCGTCAACCGGCGCGCAAACACAAGGACACTGAGGCGTCAACCGGCGCGCAAACACAAGGACACTGAGGCGTCAACCGGGCGTACAAACACAAGGACACTGAGGCGTCAACCGGCGCGCAAACACAAGGACACTGAGGCGTCAACCGGCGCGCAAACACAAGGACACTGAGGGGTCAACCAGCGTGCAAACACAAGGACACTGAGGGGTCAACCAGCGTGCAAACACAAGCAAAGACAAACAATGAAGCGGCAAGCAGTATTTAATCAAAGACATAGAAAGTTAGCAAAGTGCGGGACAGTGTACACAGACACCAATGAAGTACCAAACAGTATATGAAGTATCAGTCAGCATACACACAGAAAAACAACCATGTGCCAGCTAGTATGCATGTGAACTGAAAGACAAACAATGAAATGTCAGCCAGTCAGCAGGCAAACACACGGAAAGATAAACAATGAATTGTCGGCCAGTCAGCAAGCAAACACAGGGAAAGACAAACAATGAAATGTCGGCCAGTCAGCAAACAAACACATGGAAAGTCAAACAATGAAATGTCAGCAAGCAAACACACGGAAAGATAAACAATGAATTGCCGGCCAGTCAGCAAACAAACATACGGAAAGGTAAACAATGAATTGCCGGCCAGTCAGCAAACAAACATACGGAAAGATAAACAATGAATTGCCGGCCAGTCAGCAAACAAACATACGGAAAGATAAACAATGAAATGTCGGCCAGTCAGCAAACAAACATACGGAAAGATAAACAATGAATTGCCGGCCAGTCAGCAAACAAACATACGGAAAGATAAACAATGAATTGCCGGCCAGTCAGCAAACAAACATACGGAAAGATAAACAATGAAATGTCGGCCAGTCAGCAAACAAACACACGGAAAGTCAAACAAAGAAGTATCAGCATGCAAACACACGGAAAGATAAACAATGAATTGCCGGCCAGTCAGCAAACAAACATACGGAAAGATAAACAATGAATTGCCGGCCAGTCAGCAAGCAAACACAGGGAAAGACAAACAATGAAATGTCGGCCAGTCAGCAAACAAACACACGGAAAGTCAAACAAAGACGTATCAGCATGCAAACACACGGAAAGATAAACAATGAATTGCCGGCCAGTCAGCAAACAAACATACGGAAAGATAAACAATGAATTGCCGGCCAGTCAGCAAGCAAACACAGGGAAAGACAAACAATGAAATGTCGGCCAGTCAGCAAACAAACACACGGAAAGTCAAACAATGAAGTGTTGGCCAGTCAGTAGGCAAACACATGAAAAGATAAACAATGAAATGCCGGCCAGTATATAATCACACAAGACAGATAGACAGACAGCGAAGTGATGACCACAAACACTACCTCGTCTCGCTCCACTCAGCACAGAATCCGACTCAGTACACGTATCGCAAGGCTCATCTCTGCTCACCACTGATGCGTTTGCGCTGCAAAATCAAATAATTCAAACTGACTAAAGATCCTGCTTTAACAATTCAAAGAATTTGGCAAATTTCTGTAAGTCTGCCTTTATTGTTGAGTTATGATCTGATGATCTGAAAAAAAGACATAAATACTACAGTCTGAACACCGACTGTCAAGCCCCCTTGATTGCTGAGCCATGCCGGTTTTAAAAAGGCGAGAATAGTTCCGTGTGCACATAAGAAACATACATTCACTTCTAGCTTACATCTGATCGTGGCTGTCCTGGGTGTCAGATCTCTGGGTCAAGCGTGAACTAACAAACTCATACAAGCATCTTCTGGGCAGGCAGGGAATGCGCTGTCGTGGCTCTCATCGGGGTTATAACGGCAAAACAGCCATCATTAACATTAAGAATTACTTCTCACAGAATAACTAAGAATCGAACTCAGGACTCCGGACGGATAGACATCCGCTCAGCCACGACGGGACAGCACACATTCAGCCAAGTCTTCAAGAAAGCCACCAAAATCCACTCCTTATGCTTCAACATAATCTACATAAGTCTTTACTGTAATGAAACGGAAATGGCCCTGATACAGATAGAACAGAATAAGCCGAACTTGTGTGCCTGGTTTTTGTGTTTTTTGTTTGCTTTTTTTTTTAACCACCGGGGATTTTTTTTTCTGGTACACACCAACATGGGCCCCGGGGTCCACCCACCATCTAAAAATGGGTACCAGAGAAATCTGAGAAGTTAACGCAGCCAGGCGTGATACCGTTCACATCACATTTTCATAAGATGAAGATACTGGAAATATGCGGACCTGACACCTTAATGGCATGGAAATAGGGATTTTACCATTACCTTTTTCATACTGTCCCCTAGCACGAGACATCAGTGCAACATGTGGCCATTAGACTGGACTTTGTTTGCTTCCATCATCTCTTATATTACGGCTGTTACTAGAATAAAGACTGACCCTCATTTTACTTGCAAGAACTGCTGTGCTTTAAGGCCATATCCTTACAGTATGTATATAGCTCTTCGGAGGCTATCAGTGGTACCATTTCCTTACAGTATGTATATAGCTCTTCGGAGGCTATCAGTGGTACCATTTCCACTAAAGGTGTTATTTTTTAAGTGAATGTACCGATTAAACTACTTTAAAAGAAAACACAAATCATACTAATCAAAGGAAGGTCAGCACTTACTGGAATGATGGAGGCCGACTGTCCCCAATACCTCCGACTCTTTCAGCAGGAAGTTGGACGTCCCCAGTCTGAGAATCTGTAACGGACTGGCTGTCTGACGCGCTGTTGTCTGCAGCCACAAGCTAGGATGACATAAACAGAATATTATTGACACTATAATATCTTTTCTTCTAACTAAATATATTTCCCATCTTCTTATTTTGCCTCCGTCGTGCATTTTCAGTACTAATGGAGAAAATGAACTTCTTTGATAAGACTGGGTGGTCTGTTTAGTATAAAAGCTTATCTCAGATTTCGATCTTCTATTAGTTCCAAAACGAACAGACAAAAGAAGGTTTGGTTTAATACTGGCTGAACAAAATGACAGACGTTCTTCAGAGGGTAAAGTTGTTTCCTGCAACAAACTCGCGGATTCTGAATTCCAAACTTCCTCGTGTATATCAAATGAGGATTACACAAAATATTCCTCCGCTGCATATATTATTTACAGGGGTTTTGCAGTAGTACTAACTCTGTACAACAATGCTTTCCTGCGCAAGTACACTGAATTCGTGGCCATTAACTGTTAAACAACTACCTTATTTAATACAGAACAAGTGAACAATCAAACTTTACTTTCAAACGTTAAAGAATTAGTCACATGGGGCTATCTAACATGTTACTTCTTCAAGGCTCGGCAAACTTCCTATCAAAGGCATGAAATCAAAAGGGACATAACCACTACTTTTTTTAAGAGTCGACAGCCTTTTCCTACAGTGACGAGTGCCAATGTGTGAGTAACCGGAGGGCTACATTCACTCATTCATTTACATGCCCCTTGGGGAACTTTGCCTCTCTAACAGCACTCCTGTAGGCCTCTCGGTTGTGACCAAGATGGCCTGCTGCTGATGCGTCCATTTGCAGATCATCAACGATGTCTTGCAGCCATCTTCGTCTTGGTCTTCCTTTCTTTTTCCCATTATGTACCCTTCCAAGATGGTCTTCTCTAGGTTATCATGACATTTAATGTGTCCAAAATATTTAAGTTTTCTATCTTTAATCCTCTGTACTAGCCCGCCTTCTTCAATATTAAGTTCCTGTAGTATAGATATATTTGTTCTTTTTTGTGTCCATGATATTTGAAGAACTCTTCTGTAGCATCTACATTCAAAGGCATTTATGCGTTTCTCAGCTGTTTTGTTAAGTGTCCAGGTCTCACAGGCGTATGTTGCCATGGGAAAGATGCATGCCCTTAAAAATCTTATTTTTGTGGTTCTGTCTGCTCCCCTCCACAGATTCTTTAGTTGTTTTACTTTCTGAAGTACTTTCACTACTATAGCTAATAAATGAACGCAATAATAAAAGATAAAACTACGAATAAAAGATATTTCACTTACGCAATATTATGAAAATATGACACCGCGAGCCGAAGTTTGCCGACCCCAACTAGCAGTATTTATCAACTTTCCCAGTCACACACATTCAACATCAAGATATAGCATGACAGAAAAAGGAATTAATAAACTCATGATATCGTAAAGTAATTCATGATATTTTAGAATTCACTTATATCGAATGTGGTTAGAAATAGTCAGAGAATCCCAAAACAAACTATCAATAGGAACACAACAGGCCGAAGAAAATTAGGTCGACAAAGCGAAACTCTAAAGAGGACATTGTTGAGAGATGCCAAATTGATGAGGTTGAAAAACTCGCCAAAAACAGGAAAACTTTGTGAACTACCATGCGAGCCCTATGTGACGTTTAACAGCACGGGAAGGATGTAAGATATACGAGGGTCATACTGAAAGTCGTGAGCAAATTTCTTTTAAAAAATCAGAATTTATAGATAGAGAAAATATAAATGTATTATCTTAATCTGCGTCCTTTTCTTCACTTTTCAACATAATCTCCATTTCTCTATTTCTCTGCACACATTTTTCCTATCGCTCTGCAAGTTTGAAAATAACATCGCGGTAGAATTTCGTTCCAGCTGACCGACGGCACATTCTCTCCTATGGGACCCAGTGGGCACAAACTTTTCTATAACGTAGGGTTTCAATCACTTCCTGCACTGCATTGTGTCCTATTCAAGATCTTCTTTAATGATGTCGTCAACCATTTCCACGTTGCGTTCAGTGGAGGCAGTTCGAGGGCGACCGTTGCAAGACATATCTTGGATGCTCGTGTTTCCATCTTTGAAATGTTTCACCTACCTCCTAATACTGCTAGCACCCATACACACATCTCCATAAGCAAGCTGAAGTCTTTGGTGAATTTCATCAACGGGGATTTCCTCTTTAACAAGGAACTTAACAGCACGTTGACGAAACGAAACTTCATCACCTGCCATTTTGTTTCTGCTCCGCGTGGTCATGTGACGTATGGTGGTGACGTCAAGTGACCTCTACATGAAGTGCAAAGGATGCTGATTAAGGTGATACATTTATATTTTCTCAATATATAAATTCTGATTTTAAAAAAAATTTGCTCACGACTTTCGGTATGACCCTCGTAAGAATGTACAGTCAACAACCGCAAAAATGTGTTGCCTCGTATCAGATTTTAATTACTGTATATCGAACCTGTTAAAAATAAAAGGTGGCGTGTATTATATAAACAGAATACAAGGACCAGTCAATCATGATCTTTACAACAAGACATGGATCTAACAGACACAACTGCACCATAACTCTAAACTACGACACTGTACAACATAACAGAGTGGTTTAGCTTATCTTGCTGCATAATGGCATAACCTTCACGCACGTCTTGGTAAAAGCTCAGTTATTTGTTTTTTAAAAAGTGGTGAAATAACTGTTGTGATCAGTCAGTATGCCAAACCTTCAACCCCAACTCCTATATATATTTTTTTAACTTTCCGACTCCCACAACTTCAGCTTCTACCTACTCCGACTCGAACAACTTCACACTTCTACCTATTCCGACTCGAACGACTTCAACTTCTACCTACTCTGACTCTAACGACTTCAACTTCTACCTACTCCGACTCTAACGACTTCAACTTCTACCTACTCCGACTCTAACGACTTCAACTTCTACCTACTCCGACTATAACGACTTCAACTTCTACCTACTCCGACTCAAACGACTTCAGCTTCTACCGACTCCGACCCTAACGACTTCATCTTCTACCTATTCCGACTCTAACGACTTCATCTTCTACCTACTCCGACTCTAACGACTTCATCTTCTACCTACTCTGACTCTAACGACTTCATCTTCTACCTACTCTGACTCTAACGACTTCATCTTCTACCTACTCCGACTGTAATGACTTCAGCTTCTACCTACTCGACTCTAACGACTTCATCTTCTACCTCCTCCGACTCTAGTCAGACTCTGAGGCCCCCACTTCACAGCCCAGTACGCAGGTGTCTAGTGATGAACAATGGGGATCGCCTCCACCAGCATACCACAACAACAGAGAATCGGTATCAGGGCAAGCGGCCAGCCTCCATGTTGGCTGACTGTTGTTGGAGTTAACTAGAGATAATCCTGAGCAGTTGTACAGAAGTGGACATTCAACGATACGCTTTAGGTTCTAGCGTAGTACTTTATTTAGTAAATGGCTACTGCACGTTTCTTATAAACAATAGCCAGCTTTGCACTATGCCTGCCATATTTGTGTTAAGCATCCCAAAATATATAAGAAATGACTAATTTTATAAGAAGGGCATGACTTCTGTGAAAAATGTTACCCCGTGCTATATGCCTGCTATAGTATACATACATATGAGAACTATACGCCTGCTATAGTATACATATGAGAACTATACACCTGATTCAATATACAAATATATACAAATATACATGCATTTTAACAGTGCGTACTGGTCGGTACTTAGCCGACCGCCGATGAATGGATGGATGGATGGATGGATGGATGGATGGATGGATGGATGGATGGATGGATGGATGGATGGATGGATGGATGGATGGATGGATGGATGGATGGACGGACGGACGGATGGATGGACGTTACTAAACAAAGGCAAAATATACGTTGATGTTTTATGCCCGCCGCTCCTCCAGCAGAACAACGACTCAAAATCTCAGCGCCTCCCCTTCGATTTTTTTTCTTCACACATATAAACACTCACATACGAACAAATAAAACAAACACACATACAAACATATCAAACACACACACATAAAAACATATAAAACAAACACACATACAAACATATAAAACACACACACATACAAAACAGACATACATACAAACATATAAAACACACACATACAAACATATAAAACAAACACACATACAAACATATAAAACACACACACACAAATACAGAAAACAAGCAAGTGCTCGCTTCAGTGACTCCCTGACAGACTGACTCAGGTGCCCCCACAGGATTTACAGAAAGGAATATGGCGTCAAGTTACCTGCGTTTTCCTAACTTGAAATCCGCTTCAAATAATGTACAGGGGGAACAAATCTCTAATGTCCTGTGTCAGCCTACACATTTGTAGCTCTATGAAAACTACTTTTGTATATAACTGTGAAACCGAAGCTGCGTGCAGCGTTTGGTGTAGTGGTAAAGTGTATGTACATGGAGCTAGAGGTTGCAAACTCAGCCACCCTGTGATATAACTATTTTTAATAGTTTAAGTATTTGGAGATTCGCGAATACAGGTCTTTTTTATTATTATTATGAGATCCTTCCACTGCATAGCTAAAGGTTATTTTTCTTTCATTTTCTGTGTTACATGTTCGCATTCAGACAATTCAATCAGTCATTTGCATGTCGCTTGTGGAACTTTGCCTCCTTAACAACTTTCCTGTAGGTCTCTCAATTGTAAGCAAGATGCCCTGGTGCTAATTAATCCATTTGCAGACTATCAAATATGTATTGCAGCCATCTTCGCCTTGATATTCTCTCTTTCTGTTTCCCATTATGTACTCTTCCAAGACGGTCTTCTCTAAATCCAGACAATTCAGACTCTCAAAATACCTCGGCAAGTCAAAAGGAAATCAAATCTGTATTTAAAAAAAAAACAAAACAGAACTTTGTGATAGAAGAATGTTTACAGTTAAATGAAGTTCACTGAGTTTTATATCATTTTCCTTCCCGCTCACCACCCCCCCCCCCAAAAAAAACCACACTCTTTTCTGATAGACGTATGTCATAAAATGCTGTTTTCACCAAATCAATAAATCATCGGGTTTTATTCCATCTATCATATCTTTCTCCTTACTGTAACACTTGTAAGAAAGATGAACAACTGCAAGTCTTGAGAACAAGACCCTAAGAAGAATCTTTGGGCCAGTAAAGGATACCAATAGTGGGGAATGGAAAGCTAGAAAAAAAAACCCACTGAACTTAACAGTTTATTTAAATCATGGCGGATTATAAACGTATTGAAACTGAACAGACTACGCTGGCTGGGTCAAACAGAAAGAATGGAAGAGAACAAACAAACCAAAATAATGTATGTACAAAAGATGAAGGGAACAAGACCAAGCCAGAGATGGAGAGACAACATAGAAGAGGATATAAAAGAACCTGGTGTCACCAACTAGAGAGAGAGAGAGAGAGAAGATGGGAATAAGGAGGAATGCAGGCGAAATTTATCTGCACCAATGAGCCCTAATGGCTGGGAAAGCTGAAGATGAAGACTGTAACACTTGCACCATGTAATAAAACAGCTAATATTTGTAAATTTGCTAACTTTTTCATTCACAGTAAAACGTGTACTTTAAACTTCATAATATCTTTTTGTCTGGCATCAGTTTAGACTCTCTGATTACATAATAATGCCACGGCAAGCCCACCTGGACTGAGTTGCTGACTCGTGCTCGCAATAATACCCGTAAACAAAAACAGCCATGGTCGTCTCTTGAATAAGTTTAATCTGGGACACAAGTTCCCAGGGAGGTCTCCTGGGTTTTTTTTTACACAGTGATCTACTCTCCGGTGGCCACAGACGGAGAAGTTAGACCTTTCACTGAACTGTCAGATGATGGATGATGAATCACTTGGTTTTGTTCACTACAATTCCCGGACTGTGACGTTACTTAATGTTCGAAGTGCCAGAGGAGAGAGAGAGAGAGAGAGAGAGAGAGAGAGAGAGAGAGAGAGAATATTCAAACGATCCAAAAAAAAAAGAAAGGGAAAGGAGGTAATCTGTTGCCCAACATGTCACTATGATCACAAGCCAATGAAATCATTTACGACCATTTCATTCTCTCCAATCTAAATTATTTATCAAATCTGCACTGCCGGTGAAAGCACGAAAAGTGGTAAGTATAGTACTGTAGTATCTTCACTTTTTTTTAAATTATGAGATCCTTCCACTGTTAAATGTTACTATTCTTTCATTTTCTGTGTTACAAGAATTCAGACAATTCAGTCAGTCATGTGCATGTCCCTTGTGGAACTTTGCTTCCCTAATAACTCTCCTGTAGGCCTCTCAGTTGTGAGCAAGATGCCCTGCTGCTGATGCATCCATTTGCAGATTATCAACGATGTCTTGCACCCACCGTCGCTTGGTCTTCCTCTCTTTCTCCCATTATGTACCCTTCCAAGACGGTCTTCTCTAAATTCAGACAATTCAATCTCTCAAAATAGCTCGGCAAGTCGGCAAGCTGCCCGAAGCTCAAAGCAGGAAAATATATCTTCAAAAACGCTAGCAAAATTACTATCATCTTCTATCCTAACAACTGAAGCAAATCGTGCTCATCAGTGATTATTTTAAAAAAATAGAGATGGACATACATTGGTGACGTGATGAGAAGAAACAATCAGTGAATTCCCCCCCCCCCCCCACAACAAGCTATCAAATGGGGCAACGAATAAACCTGAAACATCGTCTCACTCACAAATGGACGGGAGAAAACCATTAGTCGAACAAACGAACTGACAGACCCAACTTTATTTTCTGAGTGAAGAATGTAGGCTAGCAGAACTGCCTGATACTCTTCTTATCTCTCAAACTTCCCCCCACTGCCGCTGATACTGCACATCAGTTTAGTACCAGTGTACCGCGCACATACTGGCGTCAGGAACAGCGGACCCTATCTCAGCTCTCCGTTGGTTCTCCTAGTAACAGGCCTAGTCTGGCTAACGGGGCAGGGATCGTCACAGTCCTGTGGTGGTGGAGTCTGCTAAAGAAGTATTAATTTTTGGCAGCAGTCAAGGATTGAAAAAGTAGCCGCTATGACCCGCTCTTAAGTCCACATGATGCTGTACCTCAACATCTTCACTGCACTGGCAGCAGAGAACATCAGTTTGCATTCCAGAAGAAGAAAATGGAAGAAAAGAGGAGAAACAAACAAACAAACAAGGGAAGAAGAAAAAAAATGGTGAAGAAGAAGTCTGCACATAGCACGCACGAGTATACGAAGGGCGTTCAGAAAGTAATGCACCACATCGTTTGGTTTTTTTTTTCAGATAATAATGAAGATAGAAGCATGAAATTTTGCACACTTTAAATATGGCATGTGCCGATTGTGTGAACCAAAATGCACTGCAACCGGCCAAAGAATATGGCTGCCTTAATCGTTGAAATGGAGCGTGTTAGCAGCTTGCAGTATAAGCAGCGAATTGTGATAGAATTTCTCGTTGTCGAGAAGGAAACTGTTGTGAACATTCACAAGCGCCTATGTGATGTGTCGGAAGTTTTGCAGTCGACAGGAGTACAGTCAGTCGCTGGGTTCAGGGAATCAAAGAATTAATAAGTGGAGATAAGGAGTTGCACGATCGGCTGCGATGTGGATGTCCTGCCACAGCCACCAAGACAGAAATGTTGAAATGCGCTGAGAGCATAATTCTTACTTATAGGCCTATCACTACTCAACAATTGGTCTTAAAGCTGTAAGTCAGCAATGGCAGTGCAAAATGCAGTTATAAAAGCTCTCGGATTTTGTAAGGTTTGCTCAAGATGGGTTCCTCGAAGTCTCACAAATGACCATCGATTGCAAAGGAAAGCAATTTCTTCTGAATTGTTAGAGTATTTCAATGCTGAGGGAGAGAACTTTTTGGCTAAGATCTTAACAGGTGACAAAACCTGGGCGCATCATTTTGAGCCTGAGACAAAAAGACAGTTAATGGAGTGGCATCATCCGCAATGAGAAGAGGGGGCACTGAAAATATTATAACAACAGGAAAAATAGAAGGAAGAAGATCAAGAGGAAGACCAAGAGAAATGATACTGGACAGTCTGACGGGATGGTGTGAGAGGAGATCACCAACTGAGCTGATGGCCTGCATGAAGGATCGGATACTTTGGAGAAGCATAATAGCCAACGCCAGTCGGCACGGCACATGATGATGATGATCATCATCATCCGCAATCACCACGAAGAAAGAAATTCAAGACAACTCCTTCAGCTGGAAAGGTCATGATCACTGTCTTTTGTGACACTGAAGGTGTGATTCTTGTGGATGTTATGCCAAGAGGAGAGATAATCAATTCGCAAGCTTACATTAAGACACTGAAAAAACTCGATCAACGTTTTCGCAGAGTTCGCCCGCACAAGAATCCAGCAGACCTACTTTTCCTTCACGACAATGCGTGCCCTCACACAAGTCTGGCAACACAGGAAGCAATCACCAAATTAGGTTGGACTGTACCATCCCATCCACCCTAGAGTCCCGATTTGGCACCCTCTGATTTCCATCTGTTTGATCCACTTAAAGATGCACTCCAAGGGGTACGATTTGAAGATGACGAAGGAGTGATTCATTCAGCGAAGAAATGGCTACATAATCAAGAGAAAATCTTGTACAGGCTATGAATACATGCACTTGTTTCGCGCTGGCGTAAAGCCGTACAAGTTGATGGGGATTATGTTGAATAATAGTTTACATGACATATCCATGTATATTGTGTATAAATTTTATGCTTTTTTAAATAAACAGCTCATGAGAAAAACGATGTGGTGCATTACTTTCTGAACGCCCCTAGCATATTCAAATAATACAACTTTTCACATGTTCAAAACAAAACTTTTACTTTCAAACTCTTGCCCATACACGCTGAAAGGCGTGAATTAATCAAATACAAACTACATTCTCAAACGTTTACTGAAATCTAACAAATGTCAATGCATTAGTCGTATTACTGAATCCTTCTATAGTGCTACAATGACAGCTATACACATGGCATATCTAGAAGCAAGAGGGAAGTATATAAATGCATGTGTCTATCTGTCTGTGTGTGTGTGTGTGCGTCAGCTAACGAACTTTGCATTCAAAAGGTGAAGAACTGGGTTCGTGCCTACGAACCCAGTACTTCACTTTTCGGCGATTTTTCATCCAACTTCCGCTCTATAGCAAACACTGGATATAGTGCAAATAGTAATAAATAGAAAAACAGCATGAGGAAAAAAGTAAAATGCTAAAATCTGACATTCAACCTCTAATCAACACATTCAACGATATATAAAAATACTATATACACACAATCGCATTTCCGCGCACTGGTATTATGATATCACCAAACATGTTAATATGAGAAGAAAGTATACATGTAGAGTGTTGGGGAGGAGGGGAGGAGCTGATAAAAAGAGAGGGGGGGGGGTGTCCTCGCCTATAAATGAACTCCAGCAGATACAGAAAAGGTTTAAAGCTGAAAGAACGAATGTTACTTATGCGTTCAAAGTGGGATGAATGCGTGTTCTAAGAGTGGGCAGCAGTGTAAGCAAAGCTTATCTTATGCAGGTCAAACGGCAAAAATTTGACGTTGGCTATGTTTTGGATTGAATTTAATCAGTGACCGAAAATAGACAGACAAACATAGACAGAATACTAATTACTCTCCAAAGCTGAACAAGGAATATAACAAAAATTCTCTGGTATGCAACCTGCCCAGTTCAATCATCTAACACAACAATCAAGGTGATATATCAGAAGATTAAATAGATATGCCAGAACACGAGAAATGTTCTATAATTCCCCATGGATTGAAAAAAAAAACTGGCATAAATTAACTTCCAGTGCTCATCAAAGCAATTCTTTTTTCCCTAGATCTTTAGAATACTGGCACGTAGGAAAAGCAAAGAACTCCAGAAAACAACAACTGATACAGCAATTCAGCCATCTGGCGTAGGTATAAAAACTGTTGGATCACGTATGGTGGCAGGGGTATGTCAGAACTTATCTAGATGAGCAAGAAGTAGGAAAGTAACAAAGCTCAGCCATCTGCATAACACAACAGTTTATCTGTGTGATCAGCAGGCAGCAAGACCAAAAATTACTTTTAGGGGAGGGGGAAAACCATTTAGGGTATCGCTGATTGTCCACTACAATCCACTACTGCGAGGGAAGAGGCGGGAAAAAAGCAGACACCATTATAATATTTGCGAAATTACTGTGGGAGCATACTGGGCCACAATGGAAGCTTTCAGGAAGAAGAAGACTAGATATTTTCTGTTATAATTGCAAAATACAGTCAATATGAAATGTTGCAATATATGAAAAGTAAGAAATTCATTAACAGCTGTGCCAGCAGATGTCGGCCGTTATGACTCTCCTGTCTTCTTTTCCATTCTTTTTGGCCAAATACCTGAATGCACGATAGATTGCTGCATATTCTTTTCCTCCTGCTTTAATAAGTTCAACCATTATCTCATCACATCCTGGTGATTTACCATTTTTCAGATTCTTTATTGCCCACAAAACTTCTTATATTTTTGGTTCAGGTTCTTTTTCCTCCAATAATAATTCACGTTGTTGATTTCTGCTTTCACAGTCAGTTGTTTCATACATTCCTCTGCAATATTCCTTCCATCTTTCTAGAATTTCCTCTGTCTCTGTCAAGGTATTCCCTATCTCGTCACAAATTACATTTAGCTTAGGTGTGACACTTCTTGTCAATGTCTTCATTTCTTTAAACATTTCACTATCTCTTTCACACTTCTGATGTCCTTCTACTCTTTCACAACAATCTTGTATGTATTGTTTGTTGTCTTTTCTTATGTTTCTTCGTACTTCTTTTGTTAAAGATTTATATACCTCTTTGTTGTTGTTTGTCACTTTCCATTTGTCTCCATTTCTCTACGTTATTTTATTAGTTCTAGTGTGCCTGCTGTAATCCATCCATTCTTTTGTGTTTTCTTTACTAGAACCATGTCTTTAGCTGTTGTTATTAAGATATCTCTGGCCTGCGTAGCCAATTCATCTGGTGTCATCTCCTCCTGTACAGCCATCAGGATTTCGAATCGGTTCTTCACTTCTATACCGTATTGTTCTGGTATTTTTGTAAGATCAAAGATCCCCGAACTGTCTTTTTTATCTTTATCTTCATGTCTGCTATTAATAACTCATGGTCCGTGTCACAATCGGCACCTGGTAAAGTTTTTGCTTGACCTCCACCTTCTTTGCACTAAAATATAATCTATTTCATTCTTGGTTTTCCCATCAGGTGGTGTCCATGTGTTTGACAATCTTCTTCGATGTTGTTTAAAAAGTGTGTTAGCGATCATTAGCTCATTTTCCATGCAAAACGCCATTAGATTGTCACCTGCCTCATTTCTATGTCCTATGCTAAATTTCCCCAAAACATATCCTTCGTCTTCTGCTCTTTCTGTACCAATCTTTGCATTAAAATCGCCCATTATTAATACAATATTGTTTTTTCCTACCTGGTCTATCGCCGTTTGCAGTGCGTTATAAAGGTCTTCTACTTCCTCTTCTCTGCTGCTTTTTGCAGGTGCATATGTATCTGGATAATTGTTACATTTCTAGAAGTGCCCCTAAGTTTGATAGTGAGGATTCTATCACTTACTGGATTGTAACTTAGTAAATGCTTTTGATGTTAATTTGTCCAAGTAAAAAGCCACTCCAATCTTTCCTCCCAATTCCCCACCAGAGTATATAAAGATATACTCGCTCTTGAAGTGTCCTGATCCTTTCCATCGATGCTCGCAGATTCCCAAAATGTGTATCCCCGTTCGTTTCATCTCGTCACTTATTATTTGTTACCATATTCAATTCATATTCAACTACACCACAATATGAAAAGGCCAATTATAAAAGCAGTTCAGTTTATTTTCGCTGCTAAATCTCAATAGACACGGGGTGAAAAAAAAAAGGGGGGGGGGGTAAAAAATGTGACAAAGAAGCGAGCAAATGAAGTGAAATATTTTCAGGTGGTGTGTGTACCTGGCCCCCATCACATGGCCACCACATGCCCGCAGCACGAGAAGGAGATGCTGGTCATCAAACATGGGAAGAGAAACTCGTGAAGAAAGGGATTGGGAGAGCACGTGGAGGTCGGCCAGAACTAATAAACCGTCTGTAACTAAGAGATGCTCTTAGAACAGAGAATCGGTAGCTTGCTGGTTTATTTGATAAGAGGTGCCAAGATAAAGGACTATCCTAGAAATATCATGACTCTTATGATATAGTCCCTGCGGGGCATATTTAACAGAATCATCATTGTGTGCCGTATTCGTTATATGCTGTGTGCCCTCTCATTCTTTCTGACCTGGACTTCATCTGAATACGTTTGCTACGTATACTGCTAGTATCTGTTCTGAACAGTGCTGAGTTTATTTAACACCTGATAACTCCCAACTTTTATATGCTGAATTATTTACTTGGAAGTACAGTGCAGCAATTTAATGACCATGTATTTAGAAGCTACCAAACTGACGACAAAACTCGACACAATAATGGAGCACATCTCTGCCGCCTACCGCCACCTGTTCTCTGATAATGACCGTTCTCCAGCGCTTATCGTGCATGCAAAAACATTTCGGGGGCGGGGGGGGGGGGGGAATATAATCTTCGTGCCCATCTCAAAACCTCACAAACCTTATCGCCCAAGATAGAATCTTCGTTTCCATCTTAAAATCTCGCAAACCTTAACGCCCAAGATAGAATCTTCGTGCCCATCTCATAACTTCACAAACATTATCGCTTAGGATAGAATCTTCGTTCCCATCTCAAAACCTCACAAACCTTAACGCCCAAGATAGAATCTTCGTTCCCATCTCAAAACCTCACAAATCTTAACGCCCAAGATAGAATCTTCGTGCAAATCTCAAAACCTCACAAACCTTAACGCCCAAGAAAGAATCTTTGTGCAAATCTCAAAACCTCACAAACCTTAACGCTCAAGATAGAATCTTCGTGCCCATCTCATAACTTCACAAACCTTACCGTTCAGGAAAGAATCAGGAGGATTGTAACATTGATACAGGGTAACAAATTCTTCCCACTTCTCGCGGCCTGCTGTAAGTCTCTATATAGTACCCTAGCTGCGAAGCATGCTATTTCGCTTTCAACTGATCTTCACTTTAAAAAAAATATGCGCAGATTCGGCTCTGATGCTTAAGAAACGACGAATTTACATGCCAGGTTCGTGGGACGGTCAACCTGCATTGTTACAGTGCACAACGAACCGTTACAGTGCACGCTGAAGAGTAGTCAAATCACATTAGATACGATGATAAATGCAATGACCCCTACCTCCAAACATCTTATCTTACATCCTTCCCGTGCCTTTAAACATCACATAGAGCTCGCATGATAGTTCGCCAAGTTTTCCTGTTTTCGGTGAGCATTTCAATCTCATCAAGGGATTTTGTGCCTACTAATTTGGCCTCTCTTAACAATCTCCTCTTTAGAATTTCAGGTGGACGACCTCTTTTTCTTCTTCTTCCACCTCCAAACAGCGACCATAAAAACATACTCTAAAAGGAATATAACACCACTGAGTAGACAGTACAACAACAACAACAAAAATAACAATGTGTGATTATCATTTCGTGTCCGACTATAAATCTGTGATTAACATCACAGATGTTCGCTGCTAACTTCAAATGTCTGTGAGAACATCGTCCAACGTGTGGCTTACTCTATCAGTTCCAGCGGAATTTTCCGGTGTGGTCAAAAAAAGGAAATGAATAATATGAATGTGTTTGAGCAAACAATACAAATATTTCCTGTAAACTTGACGCCAGCCCAAGAACGGTGCTCTCCAGTCTTCTTCGTCGTCGTTTGCTCAGACATTGACATCAATCTCTCTCTCACAAATGCGGGCAGCTCGTCTCAGGTTTTCAGCACCGCCGAGGAGCTTCTCTTGTAGGGGACTGGGGTCTGGCCAAGTCCTTTGTCAGAGAAGGTTGTGTAGCTTCCAAAACTCTGAATGATGTGACGTTAGGTCTGGTTTTCTCTGCTGCACGTACATAGGTCTGCTGGGCCAACTGTCTGCTTCTGGTACAGATGGTATACCAGCCTGCAGTGTCCTAATCTCAGTCGGATGATTACCACTACATTAATCAAGAAGATAAAATTAAGCTTTCTCTTTTAGCGGATAAGGAACAATCAGCTTGTGTATTCTCTTCCTCTATTCTCATCCTCAGCAGGTCGAGGTCTGGTAAAGGATAAATTATTTCTGGTGCGGCTTGTACTAGAAACTTTCGCTGGAAGGCCTCATCGTTTAGTGTCACGCCACGGCATGATGGCAGGTCCTGAGTACCCATGAGGCCATTATTCTGTGTCCGCCAACACAGATAAATCTACCTTTTCCTGGGTGAGCCTATCCTACGCGGGATCCTGTTAAATATCTTATTGTGTGAACAATTTGTGGACAGAAATGTAATCTCAGTCAAGTGTACAGCTTAAAATGTGCACTTAAAAAGCACATGCCATCTGAGTGAGATTAGTATTTTAAAAGTGTACTCTAAAGTACATGTCAAATGAATCAAGATGAAGTTCAAAATGTAGTACATGTCATCTAAGTCAGAAGAAGAATTAAAGAATGCACTTAAAAATACACGTTCATCCAAGTCAAAAGTAAGGTTTAAAACGTGCAAAATTAAAAGTACATGTCAAATCACCCAGAATTAGGTTTAAAACGTGCATTTAAAAGTGGGAGCAAGGCACCTGAATATGTTAAAACGCGCATATAAAAGTGTATCTGACGAATGCCCAGGTAAAGTTTAAAACAATGTACCTGAAGGCAAATGTAATATAGCCCGAGTGATGGTTTAAAATGCAGCTTTTTAAAGAAAAGAAATGAGAATGTTTTACCCACAAACAAGATCACATTCTCCACAAATAAGATCACATTCTCCACAAATCTAATCTATTTCCACACCTCTAGCGTAGGGGCAGACTATACACCCATTACCACTAACAGCTTCATGTATGCTACCAATCGTTGGCTAAATATTCAACAGACGTCACTCCCGGAAGCTTTACCATCAATCCTGCAACTTCTTATGTTACGGTGGTCCCTACACTCATACCCCCAGCCCTGTCTCCTGTGCCTGGGCTGGTGGAGTCCCAACAGTACGTTCTCATCTACCCTGTTATCAGTACATCTGAGCTGGAGAGAACGTTTGGGCTAATTTATATCGCCTTGTCGGTCTTTCTAGATTTCTATCTCGCTTTTTGAGAAGCATACGGCGGGAGATTGGAGCTGGGGGGGGGGGGGGGCCGGACGGCGGGGCAAACGGAGGAAGGAGAGCAAAACAAAGAAGGAAGAGAGAGAGGTGCTGAAGGCGGCTATGAATGTACTCACCTCCACATGCTGGCGCTTCTTCCTTTGTCTCCGTTTACCAACAAGAGAGAGAGAGAGGTGCTGAAGGTGGCTATGAATGTACTCACCTCCACATGCTGGCGCTTCTTCCTGTGTCTCCGTTTACCAACAAATTCCTCTCATCTCCCATGCTTCTACAGTCACAAGTTTGAAATATCGCTGTTATAATGATCACTTACTCAACTTTCAGCAAAACGAACATCTCCGCCTGGAAAATACTACCATCCTCTCCCCCCCCCCCCTCCCCATTCTTTGTTTGTTTGGTCTGCTTTGCAAAGAACACGTAAGTCAGAATGTTATGACTGCTCTCATTCATTCCTTTGCATGTCCCTTGCGGAACTTTGCCTCCCAAACAGCACTCCTGTAGGCCTCTCGGTTGTGAGCAAGATGGCCTGCTGCTGCTGCATCCATTTCCAGATCATCAACGATGTCTTGCAGCCATCTTCGTTTCGGTCTTCCTCTTTTTCTTTTTCCCATTATGTATCCTTCCAATACGGTCTTCTCTAAATTATCATGACGTTTAATGTGGCCAAAATATTTAAGTTTTCTCTCTTTAATCCTCTTTACTAGCCAGCCTTCTTCAATATTAAGCTCTTGTAGTATATATTTATTTGTTCTTTTTTGTGTCCACGATATTTGGAGAACTCTTCTATAGCATTTACATTCAAAGGCATTTATGTGCTTCTCAGCTGTTTTGTTAAGTGTCCAGGTCTCACAGGCATATGTTGCGATGGGAAAGATGCATGCCCTTAAAAATCTTATTTTTGTGGTTCTGTCTGCTCCTCTCCACAGATTCTTTATTTGTTTTACTTTCTGAAGAGCAATAGATGTCCTCCTTTTAATTTCCCTCATTGTATCTCCATTATTAGTTAGTAGTGATCCAAGATATTCAAAACTCTCCACTTCTTCCAGTTTTTCCTCATTGATACATATTTCAGTTGCCTTGTTTGTTTTGTCAGTTGTCATCACTTTAGTTTTCTTTGCATTAAGATAGAGGTTCTGCTCTTCGCTGTTCTTGCGGACTGACATAATTAGTTTTTCCATTCCTTCTTGTGTTGTGGACAGCAATACTGTGTCATCAGCATATCTAATCTCTGGTATTTCATAACCTCCAACTGTTATGGCATCGTAATATTCTTTGTCTACATCTTCTCTAACATTCCTCATTATATTTTCAGTATACAAGTTAAATAAGTAGGGTGACAATATGCACCCCTGACGGACCCCTTGTTTTATGTCAAACCAAGTTGTTGTTTCACCATTTATTCTGACTGCTGCTTATTGGTCTAAATACAGCAGTGATGTTAATTGTATCAAATGTGTTGGAAATCCCATTTTTTCCATTATTTCCCAAAGTTTCTGGTGTTGTACACAATCAAATGCCTTTGAGTAGTCTATAAAGGATAAATATAGATTCACATTAAACTCCCTGCATTTCTCTATTATTAATCTTAGATTGAATATATGATCTCTTGATCCTCTTCCTTGCCTGAAGCCAGCTTGGACCATATTGACTTCTTCTTCTATTTTCTTTCGAAGTCTACCCATTATGATTTTTAACAGAATTTTACTGGCATGACTAATCAGGGCAACAGTTCTGTAGTTGGTGCATAATTTCAGGTTACCCTTTTTTGGCAGTGGTATGAATACAGTTCTTTTCCATTCTTTTGGCCAAATACCTGAATGCCATATCTTTTTACATAGTGCATGATAGATTGTTGCACACTCCTTTCCTCCTGCTTTAATAAATTCAGCGGTTATCTCATCACATCCTGGTGATTTACCATTTTTCAGACTCTTTATTGCCCATAAAACTTCTTCCATTGTCGGCTCGGGTTCTTTCTCCTCCAATAATAATTCACACTGTTGATTTCTGCTTCCACAGTCGGTTGTTTCATACATTCTTTTGCAATATTCCTTCCATCTTTCCAGAATTTCCTCTGTCTCTGTCAGGGTATTCCCCATCTCATCACAAATTACATTTAGCTTAGGTGTGACATTTCTCGTCAATGTCTTCATTTCTTTAAACATTTCACTATCTCTTCCACACCTCTGATGTTCTTCTATTCTTTCACAACAATCTTGTATGTATTGTTTTTTGTCTTTTCTTATGTTTCTTCGTACTTCTTTTGTTAAAGTTTTATATTTATCTTTGTTGTTGTTTGTCACTCTCCATTGCGTCTTCATTTCTCTACATTGTTTTATCAGTTCTAGTGTACCTGATGTGATCCATCTATTCTTTTGTGTTTTCTTTACTGGAACCATGTCTTTAGCTGTTGTTACTAAGATATCTTTGGCCTGCGTAGCCAATTCATCTGGTGTCATCTCTTCCTGTACAGCCATCAGGATTTCGAAACGGTTCTTCACTTCTATACCGTATTGTTCTGGTATATTTGTAAGGTCAAAGCGGAGTGGTCTTGATCCCATAACTATCTTTTTTATCTTTATCTTCATGTCTGCTATTAATAACTCATGGTCCGTGTCACAATAAGCACCTGGTAAAGTTTTTGCTGATGTTATGCTTGACCTCCACCTTCTCTGCACTAAAATGTAATCTATTTGATTCCTGGTTTTCCCATCAGGTGATGTCCATGTGTAAAGTCTTCTTGGATGTTGTTTAAAAAGTGTGTTAGCGATCATTAGCTCATTTTCCATACAAAACCCATTAGATTGTCACCTGCCTCATTTCTGTGTCCTATGCTAAATTTCCCTACAACATGTCCTTCATCTTCTGCTCTTTCTGTACCAATTTTTGCATTAAAATCACCCATTATAAATACAATATCATTTTTCCGTACCTGGTCCATTGTCGTCTGCAGTGTGTTATAAAAATGTTCTACTTCATCTTCTTCTGCTGCTGATGTAGGTGCATATACCTGGATGACTGTTACATTTCTAGGAATGCCCTTAAGTCTGATTGTTAGGATTCTATCACTTACTGGATTGTAGCCTAGTAATGCTTTTGATGTTGATTTGTCCAAATAAAAAGCCACTCCATTCTTTCCTCCTACTTCTCCGCCAGAATATATAAATATATTATCATTCTCGCTCTTAAAGTGTCCTGATCCTTTCCATCGATGTTCGCAGATTCCCAAAATGTGTATCCGCGTTCTTTTCATCTCGTCACTTATTACTTGATATTTTCCCTCATACATACTTCTTACATTCCATGTTCCTACTCTTATTTTTTTTTAGTTTGATACAGGGGTTTTCCTTGGTAACACCGTCAGGATTTTGTCCGTCATCACAATTACTAGTACCGACCTCTGCCTCACACTCTTCCCCAGTGTTAAAATTAGATCTATCTGGCCTGGGGGACTCACCACCAGATCTTTTTCCTATTTGACTTTCCATGATTGCTGCTTGGGTTTCTTGGTATGTTTCCAGAAGGTAGTTTACCATTGCTTTCCTTCCGGGCAGTGACTGTACTAGTCAGTGATCGTAGCCATTGTCCCTACATTGAGATCATCTGCCTACCATCATAGAATGGTGACCATAACCAACATTATCTGTCAGCTGCTCTCCCATTCCATCCACCACCTGCTCCCATGGCTTCACGTCACCCTGATCGGGGGGCTATACGGGTACTCCACCTTGCCCAAGGGTGTCCCGTAGACTGACGGAGGTAAGGAGGCGTCTTACTTCTCCTTTGATAGGGGATACCCCTACCCCGCTAACCAGATGACTGCTCTAGACAAAGCAAATATTTCTACCGTCCGCCACTGGAAGAAATGCACATCAATAAGAAATGAGAGAACTACATCTATATAAGTTTGTTCCGTGTTTTTCTTTAAAGAGAGGCGGGTGTTAAAATTTTCAAATACCATATAACCTCAATGTAAACCTATCATTTCCCCATAATACGCATAGTAGATGTGTTTATTAACATTGTTTTTGTGTGGTCCCGGAGTTTTTAGTCTGGTTATGTGAGAGCTGCTCATATTTTCTTTTATCACATGGCAAGGGAAACACAGACACTACACAAAGATGGAATATAAATAGAACAAGGAGACAGAAACATGGACACTACACAAAGATGGAATATAAACAGAACAAGGAGACAGAAACATGGACACTACACAAAGATGGAATATAAACAGAACAAGGACTCAGAAACATGGACACTACACAAAGATGGAATATAAACGGAACTAGGACACATAAACATGGACACTGCATAAAGACGAAATATAAATGGAATAAGGACACAGAAACATGGACACTACTACATAAAGTCGAAATATAAATAGAACAAGGACACAGAAACATGGACACTACATAAAGACGAAATATAAATGGAACAAGGACATAGAAACATAGACACTACTACATAAAGACGAAATATAAATGGAACAAGGACACAGAAACATGGACACTACTACATAAAGTTGAAATATAAATAGAACAAGGACACAGAAACATGGACACTACATAAAGACGAAATATAAATGGAACAAGGACATAGAAACATAGACACTACATAAAGAAGAAATATAAATGGAACAAGGAAACAGAAAGTCCAGACAAAGAATGAAGAACATAAGAAAACAAAAAGAAAATAGCAAAGAAGGAAGAAAAGAATTCCTGAGAACTGAATCTGACCCTGAGATCGCTGAGTGTAATAATGAAAGAAATTTTTTGGCGGGGGGGGGGGGGGCGCCGAGGACGATGATGAGGAAAGAAAAAACAACAACCAACATCAACCCCCACCTAAAACAAAAGACAATGAAAGCGGAGAGATCTTGTGATAACAAATTTCTAAAATAAAACATAAGATAAGGTCTGAACACATAACACTCGGGTAATGGACACCAATCCTAGCTTTAATAATCCTGAGAAAAAAAAATCTAAGATTTAAACAACAGGAATCATACTCTTTCCACTCACGTATAAAGTTTTCTGTCGCATTTATCCTTCGCCTGAAAATGTAGCGAGAGACAAGCTCGGGGAAATAGAAGATTCAGAAATGTAAACTCGGGCATACAAGGTACATGCCAGAACAGGCAAAACAAACGGGACAGCACAATGTTGGCCCCTTTTACTGATTTTGTGAGAATCTTTTGACAGCATGCACGCCAAGGAAAATTAACAACGGTGTTAATTAATACTGAAGATAATCGGTGTTAACAATGCTATTAAGATAGTCAGTGTTAACAATGCTACTAAGATACTCAGTGTCAACAATGCTACTACGATAATCACTGTTAACAACGCTACCAAGATAGTCAGTGTCAGCAATGCTACTAAGATAATCAGGGTTAACAATGCTACCAAGATAATCAGTGTTAGAAATGCTACTAAGATAATCAGTGTCAGCAATGCTACTAAGATAATCAGCGTTAACAATGCTACCAAGATAATCAGTGTTAGAAATGCTACTAAGATAATCACTGTTACCAATACTATTAAGATAATCAGTGTTAGCAACGTTACTAAGATAATCAGTGTTAGCAACGCTACTAAGATAATCAGTGTTAGAAATGCTACTAAGATAGTCAGTGTTAGCAATGCTACTAAGATAATCAGGGTTAACAATGCTACCAAGATAATCAGTGTTAGAAATGCTACTAAGATAGTCAGTGTCAGCAATGCTACTAAGATAATCAGGGTTAACAACGCTACTAAGATAATCAGTGTTAGAAATGCTACTAAGATAGTCAGTGTCAGCAATGCTACTAAGATAATCAGGGTTAACAACGCTACTAAGATAATCAGTGTTAGAAATGCTACTAAGATAGTCAGTGTCAGCAATGCTACTAAGATAATCAGGGTTAACAATGCTACCAAGATAATCAGTGTTAGAAATGCTACTAAGATAATCAGTGTCAGCAATGCTACTAAGATAATCAGCGTTAACAATGCTACCAAGATAATCAGTGTTAGAAATGCTACTAAGATAATCACTGTTACCAATACTATTAAGATAATCAGTGTTAGCAACGTTACTAAGATAATCAGTGTTAGCAACGCTACTAAGATAATCAGTGTTAGAAATGCTACTAAGATAGTCAGTGTTAGCAATGCTACTAAGATAATCAGGGTTAACAATGCTACCAAGATAATCAGTGTTAGAAATGCTACTAAGATAATCAGTGTCAGCAATGCTACTAAGATAATCAGCGTTAACAATGCTACCAAGATAATCAGTGTTAGAAATGCTACTAAGATAATCACTGTTACCAATACTATTAAGATAATCAGTGTTAGCAACGTTACTAAGATAATCAGTGTTAGCAACGCTACTAAGATAATCAGTGTTAACAATGCTACTAAGATAGTCAGTGTTAGCAATGCTACTAACAACCCATCGTTTCTCTCTGACAGCTCTGGTGTACAGAACTGGACTTAAACCAAAACTTCTAGTAATCTTTTACACAGACTGCACAACGAACGAATGCGCTCAGATGATGGGGTGGGGGGGGGGGGCAAAGTATAATGATGGATTCAACAAAGAGCACGAAAATGATGTTAGCACTAATCTATTCAATATTATAACCCATCCTAAAGTCTAAACAACTAACTCTTTCAACAAAACAAGGGAGTTCAATTTCCTGAGCTTTCTATGAAAAAAAAGTGAATGGTAACGCTACCAAGGTGAAGTCCCGGCAAACAAAGTATATCAAGATGATCAAATAATCAGAGATACCTTCCCGTCATCCCCCCCCCCCACCCCAAGACAGATCCATTAACTACATTCACCAAGACGAGGTCACAATATGTTTCAAGAACCAGTTAACTCAAGAACAATCTTACTCTCCTACATAATTTTCTTGATCTGTGCGTCTGTGTTTATTTTCATTACGCCTGGGCGTCAAACCACACATGTTCGAGGAACTTATTTGTGCCAACCAGGATCATGAATAAGAAAATCGACAAACTGTGTTCGCATTTTTCCTGATCCCGCTGAGCCATCGCTTCGATAGAAATGGAATCATAAAAAAAAAACACTTGATGACAAGTCATTTTATCCAACATCGGATTGTTTGGCAAGCATTCACAACCGGCACCAACGATTTAGGAACATGCTATGAATATAAGCTCCGATGAGATAAATTGTCATTCACTGAGTCGTGCACACTTGTGTCCACTAAAATGGCTTCTTCGATCTGTTGGCGAGATATAGGTGTAAAATTCCCGTTTCCATGCCATTAAGGCATATTTGGGAATACGATGTTGGGTCCGCATTTTCCATGACCTTCGGCACATGAAAGTCTGATGTGGTCAGTATCATGCCTGGCCGCTCTACCTTCCCAGATTTCTCTGGTACCCATTTTTAGAGGCTGGGTCAACCCCGGGGCCTTTCTGGTGTGTACCAGAGAACCGAGCGCCTAACCACTCAGCTAACCAGGCCGCATATATATATTATGACCAACTTAATTCCAAGAGTTCCCAGTCATGTCAACGTTTTGTAAAAATACAGTTTTATATTTTTAAAAAAATACCTGGTATGTGTTATATTTCTATTAAGCCTGATGTTTACTGTGCCACTAAGCTCCAGTAAAACAAACAATAAGAACAACTGGGGGAAAATAACAAAGAATTTTTCCACTTATTCCAATATCCCTTCCTCGCCTTCTTTATCCCTATATGGGACAAAGACATCAACAAGGGTTCTCTACTTATTTCTTTCTCCATTATTCTATCTTCTGTATCACATTAACTGTTTTCCTGATATCCCGTCGTTTTATCTCTGACAAAAGTGTTCTACTTAAACACTGGATTGTTCTCTATAATTTTGTAGTGTAGCACTACAAGATATGACTCTTCCTACACATGTTACAATATGTGAGCTCATCTTTCAGCATATGGATATGCCCAAGATAATACAGACACTACCATGGTGTAAGCAAAGATTCGTACACATGAATCATACTCCTAACAATACCTGCTCGGGGGATCTCGTTATGTTTTACCATCATAAAGAGAAACACAAGTTTCAGTAGTCATTAAAATAGTTCAGGACAGACTGTAACTAGGACAAATATCCAAATGATATACGGAAGTTCTCTAGCACACCTGAGGTATGTAGACTGACTCTGGAATTATCAAGCAGCCTAAAAGGCTAAATCTGGGGTTTGTATAAAGACAGGTATCCCCAGGTGTCTGGGGTAATGCTGGAGCAACCATCCCCAACCCAGCGCGTCACAGGTGGTGGATGGTGAAAGTCCTCCAGATATGGAGGATCCCTGTGAATAAGGGTTTACCCAAATAAGCAGGCGCGGACCAACTGGCGGTATACTCAGAGAGCGAGGTGGGGTAGTAGGTGGCTCTACTACTCCTATAAAGTGCCTCGTGTGCTCAGTGAAGGGAATACCAGGCGGGTAAGAGGCGCCTTAAAACCTCTCGTTCCCGCTGCCTTGCGGGTAGGACAGGGAGTCCAAAGGCAACCGGAGAGTCCGTACACAAACCGACAGGAAGGCAACGGGAAACCACTGTTGTAGCTCCCAAAAATAATTATGCTTATTCAGAGTAATAGATTTGTCATGAACGACGTTAATGGATGTTCCTTTGGAACAGCCTCGTCCAGTAGGGCAGCTCACGAGCCACAGGTGAGGCCAGATCGTCATCAAGCTACTGGTGGCAAAACTAACAAGTTCAAAATAGCAACATGGAATGTTAGAACTTTATTCCAGGCTGGAAAATTAGAAAATGTAAAGAGGGAAATGGAAAGGATGAAGATCAACATATTAGGAATGAGTGAAGTTAGATGGACAGGTGCAGGAGAGATAAACTCTGATAAATATACAATAATATATTCAGGAAGTGAGAAACATGAACGAGGAGTAGGAATTATATTTGATGAAAAAACGGCAAGGACAATTGTAGGATATTTGAACATCTCAGACTGAGTCCTGCTAGCCCAACTGAAAGGACGACCAATAAACATAAATATTATACAAGTGTACGCTCCAACATCTGATAGTTCTAAAGAAGATGTACAGCTATTTTATAATGACATAGAGACAGCCCTAAAATACACAAAGTCAACATGAAGTTACATAGTTTAATGCCAAAGTTAGTAAAGGACGACCTTCAGACATCAATGGCAACTATGGACTGGGCAAGAATACATAGAATGGCTGTAGGGAACACCTGGTTTAAACAACATCCTCGAAGACTGGCAACGTGGTGCAGCCCAGACAAAAAGACTTTTAACCAGACAGACTACGTATTAATCAACAAACGATTCCGGAATGCATTACTGACAACAAAAACCACTGCAATAGTGACCATGACCCACTGTGTGGAAAAGTTAGAACAAGGCTGCAGAAAAGTAAGAAACATCAAGTCAATATCAAACTGTATACAGAACTCCTTAAAAATGTCCAAGAACTGTGAGAACAATACAAAGTTATTATAACAAATAGATACAATGCAATAGCAAAGATAAATAGTATAGATGAACAATGGGCAATGTTAAGAGATTCTATAAGGAGATAATACCACTGAAAAAAGAATTCCCCCCCCCCTCCAAGAATAAATGGATGACAGATAACATCCTGGGACTGATGGACAAGAGAAGGAGGAGTAAAAATAACCAAGAAAAATATAGCAAGATAAATAAAGAAATAAGACTCAGAGAAGCAAAGGAAGTGTGGTTAAATGAACAGTGCAGACAAATAGAGGACTCCCATAATAAAGACAGCAAAAACATACACAAACAAATTAGTGAACTCACAGGCAGGAAGACAAAATATACCACAGGATGCCTGAAATCAAAGGAAGGTCAAATGTTAATGGGAAAAGAAGACACTGTGGACAGGTGGACAGAATACACTGGTGAGCTATATGGAGGAGAAAGACCAGAATTAACACCAGATACTGAAAACTATGATGGACCACCAATACTTGAAGATGAAATCATAGATGCCATTAATCACATGAAGAAAGGAATAGCGACTGGGCCTGATAATATAACAATAGAAGAAATAGAGGAGATAGGAATAATAATAATAACCAAGTTACTGAATGACATTTACAACAGTGGCCAGTGACCTGCTTAAATCCATGTTTATAGCACTACCACAGAAACCAGGTGCAAAGGAATGTGAGGACCACAGGATTATCAGCCTCTCATGTCACATAACAAAGCTACTTCTGAGAATTATTATGAGAAGAACCAAAAAAAAGATAAAAATGGAAATAACAGATGAACTGTTTGGATTTGTTGAAGGAAAGGGAACACACAAAGCCATTTAAGCTTTGCAAACACTAACAGAAAGAGTTTTATCTCTACTTACGCTTCATTGATTATACCAAGGCATTTGACAAGGCGAAACATAATGAAATTATTAAAATGCTTGAAGACATCAATATAGACGGCAAAGACATGAGGATCGTAAAACATCTATACTGGCAGCAAGAAGCAGCAATTCGAGTTGAAAATAGAAATGGAAAATATCAACCTATAAAACAAGGGGTGCGACAAGGATGTGTACTATCTCCAGACCTTTTTTCTTTGTACAGCGAGAATATTCTGAGAATGATCATCACAGAACTAGGCATAAAAATTGGAGGATACAATATTAACAACCTTCGGTATGCTGACGACACAGTACTGATAGCTGAGAACCAACAAGACCTGCAAAATCTCTTGGATAAAGTCGTCAAAGAAAGTAAACAGAAAAGCCTTACTTTGAACATCAAAAAAACAGAGACTATGGTTATATCTAAGAAACAGAATCCACCAAAATGCAGTATAAAATTAAACTGAACTATTCTAAAACAGGTGCAGAAATTTAAATACCTTGGAGCAGTAATAACTTCAGATAGGAAATGCAGAACAGAAATTAGGAACACAATAGGCTAAGCAAAGACTGTATTTAACAGAATGAGAAAAGTATTATGCAACACATCCTTATCAATGAATGTTAGAAAGCGAGTCCTAAAATGCTATACTGAACCTATCTTATTATATAGAAGTGAACCATGGACAATGGGCAAGAGCAGAAAAAAAGGTGAAGGACAGGCATTTGTGGAAAACCCTTGCGGAAGCCCCATGTGCCCTGGGCACTTAAGGTTCAGAGAGAGAGAGAGAGAACCATGGACAAGAGGCAGGTCTGCACAAAATATCATTGGAAACAGCAGAAATGTGGTTTATTAGAAGAATGTTGTGAATCCCCTGGACAGCAAAAATAACTAATGAAGAATGTATGAGAAGAGCTGGAGAGACCAAAAAATCTTATAAAAAAGATAATACAAAGACAATGTACTTTCATAGGACATGCAATGAGAAGAGAGGGCATTGAAAATATTATAACAACAGGAAAAATAGAAGGAAGAAGATTAAGAGGAAGACCAAGAGAAATGACACTGGACAGTATGACAGGATGGTGTGAGAGGAGATCACCAACTGAGCTGATGGCTTGCACAAAGGTTCGTGTACTCTGGAGAAGCATGATAGCCAACGCCAGTTGGCACGGCACCTGATGATAATGACGGTAAAAAGACCCTAGGAGAACTGACAGATCACGTCATAAAGCTTTCACATAAACCAAGACTGCAACACAATCTGCAGGACATAGAAGTGAAAAGCGTGTGAAGGAAAGAAGAAAAACAACAGTTAAATCATACAACAGCTGACAGAGGCCATGTGCAATATTCCCTCTAAGCTGCCTGACAGCCAACAAAATCATGCCATGCACGAAACTTTATATGCTGCGCCTTGCTGTAAGTATTTTAAGAAGTGCAGAATGTTGGCAGGCAAAGACTGCAGGACTGTGACAGACAACGACCATGTCTAGAGTTCGTGCTGTGATTTGTGGAAATCACCGTTAAAAGGAAAAAAAAATTGCTACTTTTAATTTTCAATTTCCTGATATTACTCTGTACCATAGTAAAGCTGAAGAAAAAAATGACAGCATTACATGAGTTTGTTTTTCCTAATTTCTTCAGATCTCAGTATTTTTTCTATGAGAATTGTAAATCATACTCTGTAATTTGACGTTACGACGCACATTTGTGCATAATTTGAAAAATATATATATATATTTGCACATGGGCTGAAAATTTTGCGCACAAACTGCAAAAGCCTTTGTGGGTACAGGGGAAAAGACTAAAGAAATATACTGAGAAGATTTGAGAGAATAAGAGGAAATATCTTGATGAGAAGACATAAGAAAACCTGAAGATGTAGCAGAGATTGCTTGGAACTGAGCTTGTTTTTTACTATTAGTGTGGACCCAGAATGAAAAATGTGAGAACCACCAATCTAGAACATTATTCCTGTATAGGTCCAGAATTAAATTTAGCCACTTCACATTTGTGTGAACCCAGAATGAAAATTGTGAGAACCACCAATCTAGAACATTTTCCCTGTGTAGGTCCAGAATTAAATTTAGCCACTTCACACCTCGTCCTAGATTCATGAGCATTTTTACCTTGGGCAGCATATTACTCAGAAGGGACCTGCCAAGAAGTTCTTACCTGAATCATTTTGCTTTGGTTACGAAAGGTAAACACTGAGAACTGAATACTGTTTTCAATATAAAATAACTGAAAACAAAATTTTACCTCAAGCACAAGTCAAGACCGCCATTTTCATCAAACTGCTTCATACTGTACTCTGAGTTATATTTTTGTCTGCTTCAAAACTGCGCTGAATTTGTCACATATTTATAGACTGCTTTGTGCAATTCATATCTGAATTTAAAAACCATTCTATGCCCATACAATTTCTTTTTATTAGTCAATGTTCATTATCTTGAAAGAAAAGAAGAAAAAAACTGGACATGTATCGTGAAGTTCATCTTTTAGTTTCACTCCTCGTAGAGGAAATACAGTCTCACAGTTTAACCATCATTTTTTTTAATGGCTGACTTGCTAAACTTACAATGACAAGTTTAATAAATGAAACATGTTATTTAATTTATTTACTTTCCATTTCATTCTCCCCTGCTTCAGAATAAAATAATTATTAAAAATGACGTATTTCAGAACATCACAGGGACAGAACTGAACAGCCAACTTCTGATGGATACAATAAAAAAAAAAGAACACTTCCACATTACATATAATGTAACACATAAATCCCCTTATGAAAATAATGTAACACATAAATCCCCTGCTAATAATGTAACACATAAATCCCCTGCTAATAACGTAACACATAAATCCCCTGTTAACACAAAAGAATCAACATAAGCTCCCTGTTTCTCCGAAATAATGGCCACATTCTGTTTGACAACTTTATAAAGTCATATTTAGAAAATGCCGTTCATTACCATTTGTGCTTTAGTTACTTGGTTTTACTGCTTTTCACAGAACTGAAAGCAAGATTACATAAATCACCCACAGATGTCAAGAAGTTCATTTCCATTAAAAAAAAAAAAAAACACTACAATCCCAAATATAGCACTGTTATTGTAACATTTCACATTTTGTGAGGGTGACAGATGGTCTACATTATGATTCCCGACTATTTTACATACAAAGACCACTTTTCCAAATACCTAATAAGTTGAAGACTACCAGTTTGTATGCAGTATCACAAAGCTATAAATTCTTCCAATAGATGGCACTAAGGAGATGAAGACAATGTCCGATGTGGCAGTCACCAACCCACAGATGACACGCCAGCATCAGGGTTGGCAAACCATAGCTGACCAAGACCCTGTTCCCATCCCTCTGTAGTACCCAAAGTAACGGGTCAAACCTGGCTAAAGTGGAGTCTATTAAAGAAGTACTGCATGCCCCCTGCTTCTTAGCCACACTCAGAGACAGAAAAAGTACCTGCCATGACCAGCTCCCAAGCTGACACGATGCTGTGTCTCAACGTTATCCCCATATCGGCTGCAAAGAACACCGGCCTGCAGTTTTGGGGAGATCCAAAAAAGAATAAGATGGCACGTAAAACCAAACTGATAGTGCAGCTGTGGACCATCTGTTAATGTGCTGCAGACTACAGGTTGGGAACCACTAATCTAAACTACATTTTTTTAAAAACTAATTTTACCCTAAATGAGCAGTCTAATCAAACAAGATACAAACAAACAAACAAAAATGACTGGGAGTACAGAAGTACAGAAGAGATGTCCAAGTCTGCTGTAAAAAGCTCACATATAAGAAACAATTTTTTTTTTTAATGAACACTTACCCATGATACAACTCTTCCATTGAAGCATGGCAGATGAGCATCCTCATCAACAATCTCCTCCTTAACCACCCTGTAAAACAAAGATAAAGTTGTTTAACTGTTGGAAACTTCCAATTTTATCATTATCTAAAGCAGTTCATACGAGGGGAAGTCACTAAGTAACTCGCAAATTGAAATATTTTATCAGTGGCAGTTATCAGGTAGTATTTAAATATATCCTTAGACAATACCATCATTCAACTTTACAATAGTTGTATGTAGGGGGCAATGGGAGTTACATGCGCATGCAGCAAAACAATAACAAAATGGCTACCCAACTGTTAGTATGTACCAAAGAAGAACAGAGAAGTGTAGTGAGATTTTTGTGGGCTAAAGGACATTCAGTTGAGGACATTCATAAGGAAATGATTACAGTTCATGCTGAAAAGTGTTTATCACATAAAGCGGTCTATAAATGGGTAAAAGAATTTTCTCAGGGACGCACCGAAATTGTTGACAAATTCCGACTTGGCTGTCCTGTTCAGATTGCAACAGAAGTGACTGTGCAACATGTGAATGAGATTATCAGAGCTGATAGACAAGTAACGATTGATAGTGTAGCAAATGCAATCGGATGTTCACATGGCTTAGCCTACAGAATAATGCATGAGCATTTGAATTTTTGGAAAGTTTGCTTACTTTGGGTACCCAGAGATCTGAATGATGAACACAAAATGAACCGATTTGGTCTGTCACTGCAGCATCTCTGTCATTACGCATATGAAGGTGAAGACATGCCCCAAAGGATTACTACTGAAGACAAATCTTGGGTGCACCTCTACCAACCCGAATCAAAACGTGTCTCAATGCAACAAACACCCGTCACTGCCATGGCAAAAAAAGTTCAAGATTACGCCTTCTACGGGGAAGGTTATTCTGACAGTGTCCTGGGATTATCAAGGAGTGTTGTTACCCAGGTTCTAGAAGTATGGTGACAGTGTGAATTCTGTATCGTAGTGTGAAGTTTTGCTGATGCTACGGGATGCAATTCAAAGAAAACATCCTGGTCTACAGACTAGAGGTGTGCTTCTCCTTCATGACAATGCCAGACCACATATGGCTCGGTTAACCCAAGAGAAAATTAGCCATCTGGGTTGGGAAGTTCTTGAACGTCCACCCTAAAGTCCTGACTTTGGTCCAAGTGATTTTCACCTGTTTGGTCCATTGAAAAACCACCTTGGCGGGAGAAGATTTTCAAGTGACAAAGAGGTGGAAACAGAAGTAAAAAAATGGTTCAGAAATCAGACTCCTGAATTTTACGGCATGGGTGCTGCATCACTGATTACACAATGGGACAAATGTATCAATGTTGGTGGCGATTAGGTTGAGAAATAGGGGAATAATGTAGGTTCAAAAATTTTAAGTTTTCAAATTACTGTCACATTTAGCTTTTTTGTAACAGGCATTTGCGAGTTACTTAGTATCTTCCCCTCGTAAATTGTGCTTTTTTTTTTTTTTGCACACATTATTAATTTCCAGGTTGACAGTCAAGATTACTCCTAGAGGGATGATGGCCATCTGAGTCTATAAGAGGGGGGAGCAATCATCTGAGTCTACAAGGGTGGCGTGGGGGTGGGGAACAACCATCTGAGTCTACAAGGGTGGCGTGGGGGTGGGGAACAACCATCTGAGTCTACAAGGGTGGCGTGGGGAACAACCATCTGAGTCTACAAGGGTGGCGTGGGGGTGGGGAACAACCATCTGAGTCTACAAGGGTGGCGTGGGGGTGGGGAACAACCATCTGAGTCTACAAGGGTGGCGTGGGAGTGGGGAACAACCATCTGAGTCTACAAGAGGGGGCACAACTATCTGGATATACTAGGGATGTAACAATGGCTTGAACTTGAACTTGAAGAACGGCCATGCTCTGCTGCTGGCCTAGAGATGGGCCTCCTTGCACTCAGGACAGTCCCATACGTGCTCAGCCTTTAACCTCAGTGTTGTTCGTAGTGTATGTTGGGTGACAGTGCCAATGTCACACTGACTGAACACAGCTCCTTCTTTTCCCGCGAAGTTCTGAAATCTGCCATGGCCCTTCATTATTCCCCTTACGTGTAATCTTTGGTGATAGGTGCCGCATTAAAAATTTGTTCATCTCCCTGTAGCTTTGATAGGGTGGCTGTTATAATGTCTGTGTTGTTCATTTGTAGGTTGCCTAGGGTTGTTGCTTCATTTGCCAATTGATCTGCCATTCATTACCTTTGATACAGGCATGTCCTGGGCAATAAATCCATATTAGGGAGGAGATTTGTGACTCTTAACCTGGCCGACCACTCGCGATGTATCACCTGGTTTTCAATTTTTTTAAACATGCATTGTGATGATAATATTATGGCTTGTGATGCTTCCTGATGTGCTGGCCCATTTATGGCTTGAGTGGTTGCTTCAATCTCCATCATCATGCTGGATGTGGTTATGACGAAGGCTGCTCTGGACACACTGATGATGGGGCATCCATGGCAATAGACCACGAATTCCCATGCCCTCCTTTGTCTTCGCATGATCGATCCATCTGTATATTATTACAGTGCCATCCGAGGTAGAGTGCTCTTTGATTTCTGATTCTGATCGTCCTGCTGCCAAATTTTGGCATTCTCGACTGAGAATGTGAACTTGTATGTGAACTTTGGTAAAGTGTGGATGTTTTCAGCCATCAATCCAGCCAGCACCCGTGGGGATTTCTTCAGGGTTGCATATCTGTCTTATGGTCTTTTCGACCTCCACTATCCATGTTTTACCTTTTTTTTTTTAAAATGTATGTACCCTTTTGTGTTTAAATCTCCTTTTTCAATAAGTTGTTTTCCATGCTCTTTATTTTGTAAGCACTCTTTTACCTGGGCATATTTTCATGCTCAGTATGTTCAATAGGTGATGCATGGCATCCACCGTTGTGCCCCTGGTTTATCCGAGCACTGTCCTCACTGCTTCATTCTGAATTCTTTCTAGCCAGGTTGTTGTGTTGTTGATAAAGTGAGCATCCTGATGCCATATTCTAATATTGATATGCGCTGCAGAGGATGCATGCAAAATCAGTAAAAACCTCAGTAATAATGGCTATCTGTAACAGATATCTGGATCTACTAGAGAGGTGACAGATATCTGGATCTACTTACTATGGGGGGGGGGGGGGGGGAACAGATATATGGATCTACTAGAAGGTTAGAAGGGTGACAGACATCTGGATCTACTTACTAGAAGGGTGACAGATATCTGGATCTACTTACTAGGAGGGTGACAGACATCTGGATCTAATTACTAGAAGGGTGACAGACATCTGGATCTACTTACTAGATGGGTGACAGATATCTGGATCTACTTACTAGGTGGATGACAGACATCTGGATCTACTTACTGGGGGGGTTAACAGATATCTGGATCTACTTACTAGGGGGTGATAGATATCCACCTTTTTGCTATCAATGTCAAACAATGCACACTAACAGCACAAAACAAAATCATCATGGCAAATATGAGGTGTTTAATGAAAATACTAAATGTAACAAGACAAGATCAAATCAGAAATGATACCATCAGGGCAAGAGTTGGAGTAACACCTGCACTACATTACATCTAGAAACAACAAGTCAAACAGTTTGGTCATGTTACACGATTGCTACCTGAAAGCTTACTACAGAAAGCATTCATGCTAGGAACTGTAGGAAACACATGGAGAGGCCACTCTCCCAAGATGCAAGGGGGAGGAAATTACATAAATCTTATATATCCCATTATATGAAGCCAATCTCTGAGTCCTGTCAAGATATCTGTTTGTCCCCTCAACACTGAAAGACATAAGAGGAATCAGACATGAGAATATTTAAGAAGTGTGTTTAAAAAAAAATAGCAAACTTTTTAAACAGTGCACCAACTAGCACAGAGGGCAAGTCATGACTACTGAGCATACCTTAATGCCAGGTCTTTACAACAAACTGCCATTTGCCCTATTCCACTATGAGCACTAGTCGTCAAGCTACATCCACTGAAATAAGCATGAGCACAAGATGCTCATCAGATGTGTGACAAAATGACAATGAAAAAGCCTGAAGAACAAGGTGTGTGTGTGTGTGTGAGAGAGTGAAATTTTGCTGCAAACTTAGTAAAAACTGTACAGAGACATGGCAATTTCTTAACCAATCATATAGGAAGGACTGTGTGAGCTGAACAAAGTGCAGAACAAAGTAAGTGAAGATTCCAGGGCTTGACGACCTTCCACATCAACAGATAACGACCATGTCAGAGAAGTTTGTGCTGATTCATGGAAACCATCATCTAACTGACCAAGAAGTTGCTAATGAAGTGGGCATCAGCATAGGATCTTGCCATCAAATTTTGACTGAAAAACTTCAGATGCATTGTGTTTGTGTGCAAAATTCATGCTGTATTTGCTGACTTATGATCAGGTGAGAACTGTGTTGAAATCAGTCAGGAACTGTTTGCCAAAGCAAATGGTCATGGATACTTTCTTAAGAACCTGATAACAGGAGATTAGACGTGGATTAATGGCTGTGATGTTGAAACCAAGATGCAATCTTTGCAAGTGATGCAGAAAGGGTCTCCTCAACCAAAAAAAAACACAGATGAGTCAGTCAAAGATCAAGATGTTGTTGGCTGTGTTTTCTGATTGCAAAAGGCATTGTCTACTATGAATTTGTACATGTCAGATGGTAAACAAAAAACAGTTATACCAAGAAGTTTTAGCACATTTGAGGAATGCCATGCACATGAATAGGCCTGAAATGTGGGAAAACCAGACCCGGATGCTGCACCATGACAATGCTCTGGCTCACATGTTGTTCCTCATCTGCTGTTATCTGGCACAAAATCAAACATCCATTGCGTCCCACCAACCCTACTCTCTATACTTCTCGGACTTGGCCGTAGAAGACTTCTTTCCAGCTGCTCAAACTTAAAACCACTAACCTCAGAGAAGATTCAGGAAAATGTGATAAGAAACCTGCGTGCCATCAAAGAAAGAATGTTTCAGGAAGCATTTCAACAATGGAAGAAACGCTGGGAATGGTGTATCGCCAGTAGAAGACTCTGAATGGGATAGTGCTTAAAATGTTGCCAAATGAGAATTTCATCTTTACAGCAAAAGTTTGCTCTTTTTTTCACATACACTGCATGTTTTTATATGTGTACATATGTATGCAACACACACACACACATAATGGTGACATATTTCAATCTTATTTGTGAAACATAATAAAAGCATCTGATGTTTTCTTTTGATTTTAATTAACTGCCTAACAAATGCAATTTCATTAATTTGTAGTAGTAAATGTACAAACACAAAACAGAATTTAACCAGTGTTATATAATAACAATTTACATCTGAGCATTATGAGAATAAATCTCCCACTCTCCCCTTCTCCCTCCCCACCCACCCACACCATCATCATCATTATATGACACAGAAGAATTACACACAGACATTAACTCCTACATCATCTTTCATAATTTCTTATCTTTTTTTTTTTTTTCAAAGAGTCAATCCACGCAGTCCTATGTGCATGGAACAGATATTCACCTGAATATTCTGTTCTCCCTTAAAACAACACTATGTGCAGTTTCCATTGGTGCCATTTGCAGTGGTCACAGACAGTCATATTTTTCTGTGGTAGATTCCCTAACACAAGTATCGAGTACCAATTTCAGTTCAAGCACCTGGAAAATGGTCAAAATGACTTAGAACCTAAGTTAACTATCCACTGTGCTATTCCTGCACGCACAATTCTCAACATTAATGGCCTCTTATGCTTACATCCAGATGTCAGTTTACAATATTTCTTTAACATCCTCCCAGTGTCAAAATCACAAGACTTCTAAATATTCCACCATGTTTGTGTCAAGAAATCACACAACACTAGTTTCTAAATATTCGTCCATGTTCCTGTCAAGAAATCACACAACACTAGTTTCTAAATATTCGTCCATGTTCCTGTCAAGAAATCACACAACTTTAACATCTAAATATTATTCCATACTTGTGTCAAGAAATCACACAACACCTACCTCCAAAATATTCTTCACGTTTATGTCAAGAAATCACACATCACTAGTGTGATGTTTCCTCCATGTTTCTGACAAGAAATCACACAAAACTAGTGTCCACTTATTATTCCATGTTTGTGTCAAGAAATCACACAACTCTAGCTTCTATATATTCTTCCACACTTGTGTCAAGAAATCAAGCAACACCGTCTACTAAATATACTCTTCCACGTTTTTGTCATGAAATCACACAATACTAGCTCATATACACATATTTGTGTCAAGAAAATCTAAGCATCCTTCCACGCTTGTGTCATGAAGTCAGTTAACAATCTCTTAATATCCTCCCATGTCTCTGTGTGAAATCTGTTAACCTTATCTTCAATCCCTCTTCATTTCATATATTTATTTTATTCCATTATGTGCTTAATTAATTAACTTGTATGTTAAATTATTTGTTATAAACTTAGGACGTTTGGTCAGTAAACAGTAGGAACCCAAACATTCGGAACAAGTAACGAGGGATCCGATTCAAGCTTTGCATGCTTAATATTGACAGCAAAGCTACTGAATCATACGCACAATAAGGGCTGGTGTGCATTATTTACGGCCAACACCAGCAGCAGCAGCAACAACAAACAACTTACCCAAAATCATCGTCCATCGACTTAAAAAAAAATTTTAAATTTGGTCGATTCAGTGCATTTTTGAAGTCGCCTAACGTCACTCTGTCTGCAGGGATTGGGAGCTTGATTAGATAAGGTGTGTCTTCGTCGTCTATGTGGTATATAATTTTTGTTTCCCCCATCTTTGCAGAAGCAAGATGGTTTTATAAAATCCACAGAGTGACACGGTTTGTTACACAAAATGGCGATCATCGAGGGAAGACTTTTTTTTTCTTTTCTTTCATTTGTTTAGGACATGAAAGTGTCAAAACGAGGCTTTACGGGATATAACTCCAATATTTAATTTTGTTTTATTGGACTGGGGTTTTCTCCCTTTACGTTTCATTTTTCTAGTGAGCGTTGGCAAATCTCTCTTGTCCATATCTCCGGTGTGTACTGCTTATGTGTCGCAATGAGCTTGATTATTTATGGCGTTACCATACATCAGTAGTTAGTCAAGAATGAAGGAGTGAAATTTGCAGTGGCAAAAGAAAAACATGAATCATTCATCAACAATTCCAGTAATCTGCTTAATCTGTAATAAAAGACTGGCATCACCGCACTTAGGGCATTCCCATAGGTGCTATGCCTTCCGTTCCAACACTGAAGCGTGCGCCCGATGGTGGTGCCAGTCACACACTAGTTGTGGGTAACGCGCGCTAAACCACTTCGTTCTGAAAAAAATGTCCACTTCCCGAACTCGATCGTCCTGATGTGATTGTTGTCATTCAACCCTATGTCGTCCTCCATAGGCAGCCTATCCAATATGGCTCTTGTGGCCTCCTCTTTGTCCAATCTTATGGTGCTCTGAATTGATGCTGTGCCTACCAGCTTGTCCAATTAAGCTGTGGTTTCTTCTTTCCTCTGAAACCCTTCATATATTTCATATGCCAGTATGGATGTGTTGCTTGTTGTGTTTATGCCTGAAAGCCGTCTGCTGTTCTCCAGTTCCTATGTCAGTTTCTTAGCCATGATCTTCTCGGGGACCTTACCAAAAACGTTTGGCATGCTGGTGATGCGGTACCCGGCCGATTCGGTGTTGATTTAGGTAATGGCAGCGGGTAGCTATACAGCCATTCTTCTGGTATCTCGCCTGATCTTTTTTTTTTTTAGCCCCCTGTCATTTTAACTTGAACTTCCTCTAATACCTGCTTCAAGTGGCTGTACCGAACTCCATCCGGACCCAGTGCACTATCCCTAGACGCCCTGATGGTCAGTGAATCCTCCTCAAGACTAATCAAGTCTGCATACTACCGAGTTCTGCTATAGTGCTCCATGGTGATCTGCGATCTTCAATGTTGCCCTGGTCTGGCTGATCAATATATCTGTGGAAGAATGCTGCTCCCTTCTCTGCATCTGTCTTCAACACCTGATGTTGCCACCATTCCTTATTCTACGTTTAATGTTCATCTTTCTTCTATGCAGATGCCAAAAATTTTGCAGGGCTTTATCTTTCGCTGTCTCCTGCATAAAGTTCTCCCAACACCGTCTTTTTCAAAATTATGCAACAAGAGAAGGTTAGTGTGGCAAGCTGCATATCTTTCACAACTTTTTCCTTTTCTCCTGTCCTGTCATTTTTCTTCCGCCAATTCAGCCATTGCTTTGTTAAGGTGCGTTTCATCTTCCAAGCCTTTTCGATTTCCTCTGTCCACCATGGTTGGGGAGGCTGACGGAAGCCCTTTCTTGCGAACTTTCTCTTCCAGGCTACCTGTGCTTTATCGAGCGGTGTCTGATTAGCACGCTCGTATTTGAACGCTAAGGTGTGCTTTTAGTGTCTCAGTGGTCGGCCCTTATATGTTCTCACTGAGCTTGGTAAGTGATCACTGCTATAGCAGGATAGTACGTCCCAATGAAGGTCCCACCTTGCCTTAGCGGACACCAGAGTTAGGTCGATATTAGAGTTTGAATCAGACTCTTGAGTGGCCAATCGAGCATCGAGCCTTCTTAACTCTGTTCAAGACAGACTAGTTCGTCAATCAATTTGCATACCTTGGCAGCTACATAGACTAGGATGGTGACACCAGAAAGGAAGTTAGAATTGAAAAAGCAGCATCGATTTTCAAGAATCTTGAGAACATATGGAATTAAAAATTTATAAGCACAAAAACTAAGCTAAGACTATTCAATTCAAATGTGATATCCACCCTCATTTATGCATGTGAAAGCTGGAAATCAACTAAAAAATAGAAAAGAAATTAGACTCTTTTGAAAACAAATGCCTAATGAAAATACTCGGCACCAAGTGGAACGAATTCGAGAACAATGCAGAGATAAGACAGAAGACTGAACAACAACCAGTCTCACGGGTGATCAGGAAAAGGAGATGGACATATGCTGGTCACGTGATGAGAAGAAACAGTCAGAGAATCCCAAAACAAGCTATAAAATGGAACACAACAGGCCAAAGAAAAAGAGGCAGACCGCGTGAAACTCTCAAGAGGACATTTTAAAGAGAGACCAAATTAATAGGTATAAGGTGTCAAAAATTGGCTTACAACATGGAGTCACCTTGCAATGGATTCCCTCCCACTATGGGATACCAGGCAATGAGAAAGCTGACCGTCTGGCCAAAGAGGGCACTGAAATGGAGCAGCCGGACATACCAATCACCTATAATCAGAAGAAAAACATGATAAAAATCTACAGGAAGCCACAAACACCACCACGTGATGATTATCACATGCTAAACAGAAAGGAGCAAGTCACCATCTTCCGTCTCCGAACAGGACACAGTCGACTCCGAAGTCATATGTATACAAAGTTTAAAGTTGGTACTACCACTCTTTGTACAAGTGCCCAGGTGCCCCAAACTGTAGAACATATCCTCCATAACTGCACCAGATGCGAGACACTGAGAAGTAATTACTGGCCCAGTGAAACCACTAAAGAAGATAAGCTCTACGGTTCCATACATGAATTACACAAAAAAACAAAAAAAACAGTCAAATTTGTCCAAGAGACAGGACTGCATATATAGACAAACAGTGCGAACGAAGAAGAAGAAGAAGAAATAGGTATAAAATCTCTTGATGAGGTTGAAAGACTCGCCGAGCCCTATATGACGTTTAGCGGCACGGGAAGGATATAAGAAGGATATAAGATATAAGAATTTGAAATTACAAGGTAAAAACAAACTCATCACTCAGTTGTATGATGACATCATGTACTTCATTACTAAACTAAGCTTATGGAAATCACATTGTCAAATGAAAATAGAGTTCATTTTCCTAAGTGCAAAGAACTGACCAACACTGTCAATACCGAGTCTGACCTTAGCTTTGCTAAGTATGACAGTCACCTGGAATTGTCAAAAGAATTTCAGGAAAGATTTCGTGATTTCTCATCTTTTGAACACCACTTTGCATTATTCTCAGCACTATTCACCTTTGATGTTGCCAAGGCAGAAGATAGCCTGCAGATGGAACTATTAGAATTGCAGTAGCAAAGTATCTTGAAGTGGGAATGCCTGGTTTTTTTTTTTCATGCCTTCCTGAAAAGTTTAAAAACTTCAGAAAGTTTGCCATAATGTTCGGTTCAACCTATGTGTGTGTGAACAGCTATTTTCCTTCTTGAAATCAACAAAAACTTATCAGAGATCAAAGCTAACTGATCAAAACTTGTCATCTCTGATCAAAGTCGGAACTGCGCAGACATTTCAGCCAGACATAGCAGAAATTGTCATTAAAAAGAGGTGTCAAGTCTCAGGACAAAACAATAAAAATAATCGTAGATAAATGTTCATTCTGAACTGTTGTAATTTTTGTACAACGCATTTGTTGCTGTTGCATACAAGTCTATGTTGCCGTTTAAAATGTCGTTTTTTTCGTTTGTTAAACTACTTCATTGCTTTGCATTCATGTGTGTGGCTAGCTGCTAAATCATTTCTATGCACATTGTATGTTTCTAAGTTTAAGTAATAAAAATATTCTGCAATAATTTTTATTAAATGACCTCAATTAGTTGTCGTGTGTGGCCCTCGTGACAACAAATGTGACCCATATGACCCTCGGGCGACCCTCAGTTTGACATGCCTGATTTATAGTACACTAAAGGAAATATTGAAGAAGAGATCAGAGCACCCATGGATGTGTTCGGAGTGCGTGGATGATGGTCCGTCCTAACTAAGTAGTTAGAATGGAGAATATATATTTTAGATGCTCTGCCCGTGTCCGTACCGTATTTGGGGGAAAAATAAACTAACTGTACGTATTTTGTTAACATATTATTAGAGATACAACGAGGGAAATTAAAAGAGGACATTTATCGCTCTTCAAAAAATAAAACAACTAAAGAAGCCGTGGATAGAAACAGACAGAACTACAAAAATCACATTTTAAAGGGTATGCATCTTTCCCATCGCAACATATACCTGTGAGACATGGAGACTTAACAAAACAGCAGATAAACACATAAATGCTTTTGAATGTAAATGCTACAGAAGAGTTCTTCAAATATCATGAAGACAAAAAAGAATAAATATATGCATACTACAATAATTTAATATTGAAGAAGGTTGTCTAGTAAAGAAGATTAAAAAAAGAAAACTTAAATATTTTGGACATATTAAACATCATGAGAATTTAGAGAAGACAGTCCTGGAAGGGTGCATAATGGGAAAAAGAAAGAGAGGAAGACCAAGGCGAAGATGACTGCAAGACATCGTTAATGAACTGCGAATGGACGCATCAGCAGCAGGCCATTTTGCTCACAACCGAGTGCCCTACAGGAGTGCTGTTAGGGTGGCAAATTCCGCAAGGGGCATGCAAATGAATGAATGAATGGATTCTAGAACATCTGAAAAGTTGCCCCGGTTCATTTGTTAGCAACGAGAAATAATAATAATAATAATAATAATAATAATAATAATAATTGGAAACAAAAGAGATATGGTCGTGGAGAAAGATGGGCATGTACTCCAAACTCTAGACGATGGTTGGCGAGTCCCTGGCATGGGTGCTAATAATAATAAAATAAACATAAAAATACAAATAAAAATATACATAAAAATACACCGTAAAATCCTAAGTGCCCCGGGATAAATATTCTTTTCTTTCGTTTCTTGTGGTCCCAATTACTCAAAAATTTTGCCACGTTCGTTCAAGATTTGAGACAAACAGAGAAAGGAAAATCTCAGATATACTGTACAGTGTAGATTATCGACAACTAACCAACACTATAAGGAAAAGACAAATAAAATTCTCTAGAAAATGTCATATAAATGCAGCAGTTAGAAAACGTGAAAATTAATGAAAAGCTCAAGACATAACGAAAAAAAGAGGCCGACTGAATGCGACAATCAAGAATTGGACGTGATATGGATCTAAATTTTTTTAAAAAATGTACATGCATGATGGTCAATATAGCTGACGAATTAATAAAAATGCTGTAACTGTAAGTTTTGGAGAGATAAAAGGCACACCAGCTTCTCTTGCCAGAAAGGCTGGTAAAGTGTAGTGTGGTATGAGAGGATTGCTATAACACCCATAGCTGATATGCCAGCGACAGGGTTAGCGAACCATAGCTGACCAAGACCCTGTCCCGCCTCTCCGTGGTACCCCAGTAACAGGCCTAGCCTGGCTAACGGATCGCCATAGTCCCCATGGTGGTGGAGTCTGCTAAAGAAGTATTGCTGCTTTTTAGCTGTACTCCGGGACTGAAAAAGTAGCTGCTGTAACCAGCTCCCACGCCGATACGATGCTGTGCCTCAACACCTCTACAGCATCGGCTGCAAAGAACAACAGCTCGCAGTTACTGGGAGTTCGTACAAGTTCAGCCTAAAATGCATGGAGCAGTTTTATGGATCGCAGCAAATTAAAATTTGTTAAAAAGTCCTTCGTTATTTAATTTATGTCATCAAATAACAAATGGATGCAAAATAAAGATGACAGAGAAAGGCCACGGGATGAAAGAAATGTCTATATTTATTAAATGCGTTTAAGCATTTACGAACATGAAATAAAAATAATTTAAATGCGATACATTCCCAGATACCTTAGCACGGCCATTACATTTTTGAGAACTTTTATCAAGGAGAGCTACCTGGATTAGTGCAGGACTTGTTAGCGGATTCTAGGCTTGATTTTTCTGAAAGATACTCTTATTGAATATGGAGTACATATCATCATTTATCCCAGAAGCAGTCAGACGCATTCCAACACACATGGTAAGTCCATGGTTGTTTACAGTCTGCGGTAACATCCGTAAAACAAATAAAAAACAGCGTCAAAATGAAGTCAAAACGTCAGGGGCATGTTTATCTGTTGTTTTGCGAACGATACTAAGTGTCTTTTGTTTGCTTCTGACTTGATGAGTTATTCGTAATTAATAGATGTCAGTACGAACAACGGGGAGACTTGATTTTTGACATATTTCTTGAAATAAATTTAATAAACTGTCACGACACAAGGTCGTCCTTGCAGACAATGTATATCACTGCAGTCGGGACATTCCCGTATCTGCTCTGCCGTAATCAATGTAAGGCGTGTAAACTAGGAAGTCCCTGTCATGCATTGGTAGTGGATTCGTTGCTTCCATCCACAGAGGGCGCCTATCTTTTCCTCGCATTGCTTCACCCTCATTCTATGGATGTAATGAAGCATTATATTAATACTTACATTAGGTACACAACAACAGAATACATTTATCTCGGTAAGTTTACCATTTCATTCCTCCTACAAGTACCTCCCTTTCCCCCTCACACTGAAGAAAGCAATAGACCTGCAGTCAGTTGTACATTAGTTCACCACAATAAATTTGAACCATTGGAGAATTCTGTCTGATGGCATGCATGCTCAGCTTACACTGCGAATAAAACCACTTGAATGTAAGTCAGTCAATCAGTCATTTGCGGTACTTTGCCTCCCTAACAGCTCTCTTGCAGACCTCTCAGTTGTAAGTAATATGCCCTGCTGCTGATGCATCCATTTCCAGATTATCATCGATGTCTTGCAGCCATCTTTGCCTTGGTCTTCCTCTCTTTTTTTTCCCATTATGTACCCATCCAAGATGGTCTCCTCTAAATTGTCATGATGTTTAATGTGTCCAAAATATTTAAGTTTTCTTTCTTTAATCCTCTTTACTAGCCAGCCTTCTTCAACATCAAGTTCTTGTAGTATGGGTATATTTGTTCTTTTCTGTGTCCTTGATATTTGAAGAACTCTTCTGTAGCATTTACATTCAAAGGCATTTATGTGTTTCTCAGCTGTTTTGTTAAGTGTCCATGTCTCACAGGCATATGTTGCGATGAGAAAGATGCATACCCTTTAAAATCTTATTTTTGTGGTTCTGTCTTTTCCTCTCCACAATGTAAGTATCATACCAAAATATGTTCAGTAATAAAAAAGACGAAGAAATTCATAAGTTCCATGAGAAAGTATAATCTTATATCCTTCCCATGCTGTTAAACGTCACATAGGGCTCGCAAGGTAGTTTGCCAATTTTTCCTGTCTTCAGCAAGTCTTTCAACCCCATCAAAGGATTTTATGCCTATTAATTTGGCCTTTCTTAACAATGTCCTCTTCAGAGTTTCACGTGGTCTGCCTCTTTTTCTTCGGCCTGTTGTGTTCTACTTGATAGCTTGTTGTGGGATTCTCTGATCATTTCTTACCATCAAGTGACCAACATATGTCCATCTCTTTTTCCCAATCACCCATGAGACTGGTTGTTGTTCAGTCATCTGTCTTATCTCTGCAGTGTTCTTGAATTTGTTCCACCTGATGCTGAGTATTTTCCTTAGGCATTTGTTTTCAAAAGAGTCTAATTTCTTTTCTATTTCTTTAGTTGTTTTCCAGCTTTCACATGCATAAATGAGGGTGGATATTACATTTGAATTGAATAGTCTTAACTTGGTTTTTGTGCTTATAACTTTTGGATTCCATATGTTCTCAAGATTCTTGAAGATTGATGCTGCTTTTGCAATTCTGATCCTAACTTCCTTTCTGGTGTCACCATCCTAGTCTATGTAGCTGCCAAGGTATGCAAATTGATTGACTTCTTCAATATCTGTCCCTTCTATGTGTATTTTTCCATTTTGATTGAGGGGAATTTTCATTTTTGTTTTATCCTTGTTAATTTCAAGTCCTGTTTTGCTGTCCAGTGAAGACAGGCTATCTGTTTTGTCTTGCATGGAATTCACATTATTTATGTCATCAGCAAAATCAAGATCTTCTAGTTGGGTCCCATGTACCCAATCAATTCCTGTGTTACCTGTGCAGCATTTTTTCATTATGAAGTCTATTGTAATCCCAAAAAGTAAAGGAGACAGTATACATCCTTGTTTCACACCTGTTTCAATCTGGAACCATTCACTCATCCTTTCTTCTGTCTTGACTTCACAAACATATCCATTGTATGAAAGTATGAAAGAAATTGTATGAAAGTATAATAAACGTTGAATAAACCAAGGAAAAAAAAAAAGAAACAATGATTTTTCGACATGAACTTTCATGTTACATTTACGCAGACACAAACTTCCTGTGAAAACTATTTTGCCTCATTGCAACATAAAACAGATGAAAGAAGGTAACAGTTATTGGAATTTGCTGACACACTAGCAGTGATTTCACTGGTCGGCTCTCTGGCTAAATACAGCAGAAAGACAATGGTAAAGACTGAGCACACACACTGAAGTATGTTTCTTACCTGAAGAAAGGGATCAATAAGTGAACAAATACTCATCAAAACTGCAGCCACAGAGCAGACATGTGCCTTCTCTTATGGAAGGAGCATGTGATAGTACTCAGAAAACAGCCAGATGGAGGTGTATCCATACAACAATATAAGAGAGGAGGATTAGTAGTGTAGTGCTTCTGAAACTTTTCCCTTCCATCTGCCACATCTCTGACACCCCAAAAACATTTTTTTTTTTTATTGGTTGTTCATATGCCTCCTGCTGCTCACCTCTCATATACCCCCACCCCCATTTGATCATTTTGTCAAACACATGAGGATTGGTACAACCCACTTTCGGGATCACTGAGCTAAATGAAGGCAAATACACAAAAAGATGAAAGCCGCTAGCACACTTTTTGTCCTTATGCTTTCATAGTGCAAAATGCAAAAGTGGTTTGGGGCAAGAGGTGTGTTGGGCCTTTTTACAATCAACTCAAATGATAGAAGCCAGCAGTGCTTTTGTTGCAGCAGCAAGTAGCCTTACAGTGGAAACCATGGCTGTCACAGAAGAACTGGTCACAAGCAAGCATCTTGAGTGACTTGATGACCCAGATCCTTGCAGATGTCACAAATCCATTGACTGACCTTCATTTATGTTGCAAGCCAAGCAGATGCCAGGGGGAATGAAAGAGCACATCAATAGCCTGGCTCAGCTGTCAAGCAGGCAGTGGGTTGAGCAGATTTTGAGTCGATGCAAGTGGCTCAGTAGTCTGCAGTGGAGACCAGACTCCAGAACATATCCTACAAGAGTGCCCAAACCTGAGGCATGAGACATGGCCAGAGGACACAAGCTTGGGGCAAAAGCTTTGGGGCTCCTATCAGGATCTGGATGGGACTGTGGGCATTGCCATGTCGACAGGGATCAGGTTCTGAAGTGACCAACAACCTTGAACGCAGAAGAAGAAGTGCTATAAGAGAAGCTAGTTTAACAAAAGGACTTCACTGTCAGTTGTGAATCAGCGTCGTTGTCAAGAATGAAGGAGGTGGGAGTGAAACTTGGGAGCGGTGAAAAATGAATGATTCATCGAGAGCTTCAGATGGATGGTCAGCCAGCATAGAATGGGCGTGATCAGTTACTGTATGGTGAAGGAGATACTGAAGATGAGATCAGAGCAACCGTGGATGTGCCCAAGGTACGCAGATGATGGTCTTTCTTGCTTGCCTAGCTGACTAATGCAGAGAACTTGAAACAGAGAACTAGGCCAAACCAGGGGGATTTCAGGGTGACATGATGAAACAAGAAACAGATTTGTTGATTATAACTTGATAGGAATAAACACATCATTCCGTGTCACTTCCAGAGTTACATGAAACAGGAACAAAAGCTGAACTTGCCTTGAGATTCCCGCTTTTATGTCTTTTGTGGTCTCTCATGCAGTTTGGAATTCTGTTTGAAAGTTTGTCTTCATGTCAAGGAATCTAGTCCAGTGCTTGTTTCAGTCCTCGGTTGTTTTGTTTTTGTGTGTATTTTCTGTTAGTGGAGATGCTTACAGTGTCTAGGCAGTTTGTTTTTAATTGTTAAAAGGAGAACATAACTCTCCCGATTGATTGATCGAGAACACGTAAAATGTCAGAATTATGTACCTGAAAAGCACGATTTTTATTTTGGCGCCTCATTGACAGGCATCCTGAATATCTTCCGAAAATATGTGAAAAATCTTTAGTTGTTAAGTTTTAGGGCATGTTTGAGTGACATGTTGCCTCTTTATCATAATTTATTACAATCATGAGATAAAATTTCTCCTACAAATTGCAGATTTTGTAATGTTTGGAGTTTTTCCAAATGTTATTCTCAGTTACCCACAGAATCTTTGAGCATGCTTTCTATCTTCTCATCAGTTTTTCATGTTTCTCCTCCATAGATAATAACTTTTAGGCTGAAGCTTTATAAATTTTGTATAAAGTTCTCAGTGTTGCAACATTTAAATTGATTACAGGACTTTGATGGGCAGAGAAGAGCAGAGAAGTATTTCCAGATCATTATTGTCGTGTTTGCGGTGAGGCATTTTAACATTTCTCATTTGTTTTTTATATATTTTAACATTTCTCATTTGTTTAATTGATATATATGAACATTTGTCATATTGATCTTCTTCTTCTTCTTCGTTCGCACTGTCTGTCTATATCTGCAGTCCTGTCTCTTGGATAAATTTCACTGTTTTTTGTAATTCATGTATGGAACCATAGAGCTTATCTTCTTTAGTGGTTTCACTGGGCCAGTAATTATTTCTCAGTGACTCGTAGTTGATGCAGTTCTGGAGGATATGTTCCACAGTTTGGGGCACCTGGGCACATGTACACAGATTAGTAGTACCAACCTTAAACTTTGTATACATATGACTTCGGAGTCGGCTGTGTCCTGTTCGGAGACGGAAGATGGTGACTTGTTCCTTTCTGTTTAGCATGTGATAGTCATCATGTGGTGGTGTTTGTGGCTTCCTGTAGGTTTTTATCATGCTTTTCTTCTGATTATAAGTGATTGGTATGTCTGGTTGCTCCATTTCAGTGCCCTCTTTGGCCAGTTGGTCAGCTTTCTCATTGCCTGGTATCCCACAGTGGGAGGGAATCCATTGCAAAGTGACTTCATGTTGTAAGCCAATTTTTGACAAGGCATCCTTAAGGTCTGGTAGTTTGTTGCACTGAAGAGCCTCCAGTACTGATCTTGCATCTGTGAGAATTACTACAGGACATGTATCAGTTCTGGAGTCTGATAGTTTTTCAACTGCAGCAATAATTGCCCTAACTTCTGCATCAAAGTTGTTGCAGTATTTACCAGTGGGTATGGAAATATTGTCAATGGTGTTGTTTGGATATTCAATATATGCTCCTGCCCCTCCATTCTTTATGGCATTATGTGCAGATCCATCTGTATACACACGTATCCAGGTGTCACATGGATATTTGTCATCTAGAGCACTAAGTGTGGCTGTTGATCTTACAAGACTGCTCTGCATCTCACCATTCTGCACACCTGTCACTTCAGTCTGAATAGATATTTGTGTATAATCTGCTTCTTTCCATGGTGTATGCTCTGGTACAGATAATAATGGAGCGACTACTGTTGGAAGGTCAGGTATCAGCTTACGCATACGCTTGGCCTGATGAATGAAGCTGCTTCTTTTAACCCGTCCTAATGCCAAGTTATTGAATCTCTCCTTCAGGGGATGGCTTACAGAGCTAAGGAATTTTTCTCCCATGGTCATGACCTTTGTGTCTCTATGTTCCTTTAGCGCTTGAACACCAACTATTTTCTGCATTTCTACTATTGGTGTGGACCTCATGGCACCTGTGATAATCCGTAGTGACTGATTTTGAACCTTGTCTAGATTATGCAGCGTAGTGTTTGATGCTGTGCACCAAGATGTTGAGCCATATTCTAAATGTGGTAGAATACTTTGCTGATATACATTCTTGAGGATTCTTTCACTAGCTCCCCATGTGGTTCCACTCAATTTTCTTAATATGGCTAGTTTTCTTCTGGCTTTTGCTTCTGCACTGTTGATGTGTTGCTTCCACGTCAGTTTTGAGTCAAGAGTCACTCCTAAGTAAGTGGGTTGGTTGTCCATCCTTAAGGGTATTTCATTTACAAAGATCTTACCTGCTTTCTGTTTAGATGAGAGAGTGAACAGAGTGGTACTTGATTTCTCTGTGTTGATACTTACACACCATTTGTTTGTCCATGATGTCAAGATGTCTGCTGCTCTTTGGAGTCTCTGTGTAGCAACTGTCGCATATTCATCTGTGTCATATTGATATATTTGAACATTTATCATTTGTTTTTGATGTATTTAAACATTTCTCATTTGTTTTTGATAACTTTTTAACATTTCTCATTAGTTTAATTGATATATTTTTAGCATTTCTCATTTGTTTTTTTATATATTTTAAAATTGTCCATTTGTTTTTATGTTTGATGTACAGAACAATGAGAGAACATTAGTGGACTCTCAGATTTAAATAACAAACCTCTGTTTGCTAATTAACTATGGTGCTAACATTCATTCATTCATTCATTTGCATATCCCTTGTGGAACTTTGCCTCCATAACAGCACTCCTGTAGGCCTCTCGGTTGTGAGAAAGATGCCCTGCCGCTGATGCATCCATTTGCAGATCATCAACGATGTCTTGCAGCCATCTTCGCCTTGGCTTTCCTCTTTCTTTTTCCCATTATATACCCTTCCGAGACGGTCTTCTTGGTGCTAACATTTAGTTTTAAAAAATTACATAAAAGGTAAAAGTAAAGTTCCTGTTTCCATGCCATTAAGCCAACAGTGTGAATTATTATTGGAGGAGAAAGAACCCGAACCGACAATAGAAGTTTTATGGGCAATAAAGAAACTGAAAAATGATAAATCACCAGGATGTGATGAGATAACGGGTGAATTTATTAAAGCAGGAGGAAAGGAATGTGCAACAGTCTATCACTCACTATGTAAAAAGATATGGAATTCAGGTATTTGGCCAAAAGAATGGAAAAGAACTGTATTCATACCACTGCCAAAAAAAGAGTAACCTGAAATTATGCACGAGCTACAGAACTGTTGCCCTGATTAGTCATGTCAGTAAAATTCTGTTAAAAATCATAATGAGTAGACTTCGTAAGAGAATAGAAGAAGAAGTCAATACGGTCCAAGCTGGTTTCAGCCAAGGAAGAGGATCAAGAGATCATATATTCAATATAAGATTAAAAAAGGTAAAGGTAAAGGTAATCCTGTCATGCCTTAGAGGCACATAGAGAATAATAATAGAGAAATGCGGAGAGTTTAATGTGAATCTATATTTAGCCTTTATAGACTACTCAGAGGTATTTGATTGTGTACATCATCAGAAACTTTTCCAAGGCGTGGGTCTCAAATAGCCTCTGACAGTCAAGTCCAGCTTCTGGCCTTCTCGTGGCAGAACTGTTCAAACTGACAGGAGAAGGGGTGAAGGTGAACATCTGGCACCTGAAAACCAGATGCTTTGGGTAGATGAGAGGCACGTTTGGTATCTCATCTACCGCTTCTGGCGAGATTCTTCAGTTGCCGTTTGTGGAGTTGAGCTCCTCCCGGCCAGTGAAGAAAGGTGCGAATGGGGTTGCCGCGCGGCGCCACTGTGGAAAAGGTAAAAGAAAGGATATTAAGTGAAGTAATCAGTAGTCTCGAGGTCAGGACTGCTCAAATCACGGCACCTCTGGTCTGTAGGTTGGCCACGTCCTGTGTGCACTCATACCAGGCGAATTGCCTGAACCGGCTTAACCTAGGGGTTAAGACACTGCTGGCAAGATTCTTCAGGTGCCGCGTGTGGAGTGAAACACCTCCCGGCCAGTGAAGAAAACGCGGAAAAGCAATTAGGGTTGCCGTGCGACGCCGATGTGAAAAGGTGATGGAAAGTATAAAGTGAAGCTTAATTGGTATGTCCAGTATTCTCACGGCGAGAGCTACTCTAGAGGCCGGCCACGTCTGATATACACCCATACTGGTGAAATATGCCTAAACTGGCTTAAAACAGGGTGAAACTTGATGGCTACTCATGTCACGGTACCTCTGCTCTAGAGGTCGGTCATGTCCTAAACATGTCCATACTGGGAAAATACGCCTAAACTGACTCAAAGTAAGAACACATATTGTAGGATTAAACCTCGAAAAAATCGTAGATAAAGCACTTTAGTGAGACGTGAGAGAAAGAAAAATCACAAGAGAATTACCTGGGATTCGAACACGGACTCCGGTAGGATGAGCAGCCGTTGTTCAAGTTTGCACCAGACATGGCAGGAGACCGTGTATATGTTTGTCTAGTTGGTACTTGCTAGAGAGAATGAATCTAAGGTACGGAATTTCTGTGTGTCACGACCTCGTTTCTTTCCGGGTGTCACGATCTCTCATGTCTGCTGAGCAGTTACTAAAGACTATGTCAACAAAACACCTTTTTTGGGGTGCTAGTTGGCTAAGTCGATAGTACGCTGTTCTCTCGTGGCTAGACGGGTGCTCGTCCTACCGGAGTCCGTGTTCGAATCCCAGATAATTCTCTTGTGATTTTTCTTTCTCTCACGTCTGACTAAAGTGCTTTGTCTACGATTTTTTCGAGGTTTAATCCTACAATATTTGTTCTCTTACTTTACCGTACCAAAACCTCGTAGTTTCCTATTTATAAAAAATTGTTCCTAAACTGACTCAATCCAGGGGTGAAACTAGTGGCAAGGATTCGTCCTCCTGGACAAAAGCTCCATCCTGGTCACAACTTGGAAGGGTAGTGGCCACAACCACAAAATGCTGAAGTTGGAGACACTGGACCAGTGCAGTCTAGATAGGCAACCACCTCTCACCTGGCGGGGATATATGCGTATCCTAAACATGCTGAGGTTTTCCGGTGAGAAAGTCCAACGCTGGACTGGATGAGCAACCACCTCTCACCCGGCAGGGATACATAGGTATCCCAAAACATGTCGAGGTTTTCCAGTGAGAAAGTCCAACTCTAGGCTGGTTGGGCAGCCACCTCTCGCCCAGCGTGGATATACTGATATCCAAAACACGTCCAGGTTTTCTGGTGAGAAAGTCCAAGTCTAGATTAAACTGGTGCAACGAAAACCACAGTGTCACACAATCCTGCTTCTGAGACCTACCGAGAATACAGGCTCAAGCCCTGCGATACTCTGAACCTCTTATGGTCCTCTCGGGGATCTCATGTGGTCTTTTTGGGGACCATGGGACCTATTGAGGACCACAGGAGAAAATTCAGTAGGATCATGGGGCGGTCTTGGTGGTAGAAGGAAACGAAGAAGAAGACCAGAAACTTTGGGAAATAATGGAAAAAAATGGGATTTCAAACACATTTGATACAATTAACATCACTGCTGTATATCATGGACACAAAAAAGAACAAATATATCCATACTACAAGAACTTAATATTGAAGAAGGCTGGCTATTAAAGAGGATTAAAGAGAGAAAACTTAAATATTTTGGACACATTAAATGTCATGATAACCTAGAGAAGATCATCTTGGAAGGGTACATAATGGGAAAAAGAAAGAGAGGAAGACCAAGGCGAAGATGGCTGCAAGACATCGTTGATGATCTGCAAATCGGTGCATCAGCAGCAGGGCATCTTGCTTACGCCAGAGAGGCCTACAGGAGTGCTGTTAGGGAGGCAAAGTTCTGCAAGGGACATGCAAATGAATGAATGCCATTAAGGAATTAGACCCATATTTTCCATGACTTCGTCACATGAAAGTGTGACGTGGTTAGTATCACACCTGGCCGCATTTACCTTCCCAGATTTCTCTGGTACCCATTTTTCAAAGGTTAGGTGAACCCCAGGACCTTTTTCAGCGTGTACCAGAAAAAAAAATCCCATTGGTGGGACTGAATCTGGTAGCACCGGATTAGAAAAAAAATGACACATATATATTTGAAATGGAAATAGATATATTCAGTGTGTCATATATAAAACTTTCCATTTATAAAGTGGAATCATTTGAAATAGCAAGAGAAGAGAGACAGCACAAAATTGACTGATGTTTCCTGTGGCAAAAAATTAGCTTTGTGTGTAACGGAATAGCAAGAACATTTGTATACTGGCTATTTTTTTTCAGTTACTTTCAACTCTTAGTCCTTCCAACCACAGTCAGTATTCATTAGAATGATACTCAAGAGAAAAAAAAAAAAGATTATTTTGTAAAAAAAATTATAGTCAAAGATTGCCATGTATCTTCCAGGTTGTTGGCTTTGTGTGGGGCTACATCACACAGTTGTTCTCGCAAACGCTGTACATTCTGTTTGCTGGTGTGGCGGTCTCAGCAGTGGTAACTTTTTTTTGTTTGTTTTGTTCTCTTTGTTACTTTATAAGAAGTGTTTAGCTATTTTCAAAATTTAACGCTCAGAAATGGTTCAGAACCATTATCACAGGACTTATGAATGATCATCATCTTGTGCTCGCCAGATAGCATGAGTGTGTGACAGAAATATATCTTCCTTGAAGTGAAAATTAATAATTTTTCTGTTGATGCTGTTATGAAAATTATGTAATGTAGGCATTATGTTTTTGTGTTTTTATGTTTATGTATTATGTAATTATGTAATAATCAAGTGAGGTTTGGAATGAAATTTGAGCATTTTTCTGTTGATGCTGTTATGAAAATTATGTAATGTAGGTATCAGATGAGGTTTGGAATGAAATTTGAGCATTTTTCTGTCGATGCTGTTATGAAAGTTATGTAATGTAGGTAACAAGTGAGGTTTGGAATAAGTTATCTGGTAATGCAGACATCAAGTGAAGCTTGGAATAAGTTATCTGGTAATGCAAACATCAAGTGAAGTTTGGAATAAGTTTTCTGGTAATGCAGACATCAAGTGAAGCTTGGAATAAGTTATCTGGTAATGCAGACATCAAATGAAGTTTGGAATAAGTTATCTGGTAATGCAGACATCAAGTGAAGCTTGGAATAAGTTATCTGGTAATGCAGACATCAAGTGAAGCTTGGAATAAGTTATCTGGTAATGCAGACATCAAGTGAAGTTTGGAATAAGTTGATCTGGTAATGTAGGCATTAAGTGAGGTTTTGAATAAGTTGATCTGGGGACCAGCTAGCGTAGTGGTTAGAGCACTCATCTAGCAACTGAATGGTCAAGGCTTTGAATCCCCAGCAGAGCGGGATTTTTTTTTTTTTCTGACCAAAACAGCCCTGAGGTCAACATAGCCTCGTAAAATGGGTACCAGAAAAATCTGGGAAGGAAAAGCAGCTAGGAAAGGAACTGGCCACCCTACCTCATATGCTGTTGGCCTAGCATAATGAGGTCTCTAATGCTTCATCCCCTACTGCATTTGCTATTGGACTATGTTTACCTGATCTGGTAATGCAGGCATCAAGTGAGGTTTTGAATAAGTTGATCTGGTAATGCAGGCATCAAGTGAGGTTTTGAATAAGTTGATCTGGTAATGGAATCATTAAGTGAGGTTTGGAATAAGTTGATCTGGTAATGGAGGCATTAAGTGAGGTTTGGAGTAACCTGATCTGGTAATGGAGGCATCAGGGGAGGTTTGGAATAAGTTGATCTGGTAATGGAGACATCAGGTGAATTTTGTAATAAGTTATCTGGTAATGCAGGCATCAAGTGAGGTTTGGAATAAGTTTATCTGGTAATACAGGCATCAAGTGAGGTTTGAAATAAGTTATCTGGTAATGCAGGCATCAAGTGAGGTTTGGAATATGTTATCTGGTAATGCAGGCATTAAGTGAGATTTGGAATAAGTTGATCTGGTAATGGAAGCATTAAGTGAGATTTGGAATAAGTTGATCTGGTAATGCAGGCATCAAGTGAGGTTTGGAATAAGTTGATCTGGTAATGGAGACATCAGGTGAGGTTTAGAGTAAGTTATCTGGTAATGTGGGCATCAAGTGAGATTTGGAATAAGTTGATCTGGTAATGGAAGCATTAAGTGAGATTTGGAATAAGTTGATCTGGTAATGCAGGCATCAAGTGAGGTTTGGAATTAAGTTGACCTGGTAATGGAGACATCAGGTGAGGTTTGGAGTATGTTATCTGGTAATGCAGGCATTAAGTGAGGTTTGGAATATGTTATCTGGTAATGCAGGCATCACTTGAAGTTGGGAATAAGTTGACCATCAAGTGGATTTGAGAATGTTGTAGATCTGTTATGTGCACAGACCAGTAAGCGCTAATTATCATAGCTATATCTTATAACAAATTGTTAACTCCAGCACTGAACTGCATGGCATAGTGGTGTAGTGATTGACGCACTTGCTTGCTGATCAGAAGGTCCCTGGAGTTTTTTTTTTCAGGCCTATCACGTTGGGGAGAGCCCGGCTTTAAAAAATGGGCACCTGGGGTTTCCCCAGGAAAATAAAGACGGCAAGGACAGGTGCTGACATCTCTACCTTGAATTCTGTAGTGGCCTAGAAATTTGAAGGCACCAACACTTCACACCCCCTTCATTCCTTTGCATGTCCCTTGCGGAACTTTGCCTCCCAAACAGCACTCCTGTAGGCCTCTCGGTTGTGAGCAAGATGGCCTGCTGCTGCTGCATCCATTTCCAGATCATCAACGATGTCTTGCAGCCATCTTCGTTTCGGTCTTCCTCTTTTTCTTTTTCCCATTATGTATCCTTCCAATACGGTCTTCTCTAAATTATCATGACGTTTAATGTGGCCAAAATATTTAAGTTTTCTCTCTTTAATCCTCTTTACTAGCCAGCCTTCTTCAATATTAAGCTCTTGTAGTATAGATATATTTGTTCTTTTTTGTGTCCACGATATTTGGAGAACTCTTCTATAGCATTTACATTCAAAGGCATTTATGTGCTTCTCAGCTGTTTTGTTAAGTGTCCAGGTCTCACAGGCATATGTTGCGATAGGAAAGATGCATGCCCTTAAAAATCTTATTTTTGTGGTTCTGTCTGCTCCTCTCCACAGATTCTTTATTTGTTTTACTTTCTGAAGAGCAATAGATGTCCTCCTTTTAATTTCCTTCATTGTATCTCCATTATTAGTACACACCCCCTACAACATGCAAATTTTATGGGAGAGAGTACTGAACCAGCGTCCTTTAGATTATTACTGATTAATTTGTAATGTCTGTAGCTTGCAAAATTCTCATAAATTGTGGCATTTGAATTTTGCATTTTTTATTATATTCTATTGCCAGCTCACCCTGATCCCGTGGGGTATGTACCGAAAACAACCCCTTAATTGGCAGCCTGCTAGGGATAAGGATGGGAACCCAATCCAAAATACTCGAACCCAGCCAGCACCAATTCAGTATCAGATTAAACTAAAGAAGAAGAAACTGAAGGATTAATTATTAAAAATAGGATGGATAAAAAAAATGTGAATGCGACAAATGGGATGTTGTAGATTAATGTGTTTTGTTTTGTTTTAAACAGAATCACAAGTTTTAATAATTGTAGTTTTGTACAGTGTTGCATTTTGAATTACATAAGAGCTAGTTGTACATTTTCACATGAAAGAATAAAACAGAATGTAATAGATTTCACTAATAAAAGCAGAGAAAACTTATTTAAACACGAAAAAAATAACTTGCTTTTCGTTTGTTAAAATGTGTCTTTTTTTTTTGGTCAGTGTGCTTGGTTGGTTTCTAAGAATGTCTTTGAGAGATTTTGTTACATTGCATTTATTTCTAAGTTTTTACATAACAGTAAGATTTCTTTAATTTGCTGAATGCTTCATGTTTTCTGTTCAAAATGGTAAGAAAACAAAATGCATTTCAGCCATCTCTGTTTTCTCTGACTTAATTCTTGTGGTGACGGGTGTTGTTTGCCTGCATTTGATCATCTTATAGATGATCTGCGGCACAGACCAGTACAGAGTACTTTGTTTTCTGTGCATATTTTTCTCTCTGTTGTTCACTGAAAGGCTGTGAGCCAAACTGTTTATAGTTTCCTCAGAAACCTCTACTGTCTGTTAAGAAGCTTGTTAAGACCCACACTCATACATACATGGGCATACCACGCAGGGGGTTCAGGGTTTGTTAAAGACTGTATACAACACACTGGGTACTGAATATGACCTAGCTAAGTTGCTGGTTTGTGGGAGCTGTTTCATAACACTTGGGAATATGCCCATTTGACATCAGGAGGTGCTTTAGTGTTTTGGCTGATGTAATACCATCATTTTCACGTCAGTGTTGGTGTATATAGGCAATTTAAAAAATTGGTCCAGATGAACACTTTCATGGTAGAGAAGTGTCAGAGCTTTTACTTATTCAAGGGCTCACCTTTGTACAGTTGATTTGTCTGCCCTCAGGCACTCTCTTGCTGCCCTAAACACATCAGGTACCATTTTCATATGGGTTCACTGGAGAGCTCTCTGAAACTGGGTAAGAATTTTTTTTCACAAAAAGAGGCAAGCTCTATAAATGCTGCTCTGCTTTGTGGTTGATATAATACGAATATAAATTGTATATTGGCATTTATTTTAGTCGGTATTCAAATCCTGGATAACTGAGTTTTTTTCCTCCTAGCTAATTTCAAAAAAAAAAAAAGGGAAAGAAGTGAACAAAGGACTGCACTGCTGCATGAACTTGATATTATTTATGCAGCCATAAGAACTTGATTTTATTCTACAAAGATGTAAAAGTAACCTTTAATCTGTAATCAGAGGCTGACATTCCCATAAGAAGCCTTCCCATATGTGCTCCGCCTTCTGTTGCAGCCCCCACTGAAGTTGGCACCTGTTGATGGAGCCAGTTACACGCTGGCTATGGGTAATGTGTGCCAAACCACTTTGTTTGGAAAAATGTCCACTTCCCCTCTCCTTCCCCAACTTGATTATCCTCCTGATGTGATTGTCATTCATTCAGATGTCATCCTTCATTCGCAGCCTGGCCAGGGTGGCTCTTGCAGTCTCCTCCTTGTCTATTCTTAGGGTTCCCTGAAATGCTGCTGTGGTTGCTAGCTTGTCTGCTTTCTTGCATGCAAAAGCTACAGCACAACAAGGTGTTTAAACTGTAGAATCTTCTCAAATATGCAGCAAACAAAAAAAAAAGGGGGGGGGGGAATCTGTAAACAAATTTTTTAAATTGGAGAAAATCATTAACAAAACAATATCAGGAAGAAGATTTATGTAAGTGACAAACAATGAAGAAAAAACAGACTGAAATTTTATCTCACTCTCTGGTTTATTCTGCTGTATACATGTACAACAAATTAGACTCTTGAAAACAAATGCCTAAGGAAAATACTCAGCATAAAGTGGAACGAATTCAAGAACAACGCAGAGATAAGGCAGATGAGCAAACAACCACCTGTCTCATGGGTGATCAGAAAAAAGGAAATGGACACATATCGGTCAAATGATGAGAAGAAACAGAGAGTCCCAAAACAAGCTATCAAGTGTAACATAACAGGCCAAAGAAAAAGAGGTCGACCATGTTAAACTGTAAAGAGGACACTGTTAAGAGAGGCCAAACTGGTAGGCATAATGAGGTTGAAAAGCTCACCGAAAACAGGAAAACTCGAACTACCATGTGACCCCTATGTGATGTTTAACAGCAAGGGAATGATGTATGATGTTAGAAGATACATCTACTGAGTGTAGATCATATAATTCAAAAACAAAGTTGCTGACAGCATATTTATTATGTTAACATAACCATGACTGGCATGTACATCTTCTGCTAATTCTCATCTGATAAGCCCTGTTTGTATTCCTCACAGAATTCTTAAGTTTTAAGCATACTAATCTTAGCTGAAAATGTATTTCATGATATTCCTTAGCAGGTCCAGATATTTTGCCTTCATATAAACAAAAGAAAAAAAAACTGTTATTTGACATGTTTCACTTTTTTTTTTTTTCAAACAGAAATATTTTATGCTTGTTAATATTTGAGTTGTGCTTGTTTTTTTTTTCTCATCATCACTTTTATGTAACTCCTGAATGTGACTTTGGTTCCCTTCATCTACATAAAGTTTACTTTGTCAGAGAGGTTCATCCCAGTTTAGCATCTCATGGCTTGACTAGGTTCTCTGCACTTAAGGTATGTGTTGTTACAGTTTTCGCCCCACAAAAATGCTTTATTCTTTAAACTTCCTTAAGCATTTTTTTAAGTTTTAGTTTTTAAATGCTTATGTTCATTTAAAGAAATGTTTGTTTCTAAATAAAGATCTTTACATCACGTTTTTTTTGTTTTTTTTTCAACCAATAGATTTTAAAAAAAATTCTATATGTAGAGGTTTTACCAACCAAAGTATAAGCAAAAAAAAAAAACTAGAAGTATATGTATCGTGTTATCTGTCACCACCGTAGCCAAGTTAGTTGTGTGTTACATAAAAACCACAACACTTTACTCAGGGGAAAAATACTCCTGGAGTGTTGTACATACAATTTAAAGTTAATGCTCATTTGATCCACTCATTAATGCAATGTATTCTTCTCTTATTTTCATTCATTCAGGTCTGTTTTTCTTACTACTTTTTTCCTGCATCTAATTCTCTCTATATAAACACGAAACTGAGTCTAAATGTCTTGAGGCTTCTTGTATGCTCTATGCAGCTTCCAATGTCTATTCTATATGCAATTAATATGGTAAGAAATATGTAAGAACACATATGATCTAACGGCATGCTTTTTCTGCAACCAACCGATGACTAGCATAAAATTATGATTTTGGTAATGAATGATGGGATTCATGCCTGAACTCATGATATTTGTAATAAAAAGACTTGTACTCACCGTAGAGGCTTTAGCTTCTGAATTTCTGTCATGTAACCAAACTGGCTCTTGTCAGATTCTTATTACATTTAAGGTATGGAGTATATATATGTATATATAGACACGGTGTCTCTAAAGTCTGGACACAGGGCAAAAATACACATTTTCAAGAAATGAAATTTATTAACATTTTATTCAACTGGGATATTAAATAACGCAAAGGTTGATGCACTTTGCAAAATTCATGTGAACTCGATGTAATAAATCCACACTGCCATCAATGTTAGCACATTCACTCTTTATGTATTCAATCAAGTGTGTTACAATGTGATTCTCATTGAGTACACCTTCTCCTTTAGCATACCCCAGAAAAAAGAAGTCAAGGGGGGCTAAGGTCAGGTGAACAAGGAAACATTTAATATTCCAACTGAATAAAATGTTGTTAATAAATTTCATTTCTTGAAAATATGTATTTTTGTCCATGTGTCCAGACTTTAGGGACAGCCACTATCATACACAAGCTACCCCAAAAACAGAAAAAAAAAGCAAAGAAAGAAATATGATGGCCTATCATGATTTAGTTTCTTACTGGCTATTAACAAAAGGGACAACCCAAGTCAGGTTTCTGGCAGAGAATGAACATCATCCAACTCCATACATAATGTCCTGCTAATTAATGGCATGGTCATAATGAGGATTACAGAGCAATAAGCATTGAATCAATCATTTTCTGTTTGTTTCACTTCAACTCAAATACATTCCTCATTTTATATTAATCTAACATAAACAAATAAACAATGGATTGTTTCACTTCAACTCAAATACATTCCTCATTTTATATTAATCTAACATAAACAAATAAACAATGGATTGTTTCACTTCAACTCAAATACATTCCTCATTTTATATTAATCTAACATAAACAAATAAACAATGGATTGTTTCACTTCAACTCAAATACATTCCTCATTTTATATTAATCTAACATAAACAAATAAACAATGGATACCACACACTTATGATACTACACCAACATATAACAGACTTTAAAGTGTTCTACAACATACACACATAACTGTTCTTATATGTAACATAACCCCTATGCACGTGAGTAAGACCACATATAAAGTTAAGATAGCTGTTATAATCGGTCACTTGAAACATGGATCAATAATTGTGCTTGTGTGAATGTTACATTTACCTGGGTGTTTTGTCTTAAATAGAACAGTGGAATTTAAATCTACAAAACTAATGCACTTCAATACTAAGAAATTATAAATTCAGAACCAATGAAACACTCTGATGACTTTTACGGGAAGACAGACAACATAAAACTTGATGGAAGAAAAACAAAGGCATATTAATAAAGCATATTAATACGAAAATCAGAACTACAACAGAAGTGCCTGCCCATAATTTAGCATTTATGACAACAAATTAACAGTAGAAGGGGACAAGGTGACTGGCTGGTAGAATCTGAGGATGCCAGAACCAACAGCTGACTGGTCCAAACTAGTGTTCATACTCTTCAGTGGTTACTGACACGGAGAACAGCATGTATAGGTGTGCCCTGCGTGTGATGATGCTAATTCCTAGATTCAAGATTCAGACAATGTAATTTTAATCTAATAAGAGCTATTCAAAGCTGTAAGAGCTTCCTCATATTGTTCAAGTCTATAATGCTTAGCCTTTCCATGAAACTCCAAATACTCTTTGAAATGTTCAGGAAGAGTATTCTTGACATCACAAACTGCCCCAGGTCCATATAAAGCATGTTGGAACAATTGAAAAGAATCAAGTCAAACACATTCAGTTAGAGTACAAACTAATTATTGGGAAAGCCTGTGCTACGAAGAATATGCTTAAGAATACCAAATGAGTCTGCCATTAACCGTGCATTTATGGACAGAGTTTTGAATATTATAAGTTCTTCATAAAGTTACAATCTACCAGCTGAGAACAAGCTTCTGCAGGATGATACACTACCGCAACCTGAAAACTGGTCAAACTGTCTGCTGCAAAGAGACGGCACAATATGTCCAACAGACATGCCTCCTATAAGAACCATTCAGGCAAAGGGCCTAGTCAGACCCCCCATGTCTCTTCATTAGAAGCCATAAGGCAATGCTAAAACCCAGAGATGGACTGCTGCAATTATGAGTGAGACTGGCATCACTGTCTGAATGAAGAAGTGAGGTTTACTGAAACACTGAGAAGACATACAAAATAGATAAACAATAAATCTGAGCCTGAGATTAGATATGAGCTCAGCAAACAGGTGTCACTGGGTTCTCATGAAAATTCAGTGACCTGACTAATTTCAGCTGGTCAGAGTTAGCTTTCTGTCAACCAGCCTAAGACAGCCTTTAAATGTTCTACTGTTTTACCTTGAAATGTGAGCTGTTTTAATGTTTACCTGAAATGACATTACACTATGCTGATGCTGCAGGAATTATCAACCTGAATGTGTAAACAGACGTTAGAGGAATCATCAACCTGAATGTGTAAACATTTATAGAAAAACGCTCACTGGACAAAATCTGTAAAAAAAAAAAATTGACTTCTGCCTCTGTTGTTATATCTGAAAACAAGCAACGCTGACATAAAAATCAGAACTAACAGAGCCTGGCTATTTATATACACACCCAATCTTTCAAAGTGAACAGAACAGTTACTGAAACTCTGTATAGTTTGCCTAACTATGGGAACTAACTAAACCAAAAATGATCTTGCATCTTTAGTCTGCAGTCACCACTAAGACTTGCTACATTTATATAATCATGAAATAAATACTGACTAATATGTAACTTGTCACTGTCAGAAATGCCAGTATCAGATGGACCAACATTCATCACAATCTTCTCATTTTGGTTCTTACAAAGGACTGTCCATTCACAAAAAAGTTTCCTGTTAAAACTATCAGTGCCATAAAGCCTTCATTAGCAGAGAGGGTTCTGCACATACATGAAACAAACACGAACAAGAGGAAAACAAAAAAAAAAAAAACAATCTTGAACTTCGTACATTTTCTAAATTTAAAAAAAAAAAAAAAGTATAAAGCGCTGAATTGCCATATATCATACAAAGCATTTTCTTAAAACTTAAAAAGTTTCTCTTTTATAAATTATTCGTTATACACTCAACAAACTATTGTCTATGTACAAACCACTCTATGACATATGTAGACCCCCTCATATTACAAATCATTATCTGTGAACATCTGTTACTCTATGTCCTGTCTCACAGAATGGAATGATGTATGTTTTTTTAAAGAATTTGTTTTATTTGAAACAGATACACAATACTATATTTAATTATCAAAAATGACATTTTACTTTCAACCCAGCGATGGCACCCAACAAACGGCCATTTGGTTATTGGTTCTTGATGTGTGTGAAAACACGAAAAAGAACTGTTCTATTTTTTAAAAAATGAGACTTAAAATAAAAAAACCAAAAAAAAAAAAACAACTGGTTTCTGTTAAGAAACAAACTGCTTGTATTTTCAGTAAAATATTAATTACAAAAAAATTCGGGTTTCTAAAAGTCAATTTTCTGTTGTATCTTACACAAGAGTAATAACACCAAAATGTAAATGACATTTTTAGCTCAGTCTTGTCAAGATAAAAGACTCGACGTGCACTAGTATACGTACATGTATATATTTGAGTTCATATTCTACTTGTTTAGGAATGTTCTCATCTTGTAAGTCTAAAATACAAAAGCTTGACCCCTCTATGACATCAGCAGTGAAACCAAAGAGTTCCTAGAATTAAGTGTAAGAATTATCAATGCCATCAGCAGAACAAAGCACAAAATGGATATAAAATCTCATAAAAAAGCAAAAACAAATTATGCGTGCAATAACTGGTAGCAAACACAACAGTAATAAACCAGTAATCATGCGAGTACAAAATACTATTACTATGTGAATAAGTTATTCAGTCTTATGCTTTCAAGATCTGCCAGTATATATATATATACACACACACACACACAAAGCATACAGTGTGAGCAAAGCCTTATCAGACTAAAAATATCCAGTACACAAACAGAGAAGAGAAATAAATTAACATGTTTCACAACATAAACTGCTGTCTGTGACCTTTAAAGGTTGACAAGACTAAGCCATCCATTGCATGAAAACCACCTTAAGTAATCCACTTATCAAATATGTACTTAATATAATCATTTGCTCATAAAGAATTCAATGAAATTTAATGGTTAAAAAACATTAAACAAAGTGAAGACCTACTTTTCAAAATAAACTTTCAATCATGTATGTATATACATATTCCAATTCAAATATTTTGCTCAGCAGCCTGTATCTCATTTCTTTCAGCAGTTTGTTCCATGTCCGGTGACACATGCTGGACAGACTGAGCAGCAAGATGAAGACTAATACCACACAAGTAAAACACAAATAAATAAAATCAATGTGAACTGATTACAGCAACAGAATGAACAATTCATCACAACAAAACATCTACACCCCAAACACAGCACTCTTCCTGCCACTGTCAATCTTCCCCCAGCGGTGGAACAAAAGCCAGAAGCACAAAATGAAACAGGATTTACTACAACTAAGACAGTCTTGGTGTCATCATCTGTTGGAGAAGGCTGGTTGGGATGTGAGAACTTCATTCACTCATTCATTCGCATGTCCCCTGCGGAACTTTGCCTCCCTAACAGCACTCCTGTAGTCCTCTCGGTTATGAGCAAGATGGCCTGCTGCTGATGCATCATGTGAGAAATACTCACTGTAAAAGACTGAAACACAAACAGCAAGTACCACTCAAGCTTAGTCATTGCTCATTCATTCATGCTGCATTCTTGAAGTAAACAAAGAACTTAACTATTTACTGAAGTTCAAGAAGTCAAGGTCAATGCCCGAGCAATGGGTGACAAAATGTTACCTTTACGAGACCTTATCCCTAAGAAGACACAACAAATGAAATGACAATTTAAAAAAAAAATATTCCATGTTTTTCGTGCAAAGATAAAACTGACGATGGAATGCTTGTGACAAAAAAAAAAAAAAATACAATTTCATGAATGTATAGAAACAAACACTAATGCCAGGCTGGTGTTATCAGCAGATTTTGTAACATCTCATTTGTGCATAATTTTTCAAACAGCTGTATACAAGAAAATATTTCAGCAGTAGAATATATAAATATAAAAAATACATGAAAATGTTTTAAAATCAACAAGTGAAAAGACAAGTGTAAACAGGAAAACATGTTTCAGCAGCCAAATCTTTTTGCTTGTATACAAACAATAATAAGGAATGCATAGTAAAAGCAGTGAAAAAAAAAAGTATTTTCATAATTAAAAATCCATGAAGTTTTAGTGGAGGGTGTAACTATGTGTTGACAGCGTGAACATTTACAGTAGCTGATGAAGTATTTGTTCTGCCTTCTTCTGTTCTCTAGCTAATTAAGGTTCTGTGTGTCAGCATAACATTTCTGTTCAATATTTATTACTTTAAAAATTCTTTAAACATTGTGGGGGTCATCAACTGCTAACATAATGAAAAGACTGAAGACATATCTTATACAGCTATTAATGCTATATGATTATTGCTGGACTCTTGAGGACCATATAGTCACTATGGTCATCTAGATCTGGTACATTAAAACTGCCAACTTCTATTTTAACTCACATCTTCAAATTTTGGCTTGACAGACAGATCTTTTCATTACTCATTCACCCCTTTCTCTTGTATCCTTTATTACATAACCAGTTTTGAAGTGAATGCTAAGTTCAGCAAACCCAACCTGGCCATCATGTGATTTTTGACTGCTATGAACACAGTCAGCTGTTTTGGAAAATGATATTTCACAAGGAGAACTGAACATTTTTTTTTTTTTTTTAACTTCAGTCACTTCTCTAACAACAACTGGTTCACTGCTAACGTCCAAAATAAGATCTTGGAACAAATGTAACAGCATCTTGGACTGAATATTAACAAATGGTAACAGCACACCTATCTGAGTGCTGACAATCAATGTAAAGCATTTGGAATCTCTACTGTTGCTTGTTGTCTTATACATTTTTTGAACTTGATTTTATTTTCTCATATGTATGTGATGTATAAATAATTTGACCGTTTCCCATATCCAGTATTTTCTTTCCAACTTTATCTTAGAATATGAGATCTTCAAGCCTTCCTGCTTATTCCTTTCTTCATGCCACTATTTTTCTTTTTTTTTTTATAACTCTCTTGACATCTTCTGGGGACATATCATCAGGACAAATGTATAATGTGTACACCAAACAGCTTGGTCTGCTTTCACCTTGGATTAGCGTATCTGTGTATGCTTGTGTGTATGCATGCATGTACACACGCACACATACATTACTACGTTTTAGCTTCATCCTTCAGCTTTCTCCTTCTTCTGTTGCAATTAAAAGGTATATATAGCTTTCCTGTCTTTTCCTTAACAACTGGAGATTTTTGAAACATTCTTAGCATTTACACAGGTATAGAGAATATATTATAATGGATACACGTATCTAGATTCCACAGAAAAATATACCACAAGAGTGATAGTAGGACTCCAGATTTAACACAGCCTAACACTGGATAATGAACAAAAAAATAGTTTGCATAGCTCAGTTTTTTTTTTTAAACTACTTTTGTTAATGGAAACACTTTTTTCCTTGACTTGTCTTCAAGTTTTCCGTCTTCAAAATACCTTCAAAAAGTTCTGACAACAATCATCTGTGTTGCAATCAAATATCAATAACTAACTATTAATGATATAAGTTATTTTTACATAAACAATGGAATGTCAACCTTTCATGAATCATTATTCCTCTGAAAATGTTGCAGTCCTATACAACAATTTCTGAACAATAAATACAACAGGTGGAGTTTTTTTTTCCCTTCTCAAATCTGCATCACATGGAAAATAAAAACATGACAATACTCTGTAAAATATATAATTCCCTATTTATCATAAACAAAAGGATCAGCAGTTAAATATGTGAAAGCTGCATAAAACATGGATATTAACGACATACTGAACAAATCTGTAATACCATAAAACATATTTTACTACGTGTAGCATATAACCACCAATATAAGTTACATGGTAATTTCATCATTTTGAAGGCATTGCAAAAGATTACATACATAAAACTGGTTTGGAATACTGTTATTTAATTGTACTATTAAAAAAAAACAATCATTTCTCTAGAATAGATGACACACACCATATATGGTCTTCAGCATAATCAAAATGAATAAGGAACTTGATGACCTTCTAAAACATGACCCATTAAATGCATTCTTTTTCATAAAGTCTTGAGTCCACCCTGAAGCAACTTAAAGCAAGAATCTCTCTCCAAAAGCAAAGTTATTGTTTCTGCTTCCAGCTGACCATGATTTCTTTCGTGGCTATGTTTAGGTACGCAAAGATCTTGGATTGTCTAACATGAAAACAGTCCAGGTGCAGGATGTTTTCAGAGCTTTCAGGAGCAAACATGAGAGGGTATTTCCAGAAGTAGACCTGAGGGACTATTTCCCGGAGCAAGTCTAAGATGCCATTTCCACAATCAGACCTACGAAGCTATTTCCACAATCAGACCTAAGAAGCTATTTCCACAAGCATACCAAAGAAGCATATTAAGACCTAATAAACTATTTTCAGCACCAAACCCAAGAACCATTACCATCAGCAGACTAAACCATTTCCATCAGCAAACTAAACCATTTCCATCAGCAGACTAAACCATTTCCATCAGCAGACTAAACCATTACCATCAGCAGATTAAACCATTTCCATCAGCAAACTAAACCATTTCCATCAGCAAACTAAACCATTTCCACCAGCAAACTAAACCATTTCCATCAGCAGACTAAACCATTTCCATCAGCAGACTATTTCTAGGTGCAGATCTAAGAAGCTATTTTCACAATAACACCTAAAAAATCCCTTTTACTGGACCAGGCCAAAGAAATACATCAGGAGCAGACCTAAGAGACTATTTCCAGAAGCTGATCTGAGTAGAAGACTTCTCAGCAGTCACAACCTCCGGAGGAAGGCTGTCAATCACTGCCCTGCTGAGCAGACTACATATCGCAACTGACTATTACCAGAATCATCAAACCACATCACAGTGTCCCAGCCTTAGAATGGAGTTTTATGAGTGTTAGAATGACCTTGGGAGCTATATCAGTGGAAGTAAGAGAGGCACACTCTGGATGCCCTATTGGCAAACAGTAGCAGGCAGACAGCCTCGGCTAGAGTCCATCCAGGGGAAGCACACCCTACACAACTGAGGACTTAAGTCAGATACAACTGTTCCGCCCCCCCCCCCCCCCCCACACACACACAAAAGGAAAGTGTGTTATAGACAGTGTGTTCTTTGTAATGAAATGCTGATGAGCCATACAGAATGGACAATGCCTTAATCACTTCTCAGATTCCTATGACTGGAAATCTCTCTTTTCATCCTGCTATCTGAAAATGTTACCATGCATGTCATTTACCAGCAATTCCTCCCAGGCCAGGCAGAAGTACAATATGACAGCAGCAAAATGACAGAGAAATTATACGGCCATAAACAAGAAAGAAAACCAAAAGCACAATGCAAGTGCAGGAAGTATACTTACATACGAATTTTTCAGCCAGAAACAGAAAAAAAAATGTAACCATGAAAATACCGACGATTGGTTGCAATAAGTCATTATCTGAAACCTGGGGAATGTCAACATTTTTGCTCAAATATATCAATATTTCAAACAAACGAAAAGGTAGACAAGGTCATAAAATCTAATTTATTATGGAAATAACATATCTAAATGGTAATTAACTCCATGGAAAAAGAATGGATTTTATGGCTGTAGTCTGTTTTCAAGGCACCATCATCTGTGAAACAATTTGCAATTTATACCACAAGAAACATGCTACAGCTGTTTGCTGATTTATGACCCTAGCAATTAAAAAAAAAATATGAGACAGCATCACATGAGAGAAACGATTCTCACAAACTGACTATTCAGCACTTTATCATAACCATACTTATTAGTTCAGCTCTTCCCCAACATTTCTGTGAGCACTATCTTAAAACCAGCAACGGAACATGACCTGTGATCTGCAAAAAAGGTTTTTAAAAATTCTGAAATTCAACAAAAATTATTTAAACAAACAGTAGTGAATGTGGCTGTTATTTTTAATATTTTGGTCTGCAAACATAAAGTTGCAGGATTTCCCTAAATCTTGCATTTGAAACAATTTTTTTCTTTAAAAATCTTTCATAATATCTTCTTGTGACCCTCCCTCTGACACTCCCATGACTCTAATTTAGGCCTTGACCCGAGGCTAGGAATCACTACTCTAGATGAACATAAACTTCTCAGTCTGCAAGAAGCTGAATGTAAATAAAATAGGGATGAAGTGAATTTATTAATCTCAGATTTAGTATCTTTTATATACCTTTTTATTTAATTTTACAGAAATTTTAAAAAAAATTGACCCAACTGTCTATAAATGATCAATGCAGTTATAAATGATCAACCTGTATTTAAACGACATTATCCGTAAACATCAGCCCATGGGTACATGGTACAGAAACCACCCAGTTGGTTATAACTGTATTTAAATGACCTTAAATCTAAACGTGCAGCCATCTGTTGCTATGTGGTACAAAAACTACCTAGTTGTAAGTTGCAACCAATTTAGACCGTATCTGTTCTTGGTGTCTCAAATGAGCCCCTGTAGATTAGTTTACACTTGATCAAATTACACTGAAATCTGAAAAAGCTTTGTGTAATTTCATGTATGAAAATTTAATCATACTCATTTACTAGAAACTTAAACTTTATACTTGATTTGGTCTGTGGTCAAGTTTAAATGAACTTATTACCCAGCAGTACTCCAGTTTCAGTACTCAATATCTTATTCTGAAAGTTAAGTTAAAAGTAGAGATTGATTGATCTTTATTTCTCAAAAGGGTTAAGAATTGGGCATGCAGGCATGAAGATGTCACAGAAGCATTCCCACACATGACTGCCTATCTACTGTAATTCTCCACCAACATCTCAGTGTTTCATGGCATTCCCAGTTATTGTTCACTTTAACTATGTGGGCATTTATTTTCTCATGGTCACACCACGTCGGTGGTGTAAGAGCCTTAGTATTTCTGGCCAAGCTAAGATCACTTGAATGTTTACATTTATTTCCTTAAAAAAAAAACATTGTTCAGCATAACTCAGATTGAACTGGAAAAGAACCGATTTAAACATAAACATATTACTTATATGGCTGGTGACTTGATCACATAATATGGCATGAGTAAGAATTGTTTAAAAAAAATTAACTCTTTGCAGCAGAAAAAAAAAAACCCCACAGAAATAAGCAAAACTATCACAAAAAGCTGAAATTACAAAAATAGTTAATATCTCCCCAAAAATGTAACACAGAAATGTTTGTCCACACATACACAAATCACATACTTATGTGAATCAGTGAAGCATGTTTTAACAAAAGGGACTGGAAAGTTAAAAAAAAAAAAATCTTGTTTACTGGCTGCTAATGCACACAGTGGCTTGAGCCTCTGAATGACAGAAAAGGAATTAACTTACTGTGAACATCACACAGGATGGTGCTGGGCATGCTTTAGTTTGTGCGGAGCCATCTGGGATGGACCCAGCACAGCATGCCCACAACCCGGGAATGTGCAATGGTAGTGAGTCTGCTTGCGGAAATATGAACAGGCTGCAGTCTGGCAATCAGATGTGCCTGCGTATTTGGTGAAACCATTGTTGCTGATGTTATCCAGCTTGGTATGGTATTTGCGGTGGGCAGGAACTTTGCTGGAATCTGCACATGAATAGAGGCATTTCAAGCAATGGAAATGGGATGCTTTTTCATCAAATTCACAGTCAGCTCGCTCGCAGGTGACAGATGCCCTGTACTGCTGGAATTCTCCACCCATCAGAGCATCAAGACGCTCATGACGAATGCGGTGCTGAATTATTCGTGACTTGTCACTGAAGCCATAACCACAATCAGGCCGTACACAGTGGAAGTGCGTTACAGTCTGCCTGTAAGCACAGCGCATGTGTCCACAGTCTTCACCACAGCGAATCCTTTTATATCCTTCAGGAAGGTCAGTCTCTGTTTCTACTCCCCAATGTGTCTTCCTTTGCTTTGCAGGCTTTGGAATCACTAAAGTTTCTGTAGAGACAAAGTCTTCATTCTTGGTAGCTGTGCGCTTTCTACTTGATTTCCTGGACAGGGACAAACACAAGGTTAGGCTTGATGAAGAGGCATCAAGAGATGACTCAGTACTACCATCCAAACCATCATCAATTATCAGAGAAGGTGAGTCCAAACTCTTGTCAAGCTTGGAATCACTATTGTTGCTTATCTGAGACAAAGTTAGATGCTCTCTATCATCATCATCATCATCAGAATGTGGAACCATATTCTGCTGGCGGCCCACTGGTATCATGACTGCAGTATTGTTACTAATGAGGCTGGTAACTGCACTGCTGGAGGCTGTGGACATTGAAACAGCCTCTGTGTTGGATGAACGGGCATGTTTTACCATATTGGTAAATACTGAAGACTGTAGGTTAAGAGATGATGAAAGCTCATCATCATTACTGCCAACTCCTATTTCGCTCTTGCTAACTTTGGCATCTGCTTCCAAAGATAAATCCATGGGTTTTGATACTGATGTTGAACCTTCACTTTTGACTTTTGTAATAATACTTTGTTTTGCCCCATGCTCTGACTTTTTGAACTTAAGTCCATGTTTGCTTATGTGAGCACGCAGCCTGGATGGGTCAGAGAAAGCTTGGTTACAGTCCAGGCAGTGGTAATGATCCTTTTTCTTCAGTTTACAGAAAGGTCTCCCACAGTTCAGCTTCATGGAGTAATGCATTTGTTTCTTGAGACTGGCCCAGTTGAGAGGAGCTGCTCCACTATTTTGCTGTAGCTGCTGATGATGCTGAACTAGAACAGTCAGCGGAGGGGCTGCACTCTGGAGCGCTGTTACATTTACTCCTGGCAGAGCGCTGATGGGGGACAGTGTGCTAGAAGCTTGCGTTGTGATGGCTGGTGGATTCTGAACAACCTGAACCATGCTTGCGCTTATGATTCCCCCGTTAGACTGAAGAATGTGGCTTTGGGGCGCTGCAATCAGCTGGCTGCCGGCGAGACTGACAAGTGGGGTGGCCAGTCCATGCTGAGATAGCTGTCCTACAGGGATAATTCCTGTAATTAAATTAGTCTGCTGGCCTTGAGATGTCTGTGCCAGTACAGGAATGGATGTTGTAACAAGACTGTGGGGTATTGTGAGGAGAGTCCCTGTAGAAAATATGGCTGTACCATCCTGTGTGTGGAACACTGGAGCTCCAGAAATGATCTGAGCAGGGGCAGCACTTACAGATGTTACAGGAGCTGTGGACAAAACCTGTGCTCTGCTTCTTGATGTTACAACATGTGGACTGCTCACAGAACCTGAAGATACTGAACCCAGTTTTAAGTTGGTCACTCCAGATAATGGGAAGAATGTTCCAGAGGATTTCACAGTTTTGGTGCAGTTAGATGAGGCCGCCATGGCAGCAGCAGAAACAGGTGGTGTTGGGGTTTCTGAAGCTGGTGGGACTGCCGCAGGAGCTATGGGGATAAACTGAGGAGATGCTAATTTACTCTGTGTTGGATTGGTTTTTGTCACGTGCGCGGATAAGACTGCGGATGTCACTGTGGGATGCTTCTTGTTGTGCATCGACATTGTGCTGTGCCGAACAAAGGAGTAATCACAACGAGGCCGCACGCAGTGGAAGTGGCGGTTGACTTTGTTATTGTGACAAACTGGCCTACGACAATTCACCATCCTCTCAAAGAATTCGTATCCATCCAAAATTGTGACATTGTTGTGGAAATCTTTGGCATGAAGATTCAAAACATCCAATCTGTCAGTGGACATATGACAAAACTTTCGGCCACAGTGAAAGTGTTCTTTTCCTGTGTAGATACACTGGTTATCAGGACAGAGTTCAGTAGCTGGAAACTTCTTGAACCCGTTGACTATCCTGCAGTTCTCGCTGCATTTATTATGCATGAAAGCTAAAGTGGAGTCCAGAATCTCCTTCTCTGTAAGGTGAACTTTTGGCACAACAGGTAAATCGTATTTAGGGTATTTTGGTGGTCGCCCTCTGCGTTTCTGAAGAGGATCTAGATCTGCTCTTGGACCTGAGGATCAAGCGAAATATAAACAAAAAAATGTTATGCGGGATGCTTATGTGTTATGGTCAAACTAAGCTTGAGTTATCAAGTTTCCAGAGAATGTACAGTTACAAAAAAAAATGCTACAACATGCCAACAGCTTCTTACATAATAATTGAAATAATTCACTTTGCCATATTCCCCCCCCCCCCCCAATTAATCATGTTTCTTCTCACAATGCTTAGTGCTGTCCACTCTTCATTACTTCTCCACAAAAACCAATAATAATTTTCACCCTTCATGGCATTAACTTAAACACTCTAACTTCCGGCAGCACCAAACAAGTGATGCATCAAGAGCTGTTGTGTAAATACCTGCAGGGGAAAAACTGCTGCGGTTCTTGGTAAAAGAAGATGTTGCATATTCATGAATTCTGTAGTGCTCCAGTCTAGAAAACGTGGGGGCTGATGCTGGAATTACATTGGAACAGCTTGTCTGTCAAGAAAGATAAGAGAGAAAAAGTGGATATTTTCTATTACTTCTGCAGGCAAGACCAATAATATCCAAACATAAATTTGCTATCTCTTTAAAATTAGAAGCAAAAAAGTAAAGAAAATAAATAATCAGTCAGCAAGCAATGAAATCCTTAAAAGCAATCCCCAATCCAAATGAAAAAATTAGCTTTCAAAATTTAATCTAAAAAAAAATCCTTTATAACACAGAAATTTGGAAACTCGTATTAAGGAAAAAAAAAAACGGTTGGAATCTTGCCATGTGGGAGTTTTCCATGGGTTCACAGGTTTCTTAGTGATGTCTTGCCCTATCCTGGTTTCTTAGACAGTAACACTGTATGCATACTTGCAAAGCCAGGCACACCAGGGTACAACATATACATGGCTGCCAGCTCGTTAAACGAAAATAGTAATGTAAAACAACATATCTGATATTTATATATGACTGTGTCAGAGATTACAGAGAAGGATTAAATAAAATATTTACGATCTCTACAACTTTTGCCTGACAACAGCTCACCTTGTTTTGAAACAAGCTCACAACATGACAGATTTTGCCTGCATGAACATGATAAAAAGTAATGTACAGCCCCCTTTTCTCTGTTTTATCTCTTACTTTTTTGGAAGTTCTTCATGTCAGTTTTTCCTGTGTACTCTCCTCTAACCACCGCCATAAATGAGCAAGACTTGGGGAAGGCTCAGCATTTGGCGCTAAGCTATAAGATCCTGGTCATGTGCTTGACTAGCAACTCGTGCCTAATTAATTTACCTTACCTGGCATGCTCAGTTCCATGAGGAGAAGCTGAAAGGGAAAAGAGTAAGAGGATTACAATGCTGCTGATAACTGAAAAAACAAAAGAGATGGGACATGATGAGGAGACTTGTGCTGCTGCAGCATCCCTGGGAAGGATGATGACAATTATGACTTCAGCAAAGAGTTGTTTGAGAGCAGTCAGCTTGTATTTAAAGCAAGCTTCTTACCCAGTTGCAATGAAAATGCTCCTCTTTGCCACGATACTGACAATCTGCTGAGATACAAGATGCATCTGATTTATAGTGCTGATACACTAGAGGTGTGATGCTGTCCTGAAGCTCATGGAACTTTGCATGACCTCTAACACCATCTTTAGACTTGAATATAACCTGACACCCCTCTGTGCGGCAATGGTAATGGTCCTTGTATAAACAAGCACAGCGTGAGAAGCAGGCATCATTAGCAGTGTACCTAGGACAGAGTTATAAAATATACTTAGTGTATACATACACACACATATATACAAAAATATGTAGACATAGATAAACAAATTAATGGAGATGATTCACAAACAATATTTAACCACCCACAAGCTGATGTGGAAGTAAATGAAAAAAAAAAAAGGATAAATGAGGATAAATTGGATATTTTTCATGGATACTAAACAAAACAGACAAATAAACACAAGATCAACTGAAACTGAAAAGAGAAACAGTGAAAAAAATAAGAACCTGATAGTTCAAATATATCAAGCGACTTCTTCTATCTCCCCCTAAACTTCAAGCTAGTGTTCTTCGCTGCCCGTTATGGTGAAAATGTTGAAGTACAGCATCATGTCAGATTGGATGCTGGCTACTGAGATTTTTTTTTAGTCCTTGTCTGGAAATTGGGGGGGGGGGGGTGTACAATACTTCTTTAGCAGTTTCCACCACCATGGGGAATATGGTGACCTGTTAACCAGGCTAGGCCTGTTACTGTGGGTACCAATGGAGAGGTGGAACAGGGTCTTGGTCACCTATATTTTGTCAACCCAAATGCTAGCATGTCAGCTATGTGTACTGCCAAACTGGACAGCATCTTTGTCCCTCTCATATCAAGAGTCAGAAAACTGTAATAAAACTGTAAGGAAAGAACAAGGTGACCCCAGTGATACAGACACATGGATAACATAAATAAATGGGCAGGAAGGAACTTGATCAAGTTAGGGCGGCTATGAAAGCAAGACACTAAACTAGAAGGAGACTCACTGGAGATGACCTTCCCTGCGGAGATAACACAAGCTGTTGATGACAACCTGATTAATTACTTCTGAAGAGATAAAAACGCTGTATAATAGCAGAAGAACTTTTCTATTAAAAACACTTTCATGTATGTTAGCATATATGACAAAAGAATACATTGCTTAAATGTAATTTTACAGAAATGACAGAGGCAGAAAGAAAAGTGACAAATCTGGATATAGTGCATAAGACTAACTTCTCTCTCATGGGAAATGCTTGAAAATTTAAAAAAAAAGTTATGAAGAATTTTCAAAATGGAAAACTTTAAACAGTTAAAGCTGTCAGTTCCAACATGTCTTGGATAAAAACAAATGGTGCTGCAGTAGTGTAGTGGTTAGCATCACTTGCCAGTCAGAAGGTCCCGCTTTGATTTCACTATCTGGTGAAATTTTTTTCAGACCAACTGGCACTGAGGTTCATCTAGCCTAAAAAAGAAATTGATATCTGGGGCTTCCCTGGAAAAACAAAGGCAACAGGCACAGGTGCTGGCATCCCTATTTCTGATGCTGTTGTGGCCTAGAAATGCTAAGGTACTAACACCTCACACTCCTACAGCATGGAAATGCTATTAAACACAGATCTGCTTCATAGATACAAACAAATTTTAAAAAAAAAAAAACCTTCATAAAATGGATAAGGTTCTGTATAAGGGAAAAAAAAACAACAACTAACTAGGCAAGCTGACAATGGTAAACACCAAGCTGAAAGATTACCTGGGTGAACAATGGGAACAGAACATTCATTATTTTATAAGCTGCTGGGCTGAGAGCTATTATGAATCATGCTTCTTTGCTCTGTACCGTCCTTAGATAGTTTCAGCTTTTCTTTTCCTGCACCACTTGGTCAGCCAGTTTCAGACATTTCTGAACTATTATTTGACTAGTGAACAAAAGTCCAGCAATGGTGTCTGTTTCCTTGCGTTGGTATGTGTATGGTTTTCTCTGCTAGCTTTCATCTAATGAGATTAACATACGAGAGAGCTGTAGTAATTGTTTACATACACTGCTGTTTACAGTAACTGGATATTCACAGTTGTCCTCTGTATCAGGGTTTCTCAGCGACAGACAAACAGTCCCTGTTCTGGGAGCCACAGCAAAAAAACGTAAATAACATTTTTCTTTAGCGGTGAGGATGGAGGGGAGAAACAAAGAAAATTTTAAAGCAAAAAAAGGTGGGCACAAACAAAAAAAAAACCTGAGAATCCCTGCTCTCTATCTAGAAGTCATCTCAGCATTACAGATAGGGCAGAACATGAGGAAAGAGATCCTCATATAACATCACAATATACATTTTGTATGTGTACTATCATCAACATTATTTATCTTGGCAGTAGACTGGTTAATGAAGGAGGCAACATCAGTTGACACAGTGCTGGAGGACCTTGACTTTGCGGACGACATTTGTCTATTATCAAGCAGTCACAAAGATATGCAAGATAAAATAAACAAGCTAACTCAGAATGCAAACAACATAGGACTAAAGATCAACGTAGGAAAGACAAAGTTAATGAAGCAAAATGTGAACAACAGAAATGTACTCAGAGTAGATAACAAGTTAGTGGAGGAGGTCAACGAATTTGTATACTTTGGCAGCAGAGTAGTAGAAAATGGAGACAGCACAGAGGACATCAACAGCAGACTTACTAGAGCAAACCAGGCTTTTGCAATGCTGCAGACTATATGGAAATAAAAAAAACTAAGCATAAATATGAAAATCAGGATATTTAAGAGTAATGTTCTAAGTGTACTACTCTATGGAAGTGAATGCTGGAAAATCACCAAAACCATAGAAAACAAGTTGAATTCTTTCCAGACTAAATGTTTACGAAGAATTAGAAAAATATTTTGGCCAAACACCATAAGAAATAACATCTTATTAGCAGAAATGCAGATGAAACCACTGACAGCAATTATTGAGGAAAGACGCTGGCGATGGTTGGGACATGTGCTCCGAATGACTGATAACTCACTACCAAAAATAGCACTAAGATGGACACCACAGGGGAGCAGAAGTAAGGGTAGACCAAAAGAGACATGGAGAAGAACAACAGAAAGGATGTTGAGCAATAGGGGGCTCACCTGGGCAAGAGCAGAAAAAAAGGCGAAGGACAGGCATTTGTGGAAAACCCTTGCGGAAGCCCCATGTGCCCTGGGCACTTAAGGTTCAGAGAGAGAGAGAGATACATTTTGTCCTGCAAACCTCCACCTTCAAAGAAAAAGGAACCCAAGAGGCCAAAAAAAAACCATTGAGAGAAGTCTGAAACATAACACAGAATTATGAGATGGAGATTAACTGAAAACTTGGAGACAGCAAACAGTTTCAGACTGCTAAGTCTTGAAGGAGTCATGATAAAAAGACTTAGACATTTGACACTGTTGTGGAAAGTTATTTTTAGAAAGTCAACTTACCGAACAAGATATTTCTTCCATGATTCATCTCTCTCTCGTCTCTCAAGCTGAAGCCTAAGAGGAATATGGACACCCAGAACTTTGCCATCTGATGTACGAACAGCCTGCGGAACCCCCTGAGGAGCCTGTTGCTGTTGTTGCGACTCGTCACTCTGATTCATGCTTTCATCTGACTCAGGGACAGTGGATGAAGCTCTTACTGAACTCTGATTTGTCCCAGGCAACAAAGGTTTTGCCACATCAGTTACATTCAAACAATTTTTATGCTTTACATTTGTCACTGCTGATGATGTGTGTTCATTTTTTTGTTGGAATGATAGTCCTCCCTCTTCCTTTGGCATGGTAAGATTCAGTGAGTCGTTAAGTTTGTCTCCTTCGGTACTGCCGCTGAAAGTGTTCACCAGTGTGGGCTCTTCCACCTGTCCATAATCTTTATCGTCGTCATCATCGTCATCATCATCATCGTCATCATCATCAGTTTCGGTTACCTGTTGAGGACTGCGGCTGTCCTGTTCATATTTGATCAAGACCTCTTCCTTTGTTTTTTCTTTGAAATTTATGCTGTTTATTTTCTTTGTTGGCACAGATAAATCCTCTGGCTCATCACAAGATTCTCCTTCACTCTCAGCCTCAAACTTGGGCTCCAGTTTAACATCTGTTGTACTGGAACTGAGACTTTCACTTAATGATTTTATAGGTAAGGTCAAAGTCTGTCTCAATTCTTCGGTGTCCTTCGCTGTTGTCTCTCCTCTAGCACTTAAGTTTAAAACCACTCCATCTTCAATTTTCGTATGAACAAATGGTGTATGAAGTGGCGACTTTTTGATTGCCAAAATGGATCCCGGTGCTGCAGGAACTGCCTTTATGGTAGCATTATTAATGAGACTTGTAGAGTTTCCTAATTGCAATCTCTGTGAAAAAAAAAAGTAAGAGAATATTTGTCTGATCTTGTAGGATGTGAAGAAATTATGATAATGTACTAGCATACTCTTATGAGCACAAAAACCAAGGTAGGATTATTCAATTCAAATGTAATATCCAACCTCATTTATGCATGTGAAAGCTGGAAATCAACTAAGAAATAGACGAGAAATTAGACTATTTCAAAAAAAAAAAAAGCCTAAGGAAAATGCTTGGTATACAGTGGAATGAATTCAAGAACAATGCAGAGATAAGACAGATGAGCAAACAATAACCTGTCTCATGGATGATCAGAAAAAGAAGATGGACATATGTCGGTCATATGAAGAGAAGAAACAATCAGAGAATCCCCAAACAAGCTATCAAGTGGAACACAACAGGCAGAAGAAAAATAAGTCGACCACATGAAACTCTAAAGAGGACACTGCTAACAGAGGCCACTTCAGTGAGCATAAAATCCCTTGATGAGATTGAAAAACTCGCAGAGGACAGGAAATCTTGGCAAACTACCATGCGGGCATGGGAAGGATGTAAGACTAGTATACTCTGATATGATAGCAGGAGAGGATGGATATATCATAATTTTATATATACAGTACTAGTTGAGGTACCAGGTGGTTGGGGGCACACTACTTATAAATCTGTTCTTCATCCATCCACTGAAAGTATAGCAGTGTTCATTTTCAATCTTTTTGGAACTAAGCACTGTTGACCAATATGACTTGGCACAACAAAGCACACACTGTAGCAGATTTAAACATCTTGCAAGATATCGAATATATATATATAGACTAGTGTGGAAACACCCCCCGCAAAAAAAAAAAATCCCAGTGTAACATAAAGTTTATCCTCACATCTTATTCAAAGTATGTAAACCAGTTTATTGTAAAGAAGGCATAGGTAGCCTGTATTTGTCTGAAACATAACTTACACAACACAATGTCACAAGTCACATGAAAATATCTCTTGAATCACATGACTGACTCCTTACTGGGACAGACTGGCTGGTCAACAAAAAAATTTGTGGAATATTTTTTTTCCCCCAAAAGCTCCAGTACGAAATAAACCTATAGGACTGTTAGGTTTTAGACTGTTGGCTTGAAGGTGAAATATATATGATTTCACACTACACTTTGCTTGGGCAGCTTACACTTAATAGCAAATCTGAAATCAACCATAAAATTTTCTGCACTGTAAAATTCTAATATGAAATGTTTGCAACAAACTACACTAAAACAGATTTTTTTATTTCTGTCTAGAACAGTAAAAAGAAAGACTGAAAATCATAAGAACAAGGCAAGCGAGATACCTCAGACATGTCAAGATTCATTATACTATATACTGAAGACAAACAGAGGGCAAGACTGAGGGATAGAGAACAAGAGGACGATAACACAGATGGGTGGACAACATCAAGAGATGGACATGAACCAGCTTGACTGAGTGCACTATGAAGGCAGGTGGCAGAACAGACTGGAGACTCCTTGTAGCAAACCTTCTGTGGGCAGATGGCACAAGATGATGATGATGATGACAACAATAAAAATAAAGCAAGCGAAAGAACCCTTTTACTATAAAAACATCAGAATGAATCATTTTCCACAAACTGAATACTGAAGTTCCACAAACTGAATACTGAAGTTCAAGTCCAATCTGACTTACTGGAAAAATCTTGAAACACTATGTGGATTCAAAGATCATGGCTTGAAATCTATTATACAGTGCATGTTTAACATCTGTCAGATTACCAAAGTTCTGCCTCAGTTAATTCCCATCACTTAATACCTGTAATGTGTTGCCACTTGAAATCTGCATAGACATTCTAGGTGCCAACTTCATCTTGGAAGATTTTGGAAGTGGCAGGATCTTTGTGTGGCTTGTCTCTGCTGTGTGAGATTTAACTCTGTTCTGTATTTCCTCCTTCACATTAACACTTATGTTAGATGTTGGCACCTGCTGTTGGTGCTGTTGTTGTTGCAAGTGTCGGAAGCTGCGGTAGGCATGCTCAAACTCTCGTCTTTCATGTTTACGCTTGTGGGAATAGAGCTGAGCAGTAGAGTGAAGTACATACTGGCAGCCTGCAACAAAAAGACACAATTATGTTAATTAATTTTTAGGTCTATGCAGAAGAAGAGGAAGTAGAAGACTTTTATAACACACTGCAAATGATGATAGACCAGGTACAGAAAAATGATATTGGATTAATAATGGGGGATTTTAATGCAAAGATTGGTACAGAAAGAGTAGAAGATGGACATGTTGTAGGGAAATTTGGCATAGGACATAGAAATGAGGCAGGTGACAATCTAATGGTGTTTTGCATGGAAAATGAGCTAATGATCGCTAACACACTTTTTATACAACATCCAAGAAGACTTTACACATGGACATCAAGTATAACATCAGCAAAAACTTTATCAGGTGCTGACTGTGACATGGATCATGAGCTATTAATAGCAGACATGAAGATAAAGATAAAAAAGACAGTTACAGGATCAAGACCACTCGCTTTGATCTTACAAAAATGCCAGAACAATACGGTATAGCAGTGAAGAACTGTTTCGAAATCCTGATGGATGTACAGGAGGAGATGACACCAGATGAATTGGCTACGCAAGCCAGAGATATCTTAATAACAACAGCTAAAGACATGGTTTCAGTAAAGAAAACACAAAAGAATGGATGGATTACAGCAGGCACACTAGAACTGATAAAACAACGTAGAGAAATGAAGACGCAATGGAAACTGACAAACAACAACAAAGAGGAATATAAATCTTTAACAAAAGAAGTACGAAGAAACATAAGAAAAGACAAAAAACAATACATACAAGATTGTTGTGAAAGAATAGAAGGACATCAGAAGTGTGGAAGAAATAGTGAAATGTTTGAAGAAATGAAGACATTGACGAGAAATGTCACACCTAAGCTAAATGTAATTTGTGATGAGATGAAGAATACCTCGACAGAGACAGAGGAAATTCTAGAAAGATGGAAGGAATATTGCAGAGGAATGTATGAAACAACCGACTGTGAAAGCAGAAATCAACAGTGTGAATTATTGGAGAGAAAGAACCTGGACCGACAATAGAAGAAGATTTATGGGCAATAAAGAATCTGAAAAATGGTAAATTACCAGGGTGTTATGAGATAACAGCTGAATTTATTAAATCAGGAGGAAAGGCATGTGCAACAATCTATTATGCACTATGTAAAAAGATATGGCATTCAGGTATTTGGCCAAAAGAATAGAAAAGAACTGTATTCATACCACTGCCAAAAATGGGTAACCTAAAATTATGCACAAACTACAGAACTGTTGCCCTGATTAGTCATGCCAGTAAAATTCTGTTAAAAATCACAATGGGTAGACTTCGTAAGAAAATAGATGAAGAAGTCAATATGGTCCAAGCTGGTTTCAGGCAAGGAAGAGGATCAAGAGATCATATATTCAATATAAGATTAAAAAAGGTAAAGGTAATCCTGTCATGCCTTAGAGGCACATAGAGAATAATAATAGAGAAATGCAGAGAATTTAATGTGAATCTATATTTAGCCTTTATAGACTACTCAAAGGCATTTGATTATGTACAACACCAGAAACTTTGGGAAATAATGGAAAAAATGGGATTTCCAACACATTTGATACAATTAACATCCTTGCTGTATCTAGACCAAGCAAGCAGCAGTAAGACTAAATGGTGAAACAACAACTTGGTTTGACCTAATATTGTCACCTTACTTATTTAACTTGTATACTGAAAATATAATGAGGAATGTTACAGAAGATGTAGACAAAGAATATTACGATGCCATATCAATTGGAGGTTATGAAATACCAGAGATTAGATATACTGATGACACAGTATTATTGTCCAAACACAAAAAGGAATGGAAAAACTAATTATGTCAGTCCATAAGAACAGTGAAAAGCAAAACCTCTATCTTAATGCAAAGAAAACTAAATTGATGACAACTGACAAAACAAACAAGGCCGCTGATATATGTATCAATGAGGAAAAACTGGAAGAAGTGGAGAGTTTTGAATATCTTTGATCACTATGAACTAATAATGGAGATACAATGAGGAAAATTAAAAGGATGACTTCTATCACTCTTCAGAAAGTAAAACAACTAAAGAATCTGTGGAGAGGAACAGACAGAAATACAAAAATAAAGTTTTTTGAGGGCATGCATCTTTCCCATCGTAACATATGCAAGTGAGATCTGGACACTTAAAACAGCTGAGAAACACATAAATGCCTTTGAATTTAAATGCTACAGAAGAGTTCTTCAAATATCATGGACACAAAAAAGAACAAATATATCCATACTACAAGAACTTAATAATGAAGAAGGCTGGCTGGTAAAGAGGATTAAAGAAAGAAAACTTAAATATTTTGGACACATTAAACATCACGATAATCTAAAGAAGACTGTCTTGTAAGGGGACATAATTGGAAAAAAGAAAGAGAGGAAGACCAAGGTGAAGATGGCTGCAAGACATCGTTGATGATCTGCAAATGGATGCATCAGCATCAGGCCATCTTGGTCACAACTGAGAGGCCTACAGGAGTGCTGTTAGAGAGGCAAAAGTTCCGCAAGGGACATGCAAATGAACGAATGAATGATGCTATTTTTGGTGGTGGTTTCCACGCTAGGCTATGTGGGGTTTTATGAGGCAAGTCTCGATTATGTAGAAAAGTAGAAATGTGTTAAAACTGTTAATTTAATATCCAAGTTTGAAGGAGCTGGGGTCCGCACAGGCGCACTGTGAATTATCATACTCTCTGTGGTCCACAATCTTACACAGGTTGTGAACCACTGATCTATGGGAACAACAGCAAAGGTTTGTGAGAGAGGGCATGATCATTGGTGCTAATAAGCAAAAATTTCGCTAAGACTCCTCCTACCCAACCACAGAATTCTCAATGCAATGTTCAGCCAGGCTAAAATGGTAGAGATGAACATGTTCCTCAAGGTGGTTGTGTTTGTTGATGATCTTACTTTCTGGGTAATCAGAAAAGCTGCTACACAAAAAAAAAAAAAAAGAGAAAAAAATTAGTGCTATGATCCTGCAAACTGGCAATTTACACTCCAGCTACAGTGGCAAAATTATGCTCAGATTTTAAAACATAGGTCAGGCTGATAAAACACAGGTCGGGCTGATAACTTTTCAGTCCCCTTGTATTACTACCAGACATGTTGTTGCAAAACTCTGAATACTTTTAATTTATAGTTATACAACAGACTAATTCAGCAGCTGTTCAAACTGTGACTACACCTGTAGTAGAACAGTGAATTAAATCCCCTCTCCCCCTCAAATATAGCACAAGGACACATCAGTACAAACCTGGCCTAATACAATGGATATGGTTGCTGATCTTGGAATAGCGACAGCCAGCATAGGGACAGATTTCATACTTCATGAACTTTTTGAAGCCATCTCGACTCAAAACTTCATCTTCTGATGGTAACTTTTGTGCTTTTCTGAAAGTGAAAGAGAGTACACTACATTACTAATTTCACCATTCTCCATATACTATTAAGTCAAAATTTAACATGTAATATGTTTATTAACTTAAGTACACTGCTTAGAAAATCAAGAAATATTCAGTACTCTGACCATAAAACTGGGGAATAATCATAAAGAACAATGGCTGCCATACACACATCAATACACTATCCTTGTTCTATAACCTGGTTAAATGTACTTTCTATAATTATACACCCCTAATTTTAACCACAAAGGTCACTGACAAAAATTATTCTGAAAAACTTAAATGATTCAATCAATAAAAAAACTAAGGTGATGTTCTCTAAAATCTATCAAGACTGGTAAAGTATAAAAACTAAATCAATGTTAAAGTTTATCACAGCCACCTCATAGTCATATTTTTTTTTAAACTTTGAAAAGAGCTTTGAATTTATTTCAGTTTACTACAAATACACTGCCCTGTATATGGGAACTGCAACTGATTCTGAACATGAAGATCTCTTTTTATCTGAACATAGTGACAAGTGTATGTATGTGAGTTTCCTGCAGGTAGAGTTTGTCTGCTTTCTGATTCTAGGCATCCAGTCACCCTACTGGCTAATTATAATTCTGAACACAATACCAATATTTATACCACAGACTAATGACAAATTCCAGGAAAGCCTGGGATCTGAACCTAGGACCTTGAGTCAAAGGCCCTAGGTTCAGATCCCAGGCTTTCCTGGAATTTTTTTTTCTTCTTCTTTATTCTGCTTGTTGAATCAGATGCCTTACTGCTGTGCTTTCCAGACACTATGTGCAGTAGAACTTGACGGTTAAAATGTTTGTGATCTTGAATCCTACATCCCTACCTCTAGAACTGATAAATGTCAAGGCTAACAGATAAAAAGAAAAAAAAAATTACCCATATCAGCTTTATTTTTTAAATAATTACCCATATCAGCCTTATTTTTGAAAGTGAAATTGCACTGTGGCCGCCGGCAGTGAAAATGAGTTGTGCGCTGGCCATAAAATGAACAGGAAGTAGTCCCACAATCCTCAGTAGCTCGAAACCTCTGGAATCCTTCTTGGATGATTGCAGAGTCTTTGCGGTGAAAGTTTGCATGCATCTGTACATCAGAAGTGCTGATGTACACTTTGTCACAGTCCCTCTGGAAAAAACAAAAAGTAAAACCATGAAAGCCTGAGAAACTGTCATACATTACATACCAAAAGCTAAGAAAAAACCATTATGTCAAAAACAGGCTGTTCTTGTATAAATTCCCATTCTCACATGCAGATCCCAAGTACAGATACATTGCACAATTAAGACAATAGTTTCAACAGTTTCTATCCTTGCAACATACTGAACATCAAATAGCAGAACAAGAAATGAAGTTACAAATACCCAATGCGCTAAGCTTCCACTTCTCATGACACACTCAGAAGCAGTTGAGTTAGAAAGCCGCGGCATGTTACAGTAATGGACATGATAAATGCAATCAGAATCAAGTGAACTTCTAGCTTAAAGAGGCAGAACAAAACTGAGATGCACCCATAGAGTAAATTCCCTATCAGCTGTAAGGATTTGGAAGAAATGATGAAAGGCTGTGCCACACTAATAGTGAATCTGGAGGGCAGCTGCAACATTTAAGGAAGAACTAAGAGTGAAACTGGAAGGTAAGATATATACTGTTCAAAAAAAGAAATGCAACAAATACAATGTTGTGATTTAAACTGAAGTTTGCTGATCAGACAATGGCAAATTGCCTGAAACGTTCATTTGGACATCAACTTTACGTGCTGACCTGAACTGTACTCAGCAGATGATTCATGAGCACAGAAAAGCGACACTAGTCAAAACAGCATTTTTGACAATAACTCATGACAGGTTCATGAGAATCTCATGAAACTTACTGAACACAAAATTCACTGACCATGTTATTGAATGCCTATAGAAGACTGACACTGCTTGAATCAATTCAATGCACAAGTATGGCTCATCTCACTACAGAACAACGACTCATCATCATTGGACATTTACAGACTGGACAGTCACAAAATGTAGTGGTCAGACAATTTAATGTGGTTAGAAGCACCATTAGTCACCTTTGGAGATGATTTCAAGAAAATGGCTTAGTTGCAGACCAGCTGCACAGTGGAAAACCCACAGTCACAACTCCTGCAGAAGACTGCTTCATACGGCTGCATCACCACAGGAATCGATTTGCATCTGCAACAGTCCAACTTATGACAGCAGCTCGTCGAATTTCAGATCAGATGGTCAGGAACCGGGTGCACGACGCTGGTCTTTGGGTTAGAAGACCCTACAGAGGTCCTGTTCTTACGGACTGGCATCGCCCAAACTGAATGCAGTGGGCGAACCAGCATCGTCAATGGACCATTGCGAATGATTGGAGAAAGGTTTGGTTTAGTGATGAATCATTCTGTCTGCTCCAGCGACACGATAGATGGAGAAGAGTTTACCACAGAGTCCATGAGAGCTATGTCCAGAACTGCATGGATGAGGCTCCTCCACATGGTGGTGAAGGTGTACTGGTGTGGGGGACGATCAACTTTATAGGAAGAAGTGACCTAGTGCAAACTGAAGAATGTCCAAATGCCCAATGATACATTGATGAAATTCTTCATCCTCATGTCCTTCCATTTCTGGCTGCACCAGGGTCGATTTTTCAGCAGGATAACAATTGATCTCATGTGGCACAACTCACCACCCAGTTCCTCGCTGACAACAAGGTCCAGACCATTCCATGGCCATCCATGTCATCAGACATGAAACCAATAGAACGCTAATGGGATGAACTCAAAAGACAAGTCCGCCAGCAAGACGCGGCGCCAACCAATCTCCAACAGTTGTCTCTTGCACTGCGGGAAGAGTGGGCAGCCATCCCACAACAACACATCCAATAGCTAATCAGATCAAGGAGATGTCGTTCTCTGATACAGGCCAGAGGAGACTATACACTTTACTAAAATGGAGGCCTCAGTCGTAAAGAATAAGTCCAAACCAAATTTAATGAACATCATTTCATTGTTAAAGTCTTAACCTTTCTCATGCCAAGAATGAAACATTAATTCTGTAAAATAAAATTTTGACAGAAGTTTGAAATGTGGTGTCCATTACGACTACAGTAGTGTTGCGTTTCTTTTTTTTAACAGTATATTAGAGCTCAGGTATGAATGAAGCAACTCTGTAGATCAATACAGCTAATGCCATCCATGAGAGATTTTTTTGTTCAGTAAAATGATACTCGGCAGCTTTTAGTAACTCTTCCATGTCTTCAAAGAATAAAAGAGAAATATACACAATCATAGCAATGCAATGCCAGAGAATGCACACAAAAAAATTATGCGCTAAGACAAAAAAAAAACTATAAAATGAAAGAATATATTACATACATTATAGTAAATAAAGTTTTTAAAAAGTGCAATTTTAAATTTAATAATTAGTGACATTTAGGCACAAGGCCTAAAAAGTTGATAGGGCTATGTTGTCTACTGCAACAGCAAACTGGTTGCCAGTAAATCAGGAGCCTATGTAACTACCGCTTCAAGCACAAGAATGGAGGTGCAGGCGGCATCAGAAGAAATTCTGATTGGTGGAGCAGGACAACTCACATAGTGTCATTGTAACAGACTTCCAAAACATGTTTCGGTGAATCAAGATACATTTCCTCCATAGGGAGTGCGTCCAGCTTCTACTGGGCTCTCGTTTATCCAGTCTGGTGTGGATCTAGAGCCCAGGTCATGCCGGAGTCAGAGGCAATGAGAGAGCAGACAAGCTGGCTGGCATGGCATCAATTCAAGGCACCCTTAAAATGGATAATGAGGAGACTGCGAGAGCCACTGTAAATAGGCTGCGTATGGAGGATGATACCGGGCTGAATGACAATAATCACAACAGGAGGATGATCAAATTGGGGGAGGAGGGGGGAAGTGGACGTTTTTTCTGGATGAAGTGGTTTAGCATGTATTATCTACAACCAGTGTGTGACTGGCTCCATCAGCAGGCACACGGCTCAGTGGGTGTTGGAACGGAAGGCGGAGCATAATGCGAGTGCCTGGAGTGACAAAAATATTTAGTGACAGAATGAGATTGACTAAAATGAAAAACAAAACTTCATAAATAAAAAAAAAAATCAAAACCTGAACTAAACTATGCTGTGATTGAAGCACACAGACTCAAGACTTGCCTGAACACAGTGATAGTGTGTCTGTCTTCCATTATGAGTGCAGTTCCCATATTTCTTGCTGCAATCATCCATTGGGCTGTAACGCATGAAGCCATGCTGGAGAGAGTCATTCCTTTTCTTGTGCCACTTATAGTGACGAACCATCTCTTCCTTTCGAACAAATACCTACACAAAATGTAAAAGACTATTTCAGTCGGCTCTTTGGTCAATGAATGTAAGTACAACTGTGAGGCTTCCCTTGCCTCTGATAACAGAAAAAAAAACCCTGCCCTACTAGTTTCCAAGTTTTTATGTTTGTGTATTGTTTTGTCTTCTATTTGGTTTGATTTGATTTTTTTTTTTTTTCCCTTAGAGACTGAGAGATTAAGGATGCTTGACCAGACCAGCTGTCTCTGAACACGCAGGTTTTGAATATACTCCCCCCTCTAAAGATAGACCCAAAAAGTTGCAGTGATCCGAACATAAACTTTCTGAAGGAAGTCCAAGTGCATGACCACTGAGCCCCCTCTATGATAACAGAACTAAAAGCACAAGGCAAAATAAGAATACATCCATACCTTCTGTGGGCAATCAAGACAATGGTAGTGATCTCTGTAACCAAGGTCTTGACACACCTTCCCGCCACAGCCGCTGCCAGTTTCATATCTACAAAGAATAAAAGAAAGCAACGATACACGAAACAGCTTGGAAATGAGAAAAAACTTGATAATTCTACTAATCAAATGCTAATCAATGATTAGTTCTTAAAAAATCATCATCATCATCATCATCATCAGTCCTATGTACTCCCAAAGGCACCAACAAAGATTCTCCATACTGTCTTGAGCAAATCAGGATACCTCAAACCATGTCTTTCTGGCTTCTTTTAGTTCCTCCTGTATTGTGCATCTCCATGTCCCCAATGGCCTGCCCCTCTTTCTTTTCCGTTGAGGTGTCCAAGTCAAGGTCGTATAAGAGTGTCTTGTTCTTTCTGTTCATTTTAAAAATTATATCTGAACAAAATTAGTACATGCTATTTTTTTGGCATGCTTTACTTTTACTCGCTTATCTCCATCAATCCTATATGGTCTTGATGCATTCTGGAACAAGAGTATATTTTCTGTCCTGTTCACTTGGGTGTTCATTTTTTTTTATATCCTTTTCTTGTGTGTCTGATGGTGGAGGATCTTCTTATCATCTTCTAAGAACTGGATGACTCAGGATTCACTTCCCTCTGGTAAGGTTCAAGGTTCACAATTCAGACTCTGTGGTTACTGCATTCAGGAGAGCCCCATACATGCTCCACTGCATGTCACAACATCAACCCAGGAGTTTGTTGCTAATAGTTCCTGTCACGTGTTGGTTGTTTATGGTGCATTTTTTTGTGTCACAGAGTTTGGACTTCCTGCCAGCACCCTTAATCTGTCCCTGCTCCAGTGATCTCCTTATAACAACAGTGTCCTTCCATTCTCCCTCTTCACTTTCCCTGCACTCTGTCCCATATATGTTTAGCAATGCCACCCTTGTCTATTCTCAGTCTGTCTTTTATCTTATTTTATTTACCTGCCTGGTAATGTTGGTAACAAAGTCTGCCTATGATGGCTGCTTTATACCCCCCACATTCTTAACTCCACTGTATACATCTCTGAGCAGCATCTTCTTCTTTTGACATTTGGTAATTATCCATAAAGAATATTTCAGAGATCTTTCACCATCTATTTGTGGGGAAGGCAGGGCAGCTTACAATGCTTCAGTACAATATACATCACTGTCCATGTCATGAGAGAAGACCTGATGAAATCTTACACAAGTCAAAGATTCAATGCAACTAACCAATGTTCATCAAATCCAGATTACCAGAATAAACAACACATTTTGTTCTCAGACATTTTTATCAGTTTCCCTACTGCATTCTTGTTTCTAGGTTCATCCGTCTTATTTCTATATCAAAGAACATGTTTGCTATATAAGAAAGGAACTCTGCCTTCAAATATGAACCAAAGAACACACGGTCAATTCTACCAAAAAAAGTTGAGAAAAATTAAATGAGAAAGATGAAAAAAAAAAGCAACTAAAAATGCAATAACATTTTAAAAAATCCTTTTTTCTCCTTTCTTACTTTTCTACTGTGTAGTAAAACAGTACCATAGACCACCTTTACTTTCAGCTCATTTCAGCAGCTGAACAACTCGTCATTTTATCGCTTATAGAGATGACAAATCTGTTTCCATTTTGGCTAAATGTTCTTGTCTTATCTCCCTGTAACTGCGAGCTGATGTTCTTTGCAGCCGACGTTGTGAAGGTATTGAGACACAACATCGTATTGGCATGGGAGCGGGTTATGGCAGCTGTTTTTCAGTCCCAGAGTGCAGCTAAAAAGCAGAGGGTGTGCAATACTTCTTTAGCAGACTCCACCACCATGGGGACCATGGCAATTCCTACCCCATTAGCCAGTCTAGGCCTGTTACTGAAGGTATCAAAGGAGAGGTGGGATAGGGTCTTCATCAGCTATGGGTCGCTAACCCTGATGATAGCATATCGGCTATGGGTCGCTGCTTGCCTAATTGACAGTGTCTTCACTCCTCCTAATTGTTGTTACGATAGTTCTTCTGATGTGGTTTGAAGTTAAAGAAACGTCAATTGTTTTTATGATAGTTCCTCTTCTACTGATGTGCTATGAAGTTAAACACTTCATGAGTAGTTCACTATCACTTCAGTACATGCAGGTATTTAGAATGTCAATATGCAGGTGATATATGCAGATATCAAGTCACTCTGACATATTACATATGATAATATATACATTTCATATTGATATGGCAATTTGTGAAGGCTAAACTAGCCAGGTCACAAAAGATATTGTAAGCTATACATTGTAAAAAGCAAATGAAATATTGCAGTTTGAAAAACAAATAATTTACTATTATGTTTTCAAAGTGCTATACTAATTTTATCATATATATGTACACAAGGTCCGACAATTAAGTAATGAGACTAATTAGATTAAAAAAATAAAATAACAACAGTTGAAGATATAACCTGTAATTTACTCAAAGTAAGCCCCTTGTGCATTGATACAGTGAGTGGCACAATCTAACAAACACTGAACAACTTCTGTAGTTCTTCTGTTGGTATGGCCCTTAAACTTGATGTTACGACCCTTTGGATGTCACCAGTATCGTCAAAGAAGCGTCCTTTCAATGGTAACTTTAATTTTGAGAATAGAAAATAATCGCAGGGAGACAAATCTAGGGAATAGGGTGGATGGTTGAGAACACACACTTGTTTTTGGGCCAAAAGCTCCTGTACAACTACCACCCGGAAAAAACTGCCAGGTGTTGAATACTTCTGTTGGACTCGGTGAATCCTTCTCAACAGGTGTTTCAAAATACTTAAATAAACTTTGGCAGTGACAGTCTGTCCCTCTGGAATAAATTCTTTGGGAGTAACTCCTTTGTTGTTGTAGAAGCACACCAACATTGTCTTCTCTTTTGACTTTTGAAGACAAATTTTTTTTTTGCCTTTTGGTGATGATGATGACTTCCAAAGAGTACTTTGGTGTTTAGTTATGGGATCATAGTGGAAAATCCATGTTTCATCCTCTGCAGCAATCAAATTTAAGAAATGTTTATTTCTGTGACATGTTTTGACGATATCTTTTGCGTACTCAACACACTGAAGTTTTTGGTCATCAGACAATGCATGTGGTACAAACTGCCAAGCAGCTTTTTTCTTGCTCAAATCTTCCACTAAAATTTTATGAATGGTCTCTTGGTTAACACCAAATTCATCTGCCATCATCCTCACAGTCAAACAATGATCTTCTTGTATCCATTCTCTGACTTTTGCAACGAGTTCCTCATTAAGAACAGAAATTGGGCGTCCATGTCTAGTTGCATTCGTAATTGTCTCCACACCATTTTTGAATCATGAATACCACCTGAATATCTGTGCACGAGATAAACAATTACTCCCATAAACTTGTCGCATCAATTCAGCTGTCTCAGCATCACTTTTTCTGAGTTTTAAACAGAATTTAATGTTAGCTTTTTGCTCCATGCTGATTACATGACAGTGCACTTCTTAACTAGGTAAAAAAAAAAATTGCGGCTTGTTTGTCGTCTGCTTCTCGGGCAGCGATGAAAAGTTGTCAGATCATAAATGAAGGCTGGCTCTTTGGATTCCATGCTTTGCTTCACAGATGGCATTTCTGTCTTGGCCATAATAAAATCAGTCTCATTACTTAATTGTCGGACCTTGTACTTTCACTGTGTCTGTGGTATCAAAACTGGTGTTTTGTTCATCTTTTTAATACTTTCTGCGTCTAAAACACAGATCTGTAATATGTGCTTTTTAACCAGTAAGTTCTATCTATGGTAAGTTCTATCTATGTTTTTTTGTCTCAGTACTCTACAAAAAATGCAAATATGCGACAGCTACTTGATTTGTCTTTGACTAAATATACAGTCTACATACACACCATGCTGACCTAATATCAAGATTACTAAAACACACAGATATTTGGTGCTACACTGTTTGAGCTAAGGGTTTACTGTTAACGACATTTTCTTTAACGGTAATTTTCGCAGTACATGAAATTTGGCCAAAATGTTGAACAAAAGTGGATTTCTTGTTTTCAGTTCTCAGGATTTTTATCAAAACAACCCTTTTAGCTATCAAATCCAGACAGCAGATGGCAAATCTTGAGCATCTTGGTTAACTGTCTAAGGGTGACTGGCAGTCATTACCAAGTATGTAATTCTGTGACACCTAAGTTTCTGATCTAAAACTACATTATTTTCAACTCTTGAGAGTGACAGCTTACTATCAGCATAGACACAGTTGTATGATCTATGTATGTCATTCTGTATATAAAAGATTCCTATTTATAGCAGGATTTCTTGGAATAAAATAAATTTATCCATCCTGTTCTAGTGTGAATTTGGATGAAAGGGTTAAACTGCTATCCAAAATAAATGAATTCATTTAAAATGAATTCATATAAATGTTTTGTTACAAAAACAAGAAAAAAACTACTTTATTTTAAAAACATGTCTGTTTTTTAAGAAATACATAATGTGAATAAACTGTATGCTGCAACAGCTGAGAGACTAGACTCGATGAATATCTATCTATGTCCTGTAGCATTTGTATGCCGTAAGGGTGTATAGTGTTAGTGCCTTCACATTTCTAGGCCACCTCAGTACTTGGCAAAGGAATGCCAGCACTTGTCCTTGCTGCCTTTGTTTTCCTAGCAAAACATCAGGTACCAATATTCTGAGCCTGAGTTGATCCCAGTGTTGGTCAGTCAAAAGTGTGAAATCAAACCAGGAACCTTCTGATCAGTGAGCGGGTGCACTAACCACTACACCACTGTGGCACCCAATGAATATAACTCTGAGACATAAATAGAATGAATTTACAATGGGTAAATTACAATACCTGGTACTCAGCAGCAAAATCACTCCGCATTTATTCTGAATGAAAAATTTTTTAATTCTTATTCTTTTCCTTTTACTCCAGCAAATGTTAATAGTTTAGTTCTGAATAAACACATAACAGTGAACAAATGTAACAGGTTAGCACTGAATAAATAAACTACTTGAAATAAATATTAAGTTTTCAGGAAACTCTCTACTACAGACAGTGAAACAACTACACAACTCCCTAGATCATCAGAGGAAGTGCCATCCTTCTGACAAGTGTTTCAGCCCTTCAACCTAACACTCTATGTTGGGGGGTGGTGGTGGATGGTGCCCCTCAGGATCATGACAACCCAACCCCCCCCCCCCCCCCCCCCCCGTCTGTAAGTTGTTGATTCTTCTTCTTCCTGTTTCTGAGCTTGAACAGGGGCAAAAAAAAAAAAAAGTGCTGCACTGAATAAATAAAACATTCATTAAACAAAACTGTTCAGTATTGAATGATAGCACACTAAACAAATTCAAATGTTTGGTAAATAAACAATATACATGGAATACAGTTAAGTAAAATTTTTTTGTCATCTTTAAATGCACCTAGTGACTGCTGGTAAGAAAGAAGGATGATGTGGTAAGAAAGAAGGATGATGTGGTAAGAAAGAAGGATGATGTGAAGGATAGCCGTAACACTTAAGTAACTGCTGATGTTCATTACCTTACACAGCCTGAACAAGACAGTAGCCTGAATCTTCCAACGACACTTAAGTATATCAGCAGAAAGAAAGCTGCTGAACTCAATAAACTACAGTCTGTTCCAAAAGTCCCACACACACACATATGGAAAAAGAAGACTTTCAAGAAAATTGTGTCTTGAGTTACAAAACATTTCTACATGATAACCACTTCTTACTGAACACAACACAGATGTGTCCCTCCCACAGGGTGTACTTGTGTTAACACATCTGATGTTATGTATGTAAACTGCACTGTTACAGCGTGCTGCTTTAGCTATGTATGGAGACATTTTGGTAACCCCCTGTAAAAAAAGTCTGCATGTTTTGCGTTTTTTAGCTTTTTAAAAAGTGAATTCCACAGCACAGCTCAACTCTCAGACATACCTTTTGATATATTTTGTGAAGTCAGCAGAATTTAGGACCTTCTGAGTGTACGACTTCTTGCTGAAGGCATACTTGACCATTTTCTGTGATGGTCTCATAGCAGCTTTGTCCACAGCATGTGCCTGCCCTTGTTGGACAACTGTGGCATCTGTAGGGGTGTTACTAGTACCTGAAAAGCACAAAAAAAAACAGGGACATGGTTAAGGTACAAAAGATTTCTTTAAAAACTAAGTAATGAGGACATAAACATTTACATAATGTATATAACAGAAGTTTTCATGCCAAAAAGTGATAATATAGTTCCAAGTACAAAGAGACGATGAAAGAAATCAATTAAGAGTTGCTGTCATTTTCTATTTTGAATTCAATAGAATACGGTCATTTTCCAACCTCCCGGAGCAGATCCACGATAAAGATTCTCCTTCAGCTAATACCACCATGGGGAATAACTGCCGTGAGTATCACCGAGTGGAAAATAGGAAGTTGGCCTTACTAGCTCCTTGTTTGCTGATCCTGATGACTCTATTACTTCATTTTCCAAGTGAAATGTAGGGTGTACAGTTTCCTCACTAGTTCTTGATACAAGTGTTATGTGTGATGTGTAATGGAAAATGTACAACAAAAATAATGATACACCTGACTGTTTTCATACACATACATTACTATACAAATTCATCTTTCTCTGAGATATTTTACTAAGACAGGCAGTCAAACAGTATGCAGCAAACACACCATGACATATCTACAAGAGAAAATATCTGTCTATGAAAAGTGATCGGAAGTTTGCTGCATGTATATCACTGCCACCAGACAATTAGAATCATTATGTCAATAATATGTATATAACAACTGGAATCTTGGCAAACCTTTTCCCAGCTCGTTCCAAAGTCCTTTTCTTCTAGAGAAATCAGTTTTGTGATCCAATCCTGTGCCACATTTTTATGTTTCCACTCCATGTCAAAGTTTTCTTAAGCAAGCAGGTTGCATTCAGAAACAAATTACACACATGACAATATAATTCATTCAGCTTATACATATCAGCTTATGTATAAAATTATCTTTTATTCATTTAATTTAGTGAGTCAGAACACAAGAAAAAAAACAGCATTTAATGAAGCACATGGGCAAAAAAGAAAATGTGCACAAATTGGATTTCACAGACTATCTTCCTTCTTTTTTGACAGACTATCTTCCTTATTTTTTGACAGACTATCTTCCTTCTTTTTAAAAGGGATAGAAAAAGAAGGTAATTTCCAAAGGCTTCGCAGGAAAATCTGGAGAAGCCTAATTGAAAGCTAAAGCCACAGATCTGATTTAAAATATCTTACATCCTTCCTGTGTCATTAAACGTCACATAGGGTTCATATAGTATTTTGCCAAGTTTTCCTGTTTTCGTTGAGCTTTTCAACCTCATCAAGGGATTTAATGCCTACTAATCTGGCCTCTCTTAACAATGTCCTCTTTACAGTTTCATGTGGTTGATCTCTTTTTCCTCAGCCTGTTGTGTTCCACTTGGCAGCTTGTTTTGGGATTCTCTGACTGTTTCTTCTCATCATGTGACCATCTCCTTTTTCTGATCATCCATGAGACAGGTTGTTGTTCACTCATTTGCCTTATCTCTGCTTTGTTCTTGAATTCATTCCACTTTATATCAAGTATTTTTTTAGGCATTTGTTTTCAAAAGAGCCTAATCTGTTGTTTAGTTCTTTAGTTGTTTTCCAGTTTCCAATGCATAAATGGGGATGGATATTACATTTGAATTGAATAATCTTAGTTTGGTTTTTGTGCTTATAACTTTTGAGAGCCCATATATTCTCAAGATTATTGAAGGTCAATGCTGCTTTTGCGATTATAATTTCCTTTCTGGTGTCACCATCCTAGTCTATGTAGCTACCGAGGTATGCAAATTGGTTTACTCCTTCAACAGCTGTTCCTTCTACGTATATTTTTCCTTCTTGTTTAATGGGAAGTTTCATTACTTTTTTTTTCTTTGTTAATTTCAAGTCTTATTCTGCTAGCCAGCGAAGACAGGGTATCTGTTTTTTCTTGCATCAAATTCACATTGTCACTGGTTCTAAGGACTGTTATTGTGGAGGTGGGGTGGAGAATTCGATCTCCACTCCAATGGCGTGCGTCTCAAACAGCCTCTGGCAGTCAAGTCCAGCTCCTGGCCTTCCCGTGGCAGAACTGTTTAAACTGACAGGAGAAGGGGTGAAGGCGAATATCTGGCACCTGAAAACCAGACACTTAGGGTAGATGAGTGGCACGTTTGGTAGCTCATCTACTGCTGCTGGCGAGATTCTTCAGCTGCCGTGCGTGGAGCGGTGCTCCTCTCAGCCAATGAAGAAAGGTGCAAAAGGGGTTGTGGCGCGGCACCACTGCGGAAAAGGTGGTAGAAAGCATAAAGCGAAGTAAACAGTCAAATCACGGCACCTCTGGTCTGGAGGTCAGCCACGTCCTAAGTGCAGTCATATCGAGTGAAATGCATGAACCGGCTTGTCACAGAGGTTATGACACTGCTGGTGAGACTCTTCGAATGCCACGCGTGGAGTGAAGCTCCTCCCAGTCAAGGAAGAAAATACGGAAAAGAAATAAGGGTTGCTATGCGGCGCCGATGTGAAAAGGTGAAGGAAGGGATAAAGTGAAATTTGATCGATATGTCCAGTAGTATTGCTGTGAGAGCTACACATACCACGGCGCCTCTGCTCTAGAGGCTGGCCACGTCTGAAATACACCTACACTGGTGAAATATGCCTAAACTGGCACACACCAGGGGTGAAACTTGATGGTCAGGCATGTCACGCCACCTCCGTTCTAGAGGTCGGTCACGCCCGATATACACCCATACTGGTGAAATATGCCTAAACCGGCTCATACCAGGAGTGAAACTTGAAGGCTACACATGTCACAGTACCTCTGCTCTAGAGGTTGGTCACGTTCCAAACACGCCCATACTGGGATAATATGCCTAAACCGGTTCAACCCAGGGGTGGAAGTCACTAGTGGCGAGGATTCGTCCTCCTGGACAAAAGCTCCATCCTAGTCACAACTAGGAAAGGTAGCAGCCACGACCACAAAATGCTGAAGTCGGAGACACTGGACCAGAGCAGTCTAGATAGGCAACCACCTCTCATCTGGCGGGGATGTATGCGTATCCTAATCACGCTGAGGTTTTCCGGTGAGAAAGTCCAATGCTGGACTGGATGGGCGACCATCTCTCACCCGGCAGTGATACACGGGTATCTCAAAACATGCCGAGGTTTTCCGGTGAGAAAGTTCCACTCAGGCCTGGGTGGGCTACCACCTCTCACTAAGCGGGGATATACTGATATCCAAAACACGTCAAGGTCTTCTGGTAAGAAAGTCCAACTCTAGACTAAACTGGTGCAACGAAAACCACGGTGTCACACAATCTCGCTTCTGAGACCCACCAAGAATACAGGCTCAAGCCCTGCGATACTCTGAACCTCTTGTGCTCCTCTCAGGGATCTCGTGTGGTCCTTTTGGGGACCACAGGACTTAACGAGGACCACAGGCATAAATTCAGTAGGATCACAGGGCGGTCTTGGTGGTAGAAGCGAACGAAGAAGAAGAAGAAGAAGACATTGTCACTGATAAGAGTTATGTCATCTGCAAAATCAAGATCTTCTAGTTGGGTCCCATTTAGCCAATTAATGCCTATTTTACCTGAGCAACATTTTTTCATTATGAAGTCTATGGCAATTTCAAAAAGCAAGGGAGATAGTATACATCCTTGTTTCACATCTGTTTCAATCTGGAACTATTCACTTATTCTTTCTTCTGTGTTGACTGCACAAATATATCTGTTGTAGAGATCCTTAATGATGCTGACAATTTTAGATGGTATTCCACATACTCTTAAGATTCTCCACAATGAATCTCTGTCTGAAAAGCCTATGAATAAATCATGAATACTGCATCTTGTGGGCTCATGGATGGAACGTATTAAACATGACAGAAATCAGTAAAAGAAATATTCTGTCAAGTTAGCTGAATCTCAACAAAGTATAGCAGGCTGCACAAACAGCTGCTGAGAGTGGTCTGTGGAGAAATAAGATATCTAGAAATAGTTTTCATACAACTTTTGGGGCTTGTCTTTCTGATGTTTGGGTCTTAAAAGTGCAACCCATAAGCAAAAGATTTTGATATAGTGACATCATCAATATGGATTCTATCTATCTAAATTTATACACACGATGAAAAAAAACTGTGTCTTCCCTGACTGTAGTCCTCTGAGTTGATGTCTCAAGTTAGAAACAGTTCCTGCAGTTCCCCCCAACCCCACCTCACAAAAAGAAAGAACAAACAACTACTTAGTAGCTGCTAGTTAGTATATGTGTTAAAAAGAATATAAACCAAATGATCAGTCAGTCAGCCATTTGCATGTCCCTTGCGGAAATCTGCTTCCCTAACAGCTCTCTTGTAAGCCTCTAGGTTGTAACCAAGATGCCCTGCTACTGATATATCCATTCACAGATTATCAACGATATCTTGCAGCCATCTTCGCCTTGGTCTTCCTCTCTTTTTTTCCCCCTATTATGTTACCCTTCCATGACTGTCTTCTCTAAATTATCATGATATTTAGTATGTCCAAAAAATTTAAGTTTTTTCTGTTTGATCTTCCTTACTAGCCAACTTTCGTCAATATAAAGTTCTTGTAGTATGGATACATTTTTTCTTTTTTTGTGTCCATGATATTTGAAGGACTCTTCTGTAGCATTTATATTCAAAGGCATTTATGTGTTTCTCAGCTGTTTTGTTAAGTGTCCAGGTCTCACAGTGCATATGCTGCGATGGGAAAGATGCATCTTATTTTTGTAGTTCTGTCTGTTCCTCTCCACAGATTCTTTAGTTGTTTTATTTTTAAAGAGCAATAGGTGTCCTGCTATTAATATCTGTCATTGTATTTCCATTATTAGTTAGTAATGATCCAAGATATTCAAAACTCTCCACTTCTTTCAATTTTTCCTCACTGATACATATTTCAGCTGCCTTCTTGATTTTGTCAGTTGTCATCAATTTAGTTTTCTTTGCATTAAGATAGAGGTTTTGCTCTTCACTATTCTTACAGACTGACATAATTAGTTTTTCCATTCCTTTTTGTGTTATGGACAGTAATACTGTGTTATCAGCATATCTAATCTCTGGTATTTCATAACCACCAAACGTTATGGCATCGTAATATTCTTTGTCTACATCTTCTCTAACATTCCTAATTATATTTTCACTATACAAATTAAATATGTAAGGCAACAGTATGCAACCCTGAAGGACCCTTTGTTTTATGTCAAACAAAGTTGTTGTTTCACCATTTATTATTACTGTTGCCTGTTGGCTCAGATACAGCAGTGATATCAATTGTGTCACATGTGTTGGAAATCACATTTTTTCCATTATTTCCCAAAGTTTCTGGTGTTGTACACAATTAAATGCTTCTGAATAGTCTATAAAAGATAAATGTAGATTCACATTAAATTCTCTGCATTTCTCTATTATTAATCTTATGTTGAAAATATGATTTCTTTTTCCTCATCCTTGTCTAAAACCAGCTTGCACCATACTGATTTCTCCTCCTATTTTCTTACGAAGTCTACCCATTATGATTTTTAATAGAATTTTACAACAAAAAAGACAGGAACAAACTATGGGAAGTCCTAAAACAATATGGGGTTACCAATCATCTAATAAATCTGTGTAAGAGTCTGTATAACAACAGAAGTGGCATCATCAGAGCAATAGGGGGACATTCTGAACCCTTTATTATTAAATCTGGCATTTGGCAAGGTTGCATCTTATCACCACTGCTATTTATAACATATATTGATAACATCTGTAGAGAACCTGAACTGATAAGGACAGCAAAAATTCAACAAAATGAAATAGAACAAACAGAAGACAACATAACCATAAATGAACTATTATTTGCAGATGACCAAACTCTAGTTGCCGACTCAGAAGAAGGCTTGCAAGATCACATTAATAGATTGAATAATGCATGCAAAGAACACAATATGAAAATTAGCCTAGCAACAGCAATCATGACCATTGCAAAGAGTAGACACACCAATAAACATTACAATGGAAAATCATACTAAGAAGCAAATAACACTTTTCAAATACCTCGGAAGCATTTTCTCAAGAAAAGGAAAAATAGACACAGAGATCAAAAACAGATGCAACAAACTGAACCAACTTATTGGGCAAATGGCTCCCCTACTAAACAACAAGTACGTCTCACTGGAAACCAAAAGAACTATCTAAAAGACAATCTTCATACCAACTTTGTGCTGCCAATGCCAGGCATGGACGCTGACAGCAAAAGACAAAAGGAAAACTACAACAACTGAAATAAGATTCTTGAGAAGAATTCTTGGAATATTGAGAATGGACAGAATCAGAAATGATGTAATTAGAAATAAAGTAGGAGTCGAACCCGTTCTGAACTATATTAAAAAAACAGCAAATAAAATGGTTCGGTCATGTATCACGACTACCAACAGAACGTGTACCACAGAGAGCAATGTTTTACAGACCACACAAAGGCAGAGGAAAGGGTTGCCCATGCAAACGATGGACCGATGGTATAGCAGAGTCCCTGAACATCTCAGTGTACGAAGCCAACAGGCGAGCCATTGGGAGGCAACTGCACTTCATCTCTACACCTAGCAGTAAATGAGGAAGGAAAAAACAAGACAACAGAATTTTACTGGCATGACTAATCTAAAAAAAAACCCAAATGATACAAGCATTTTTAATGAGACTGTGTTATCTCTGTAATGGAAATTAGGTGGAAGTATTAATTAAAGGAAGTAAACAAATAAATAGTTTGACAGATAATTATTTTTGTGCCATCTCCATATACACCCCCACCTCCCAAACTGCAAGATGTCTATTGTATATTATATCAATCATATTTATGACATAAGTAATTAGGTATCCTTCCCCATCATCTTATTAAAAATGTCACCTATGATGTGGCTATCTGACCATGTCAAGTATTTCCTGTGTTACACAGGATCATGTTGAATGAATGAGGCTAGTGTAAATATTTTCACTGGAGACATATGGTTAATGTCGCAGTATATACCACCGCTATACTGTGAGATTAAGCTTTTAACATGGGGAGGGGGGTGGGGGTTGGGGAAAAAGGAGAGGGGGAAGAGGAGAAGAGAGAAGAAGGGAAAGAGGAGAAGAGAGGAGAAGAGAGGAGAAGAGAGAAGAAGGGAAAGAGAGATTCTGGAAAACTTAGAAAAAGATGACTGTGAAAAAATCATTTGCCAGTACCTCCACTGGACCTGTCCAATCTCCTACAGTGGAGGAAAAAAAGACCAATGAGAAATGTAAAAAAAATCTGGCATAAGTGGGAAATAGAAAATCTCAAGCACCAGTGAATTCCTTCAATTGAACCATATTTTGTATTATACCAAATGGTGTACCTTGCTGATTATCTTCATTTACAGCACATCACCCTCTTCAGAGAGGTGAAAGCTTAGGTTCTACAATAGACAACTGGATAGGATTCAGAACTTTATCAAACAGTGCAAGATTTAGCAAAACAGATTACAACTCAAGACTTTGACTTACAGAAAAATAAACTTCCTGGGATAAGAAATTGTCTCAAGTCATTAATTACAGAAAACTGTTTATAAGACACATATAGCACCTGTGTATTTACTGACACTTACACAGACATTATATGATAAAATATGTGTGGGTGAGAAAAAGGAAAGCGATAGAGAAAGACAGTTTAGATGTATGTGTAAAGTGTTAAGAGAAAACAATAAATGACTAGCATCTACAAATCATAGAGAATGGTTGTGAATATCAACTCTAGACCATAGCAGGACAGGCAACTTCCTAGCCGCACCAGGCCAAACAAACCTCTAGTCAGTCCCCGCTATTTTTCCTTCTCTCATGTCCAAAGTGCTTTGTCTACAATTTTTCAAGGCAAATCACACACAAAACACTTTGCACATGCCTCAGTATTTCCAGGTGCTCCAAAACTTGTACTTAATACATCTGCAAACATATGATTAAAAAAAAACTGTTGAACTGCATATAAGACAGTCGGAAATACACCGCTCTGTGACAAAATTTTCTTCTCACTTTAGAAAGTGAAACATGTTTTGTATAAAACATGGACATTTAAATGCTAATACATGTATTTATTGGATAAATACATTGATTTGGTTTCCAATGATTTGCTTAAACTGGGCAACCAGTGCACGCCAACCAGGCAAAGCAACTGTGGTCCTTTTTTTTTTTACGCGGCTCTCGCTGATTCGTAATGTACAGCTACATCCATCACTCCTCTCTCCGGCGGAATGCGTGTATTCAGCTATTTAAAACAAATTTGAAAGAAAAACCCCAAACTTCCGCTCAATCAATAATGTCGTATAATGGAAGGCCAAAGTACACGTGAAAATGAGCGAAAGGGAAGCAACTATAAACACTGGCCTGATCGGTGATCAATAGTGTATATTCATGTGCAATTGCATCTATCACATTCCAAAAAAAAATATTGTACAAAAAAAAGTATCTTATACTTACATGAAATGTTATTGTATAATTACATGTACTGTTATCTTATACTGACATGTACTGCTGTCGTACAGTTAATGTACAACTATCTTATAGTTACATGTCTTGCTATTTTCTGTGTCTATAAAATGTTAGGAAAATGCTTCACGAGAGTCGTCCCTGTCGCTCTTTGCCTATTAGTGTCTGGCATAAGGGAAAAAAAAAGCCGAAATATCACACTATTTGTCTTGGTTGTGAAGCTTTCCGCTACCACCTGATCATAATAGTTACTTCCCACATCTTTACAGCCGTGATAGAGTTTGTGTGCTTGTTAGGGACATATATACTAGGTACTGTGTTGCTGTGTGTGCGTTCTATTAAATAAGGAGACTTGTATATGTGGTACGTCACAAAGCCATGTGATGATGACAGTTGCCTGAATGCTGGTGAAAAGATTTTCCTTGCTCGCCTGACTTTACTTCAAACACATATGTCATCATCATCATCATCATCATCATCATCATCATGTGCCTTATCGGTTGAATGCAATGGTCCTCCAACTTGCTTTGTCCTTTATTTTCACAGTGCACCAGGTCAAGCTTAGTCTACTTCGGGTTTTTTTTGTACGTTTCCATCAATCTATACCACTGTCAACATATTGCTCTGTTCCCTTCTAATATGGTTTTCACTGTTGTATTATGTCTCCTATCATAAACTGAAGAAGATACTGAAGATGAGACCGGAGCACCCATGGATGTGTCCGGGGTGCATGGAGACTGACCCTTCCTAACTAATTATGCCTCTTAATATGACCAAAATATTCTGTCCTACCTAATTAAGTATGCTTCTCTCTCTCTCTCTCTCTCTGAACCTTGAGAACCCAAGACACATGTGACTTCCGCATGGGTTTTCCACAAATGCCTGTCCTTTGCCTTTTTTCCCGCTCTTGCCCAGGTAAGCCCTCTATTGCTCAACATTCTCTCTGTTGTTCTTCTCCATGTCTCTTTTGGTCTACACTTACTTCTTTTCCCCTGTGGTGTCCATCTTAGTGATATTTTTGGTAGTGAGTTGTCAGTCATTTGGAGCACATGTTCCAACCACCGACAGCGTCTTTCCTCAATAATTGTTGTCAGTGGCTTCATCTGCATTTCTGCCAACAAGATGTTATTTCTTACAATGTTTGGCCAAAATATTTTTAAAATCCTTTAAATATTTAGTCTGGAAAAAATTCAGCAAGTTTTCTATGGTTGTGGTGATTTTCCTGCATTCACTTCCATGGAGTAGTACACTTAGAACATTACTCTTAAATATCCTGATTTTCGTATTCATACTCAGTTTTTTTTAATTTTCCATATAGTCTGCAGCATTGTAAAAGCCTGGTCTGTTGTTGATATCCTCTGTGCTGTCTCCATTTTCTACTACTCTATGCTAAGATATACAAATTCGTTTATCTCCTCCACTAACTTGCTATCTACTCCGAGTACATTTCTGTTGTTCACATTTTGCTTCATTAACTCTGTCTTTCCTATGTTGATCTTTAATCCGATGTTGTTTGCATTCTGAGTTAGCTTGTTTATTTTATCCTGCATATCTTTGTGGCTGCTTGACAGACGACCAAAATATTCTGTCCTAACTAATTAAGTATGCCTCTTAATACGACCAAAATATTCTAACTTCTGGAGCTTTTTCATTGTTTCTGTTTTAAATTTCTATGTCGTTGTTTTCTTTTCTGTTCACGAAATTCATTCTATTCTCCTGTATGTAAGTACGTCTCTGTTTTCTTTCCTGTCCATGAAATTCATTCTATTCTCCTGTATGCAAGTACGTCTCTGTTTTCTTTCCCGTCCATGAAATTCATTCTATTCTCCTGTATGTAAGTACATCTCTGTTTTCTTTCTTGTCCACGAAATTCATTCTATTCTCCTGTATGTAAGTACGTTTTCTTTCCTGTCCACGAAGTTCATTCTATTCTCCTGTATGTAAGTACGTTTTCTTTCCTGTCCACGAAGTTCATTCTATTCTCCTGTATGTAAGTACATCTCTGTTTTCTTTCCTGTCCATGAAATTCATTCTATTCTCCTGTATGTTCACATTTCAAGAGCCTTGATTTTCTCTTCCATTTTCTTCTTTAATGACTGCACTTCTACACGACAGAGTAGTGTGAAATATACGTAACATTTGCTGACGACTCTCATCTTCTACAACACAGAGTAATGTGGAGTATACATAACATTTGTTAACGACTCTCATCTTCTACAACATAGAGTAATGTGGAGTATACATAACATTTGTTTATGACTCCCATCTTCTACAAGTGTGAAGTTTACATAACATTTGTTGACGACTCTCATCTTCTACAACATAAAGTAGCGTGGAATATACATAACATTTGTTGACACTCATCTTCAGTTGCTGTGCTATATATTTTGACGTTAAAAACTTTTTTTTCTCATTCTGTTGAGTGTACATTTGGCCAGTCCTTTTCTTCTATTGACTGGCCACAAGTAACTGGAGTTTGGTCTGTATAAAGTCCCACTATATGAACTGCGGCCTACAGTAACATGTGAAAATGACTACCCTATCTCTTTTTTAACGCTTTTACCCAATGATAATTAAATGCTTTTGGAAAAAAACAAACTCGAGTCGGCAGACAGTATATCGCAGTGTAACGCCAACGACCGCCAAATGGTGGAATTTCCCCAGCAGTTACAGCACGAACCAAAATTCACACAGCAAAAAATGTTCAACTATCTAACAAATTGTTTAGTGTACAGACCAGCTTGTCTGCAAGCAGGCGCAGCAACGTGAATGATACTATTGTCAATGAACAGCTGAATTCTGCGCTCTTTCAAATGTATTATGACTCATACGGTACACACACTGATTATCTGAAAATAGAAATTATGTGAAATTCAAACTACAGCGGCACAGAAACAAAAGCAGTGGCACGTTTTCACTTTCAGCACGTTTATTTTACGGCTGCAAATATCCCATTTTAATACAGCGTATTCCCCGGCAAAGCAAACTCTATGTTGATTTACGTAATAAAACTGACATGGTGTCCATGCTGATGGAATCCGTTAAGAAACGTGTTTTCTAGGTCCGGTCCAGGAATTAAAGAATACTGTTAATTGTTCACTCCCTATCCGACAGAATCCCTGTGCATTAGCTGCCAACATCTTCAAGTTCCCGTGTACAGGGAGATAATACCAGTACCAACTTGCAGGATGTATTCTCCCTGTGATGCGTCTTAATTGCTGGCCAGGAATAGGTGGTTCGATCTGTTTCAGAAAGCTTGTCTTTTCGACACTTCATAAATGGCTGATTCAATGTTCTAAGAGAGCTGCTTGTCTTGGGGCACTTCAGTTTGCTGGGCTGGAGAAAAATGAACGATTCATCAAGAGCTCTAGAAGGACGGTCAGCCAAGAAAGAATGGGTGTAGTCAGTTACTGTACGCTAGAGGAGATACTGAAGAGGAGATCAGAGCACCTACTAACGTGTCCAGAGTGCACGGACGATGGTCCTTCCTAACTAATTTTAAAAACAGCTGATTCAATGTTCTAAAAAACTACTTGTCTTGAGAGGATAAACCGTGGACACGACGCTTTTACCGCACTCTGTCAAAGGTCCCACTAGTGAATCACTATTCTGTAATGACTGAAATGGTAAGCCTGATGAATGAGCAAACAAGGGTTAATCTGATGGAAAGCCAGCAACAAGGAAACTTTTAACCAGATAGCAGAAGTTAACGGAGGAGAAACTAAAACGCTTCCAAAATAAACGGAATCTCTAACACTACTAGGCCATGTTTGTATCAGTCCAGGAAACACAGAAACTTTTGCAGACAGTTTTCGCCTTCAACTACCGCCTTATGTTATCAGGCGAAATAGAAGTCTGGAAGACCATAAAGATGCTCTATTTTATTCTCACCTGTTCTTTCGTAGATCAGTCTCAAGGATTCTCCTCCAGCTACAGCCGACACAGCCAAGTCCGACACCTTGATCTGTTTGAGACGTGGGCTGGATTCAGTGAAGATACAGTCTCTCGCTGACTGGGAGCCACAATCTTCTTCTTCTTCTTCAATCTCCTTGGAACAGCGAGCTGGTGTTCTTTGCAGCCAATGTCATAAGGATGTTGAGGCACAACATCGTGTCAGCTTGAGAACGGGTTATGGTAGCCAGTTTTTCAGTCCCGGAGTGCAGCTAAAAAAAAGGCAGGGGGTGTGCAATACTTCTTTAGCAGACTCCACCACCATGAATACTATGGCGATCCCTGTCAGCCAGGCAAGACCTGTTTCTGAGGGTAGCAACGGAGTGGTGGGACAGGGTCTTGTCAGCTATGGTTAGCCAACCCTGACGCCGGCATGTCAGTTATGGTCACAGTCACGACAGGATAAGTCATGTAAAAGAACTTGAATGTCTAGGATAATTACGTTTCCAAAAACTCTCCAACTTAAGTCTGACTACCTCAGATACAGTGTGAGAAAGAAAAGGAGACACTGTGTAAGATATAAAAACAAAAAAAAAGAAACCCTGCAGACAAACCATCATATTATGCACAGTTTCAGCACAAAAACAGGGTATGAAATAAGAATGCTGTCGCGGCCGTGGTGGCGGGTGGAAGGGGGTGGGGGTAAAATGTTCGCATAACCTGCATGTAATAAACGGATCTTTAAAAAAAATGAGCAATCAGAATGTGTATATATCTATATATTTTATACAGCACCTGTGTTTTTCTTTTTGACTAAATGATTTGTTGCAAACTGTACAACAGATCTGCTGTTGAACTGTTACAGTCTGCCAAGCTCAGAACATTATAAATCAATACCAGGTGGGGGCCAGAGGACGAATAATACTTTAAAGGTAAAGGTAAAAGGTAAAATTCCCGTTTCCATGCCAATAAGGCATGTTGGAGAGTACGGTGTTAGGCCCGTATTTTCTGTGACCTTCGGCACATGGAAGCGTGATGCGAATAATAGTTTAGTTATTAAAATACACAAAAGTCAAGTAGGATCACGTAAAAAGCCAATACTGCGGAAACCAGGTTTTTTAAAATTCAAAACAAGAAATATAAACTAGGATGTAGGCAAACATCCATTCTCTTCCTGCTTTCTGCCATTTCAGGTGTGCCCTGAACAAAGCTTGTCCGCGCGTAGTTTAGAAGACTGAAACAGTTAAGTTAGATGTGAATACTGGATGTCACGTTAATGTAACTCAGAAACCTAGCATGAATTCCTCCATAGATTGACTTACCACATCCAAATTACGATGTCTGGCTACTCCGTGGCATATTTAGTGGTGCTCCCAAACTCTGCCAAATCTACTGTCTTGTGGGTGGCTTGGGCCAGTCAAAGGTTACGAGGTTAAATCCTGATAGAAAAATCTACTGTCTTGTGGGTGGCTTGGGCCAGTCAAAGGTTACGGGGGTAAATCCTGACAGAAAAATCTACTGTCTTGTGGGTGGCTTGGGCCAGTCAAAGGTTACGGGGTATATCCTGACAGAAAAATCTACTGTCTTGTGGGTGGCTTGGGCCAGTCAAAGGTTACGAGGTTAAATCCTGATAGAAAAATCTACTGTCTTGTGGGTGGCTTGGGCCAGTCAAAGGTTACGGGGGTAAATCCTGACAGAAAAATCCGCAAGGGGGAAGGGGGGGGGACACATAGGGAGGTTGGTAGCCAAGTTCTTTTAACAAGAATTTCGCATCCCCTTACATTTCGCTAGATTCTGAGGCCTTGTTTCTCCCTGTAGCTGATTGACAGAGGCAAAGGGCAGGGGTTACTGCAACACTGGCAAGGCACCTTCATACAACTGTCCAAGCTACGAAGAATATGAAAATCTGCCTGCTTTCAAAATGTCTTCTAAGGGGAAAAGTGCCATCATAATTTAAATGGCTCTTTTCTGTGTTAATGTACGTAAGGTGAATGTCCCACAATAGGGCTGGATGCTACAGCAGGATAATTGTATGCGACGAGTAAGCAGTTTATCACTAGATATCTGAGAATCATACTGAGACCCGTTTCCTGCGGTAAAGTCTCAATGCGCTTGCTGATGTTTTGGCAAAGATCTTGTAGTACATACACTACTTTGGATGGAGATGGCTTATTTTCATTTTCGAGGTTTGATCTAACATTATATTTCTCAATGGGCTCCACCATCACAATAAATGGCGATTTTATACTTTTGTCTTCATTTTTACTTGTGGATGGTAAAACCGACCATTAATAAATGTTTGCTAGGAAGCGAAATTAAAAGATAAGTAAACCAAATCAAAATTTGGTATAACTTATGACAGGATAATACACAGCAGCAACGAAACGGGGTGATGATTCAAGTTTGTGTGTACACTGCTGGCGTGACTCTTCGGATGCCGCGCGTGGAGTGAAGCTCCTCGCGGTCAAGGAAGATACTGCGGAAAAGAAGTAACGGTTGCTGTGCGGCGCCGATGTGAAAAGGTGAAGGAAAGGATAAAGTTTAATGGGTATGTCCAGTAGTATCGTTGCGAGAGCTACACATACCACGGCGCCTCTGCTATAGAGGCCGGTCACGTCCGAAACACACCTACACTGGTGAAATATGCCTAAACCAGGGGTGAAACTGGAAGGCTACGCATGTCACGGTACCTTTGCTCTAGAGGTCGGTCACGTCCCAAACACGCCCATACTGGGATAAAATGCCTAAACTGGCTCAACCCAGGGGTGGAAGTCACTAGTGCCGAGGATTCGTCCTCCTGGGCAAAAGCTCCATCCTGGTCACAACTAGGAAGGGTAGCGGCCACGACCACAAAATGCTGAAGTCGGAGACACTGGACCAGGGCAGTCTAGATAGGCAACCACCTCTCACCCGGCGGGGATGTATGCGTATCCTAATCACGCTGAGGTTTTCCGGTGAGAAAGTCCAACTCTGGACTGGATGGGCAACCACCTCTCACCCGGCGATGATACACGGGTATCTCAAACACGTCGAGTTTTTCCGGTGAGAAAGTCCAACTCTGGCTTGGGTGGGCTACCACCTCTCACTAAGCGTGGATATACTGATATCCAAAACACGTTGAGGTCTTCCGGTGAGAAAGCCCAACTCTAGACTAAACTGGTGCAACGAAAACCACGGTGTCACGCAATCCTGCTTCTGAGACCCACCAAGAATACAGGCTCAAGCCCTGCGATACTATGAACCTCTTGTGGTCCTCTAGGGGACCTCGTGTGGTTCTTTCGGGGACCACACGGGGGAACGCGGGACTTAACGACGACCACAGACGTAAATTCAGTAGGATCACAGTGCGGTCTTGGTGGTAGAAGCGAATGAAGAAGAAGAAGTTTGTGTGTACGTGGGAGATATATATATATAGACAGAGGGAGACAGAGAGAGAGAGAGAGAGAGAGAGAGGAAGGGGGAGGGGGTCCTCCTAACTTAAAAGTACGACCAGAAGAAATTCTAACAAATCTGCGGTAGCAGTTTTCTTTTTTTTTTTTTTCTGAATAAAAAAAGCACACATAATAGAGCTACTCCAGCAAAAATATGTCAGTAATAAAATAGCCTAGATCTCCATCGTACATTTCAATAACCGCAGATTCGACATACTCAATATGTGTAACTTTCTTAGGAGAACATATTTACATTTCAAACAAAACTCAGATGTTTGTTAACAAAATAACTTAAATCTGGTTTACTAGCAAGTCGGGTTTCTAATAATACAAACATGTTGTTGACTGCGGGTAAAAGATTTAGTCTACACATTGAGTCGTTTGAAAAAAATGAAAAACTATATATAATTACATGCAAACTGTGTTATGTAAGATATAAAGAGACCAGAAAATTGGATCTGTGTAGGCTAGAATCTTTACATTACCGAAGAAAGGGCGGAGTGGCTTTCGTTTATTTACACGTATTATGATCACAATAAAGTTTTTTTTTATTTTTGTACTTTCCACTTAGAGGACGCCTACATGAAACAAATAAGTAAATGTTTTTGTGGAAACCGTCTAGAATCCCTGCCTTCTGCAGCGTTTACACTGGCTGATTCTTCTACTCATATGTGAATGAAAATAAAAGACCCCTCCTCCCAACCCACACACACTCTCTCTCCGCACGTCTTCAGGAATAAGGAAGCTTCATTGCCTCCTCCTCACATGTGTTAGCGCCCCCTATGCTGTTTATCAGTTCTTCGCCGTTCTTCTAGCTGACATGAATAACTAGTACTTTGTTATCTCGGGACCTAGCAGCTGCTGCTCGATGTCTGAGATGTCTTCCTTGAGTCTTTCTTTACTTAATGGAATCAAAGAATGTCTTTCTCAATTCCTTCTTTACTTAACCAAACCAAAGAATGTCTTTCTCGATTCCTTCTTTACTTAACCAAATCAAAGAAAGTCTTCTCCGAGTCTTTCTGTACCTAACTAAATCGAAGAATGTCTTCTCAAAGTTTTTCTGCACCTAACCAAATCAAAGAACACAAGTTCTACCAATATAAGGTCTGAAAGATGTGGAACAAAAAATCTAAAACATAAAAGAACACAAATTCTATCAATATAAAGCTTGAAAAATGGGGAAACAAAATCTAAAACACAAAAGAACACAAATTCTACCAATATAAAGTCTGAAAAATGTGGAACAAAAAATCTAAAACATAAAAGAACACAAATTCTATCAATATAAAGCTTGAAAAATGGGGAAACAAAATCTAAAACATAAAAGAACACAAATTCTATCAATATAAAGCTTGAAAAATGGGGAAACAAAATCTAAAACACAAAAGAACACAAATTCTACCAATATAAAGTCTGAAAAATGTGGAACAAAAAATCTAAAACATAGAAAAACACAAATTCTATCAATATAAAGCTTGAAAAATGGGGAAACAAAATCTAAAACACAAAAGAACACAAATTCTACCAATATAAAGTCTGAAAAATGTGGAACAAAAAATCTAAAACATAAAAGAACACAATACCAATATAAAGGCTGAAAAATGGGGAAACAAAATCTAAAACACAAAAGAACACAAGTGCAGGAACACATATGCAGGAAACTCTCTACCGTAGAGAGCGGAACAACAACTCCTTCAGATCATCAGAGGAAGTACCCCCCTCCAGACAAGTGTTTCAGCCCTTTAAACTCCTGACACTCTAAGGGGGGTGGGCCCCTCTGGGTCATGACTCCCAGAGGTCTTGTGAGTTGTTACTTTTTTTCCAGTCCCGGGATTGAACCCATGATCTTCCAGTTGCCACTGCACTTTTTTGAAGTGTGTCTTTAGCGATCCAGCCACGGAGGACTGGTATTGGTTGTGGCAAATGAAATTACTTATGTTCCCAATGCTTGTTTCGCATACTCCACAGCCAGCATGGGCCCTTTTCTGCTGTTTCTGAAAGGCTTCTCAATGCCTTGCTCGTGCTTGTCCCTTTATGCCCAGTTGCTTACATAGGTCATATGCTGATGTTGCTACGAATCCTACCAATATAAAGTCTGAAAAATGTGGAACAAAAAAAATCTAAGACATAAAAGAACACAAGTTCTAGAGCTGCCAATGAGTATGAAAAGTGGGAAGGCTGTGGGGGAATCCTGTTCTTAAACAGTTACGTGGAGGTTCATTGGTATTTGCATGCGGTGGCTTCCGCGGCCATATCTGAATATCAACCTGGGTGATTAATCTGTTATCGATGAAATGAACAAACAGCCGCACTACGGGTGACCGGAGATCGAGAATTACCGAGCGCCACTTGGAGAGACAGCTTCGTGCAGAGTCGTGCACTGAATGAAGTAACTGGGGTGAGTCCAATATACTTGGAGACCCAGGGGGCGTCAAATGACATTTTACTCGATACTGAAGAGTGTTTCTCAAGCTGAAATAGTCGCCATCATCGTCACCATCCAGTTGCCGTCGCCTCAGAGATGGCTGACCGCTTTGGATCCCCTGTGAAGGTATCACAGGTGCACTTGGACAAGTTGATTCTTTCCCATCTCTCTGCCGGCCACTTATTGTCACGTTATCTTTCTTTCTTCCCCTAGTCGAGTTTTCAATATACAGTCATGTCTCTTGATATGACCAAAAGAAAACAATAGTTTAGATTTGATGCCTTAATGCGTTTTCAGTTTACGTTGTTCAGTATTTCCTCACCTGTTTTATCCTCTATCAACGAAACAGGTCCTATTCTTATATGCGTCCACATTTTATTCTCCGGCGGGATTACATCTATCAAAGGAATGGTCGTTTGGTTCACTAAATGGCACTTTCATTTGATGTAAGAGGTCGCCTTCATGTTGCCATTTCGTTCACTGTTCCATAATTTGGCAATTCTGTAGGACAAACCCGTGTGTCTACCACCTTGGCCATGCCGTGGGGCTTTGTGTGTTCCAGTGACCAAAAGAGCACCGTCGGCGGTAGCTTAATACTAGAAGGACATTCAGTCTGACAAGTCAAAGGGTAGGGTGCAGACGAAAGGAAATACACTTCAGATCCCCAGCTATGGGCAAACAGCAATGGACAGATGGGGCCCATCACCGTGGCTGAAATACACTTAAGAAAGGTACATCCTACACAAAAGACGCCGAAGCCGGACACATTTATCCCCTCAACACAAGCAGGAGGCTGCATAATAAGTGTGAAGAGTTCATTTAGCCGAAGGTGGAGAGTAATGGTTTCAGATGTAACTAGTTATATTTAAAGCCAAAATCAACGTCTGAAAAAAAAAAGAACGAAGAAGTTCCGTATGTAAGGAGGTGTATGACGTGAAAATGTCACTCAATAAAAGTTTGTAAAGTTGTCCGCTGAAGGAACTCAAGCCATTTGGATAAAAACAAAGCCTGAGTGTCCCTTGTATAAACTATATTAGCGCCAAGGCCTAGGAATCTCTAAGTCTGTCTAACAAACATACGTTTTCTAGACACTGCTACCAACTTCCCTTCGGAAAGCACGCTGTGCTAACAATAGGGAAAAGTGGATTTATTGTTTCTTGTGTGTGTGTGTGGGGGGGGGGGGATATGAAGCGGAACTATAAACTGTCAAATATTACTGAAATGGCAGTGTCAACATAAAGTAAAGCCGAACAGTCGGCCCTAAACGTACGTGAAAACTTTTGTCTCAAATCGCCTCTTCGTCCGCAGCTCTACCTGCAGATTCGCAACTGGTACTGTGAGAGACTTGCTACGCAGATGTCCTCTTACGTTTGAATGCCTGATAAAACAAAACTGAAAAGGGGGGGGGGGACGGACTTGCAAATTGTGGTGTTCTTTCAAAAGCTCCAGATACTATCTCCGCTTATTCATAGTCTTGCAATGCCCTCCTGTAAGCCATGTCCAATGTTTGATTCTCTGTCTAAATAATCCACTGCTTGATCTCCATACTTTCCAGATGATTCAACACATTATTTCCACACTTTATATATGACCCAACACAATATTTCCATATTTTTCAGATGATCCAATATAAGATTTCCATATCTTCCAGATGATCCGACACAAAGTTTTCATACTTTCGTGATCCGACACAAGATTTCCACATTTTCCAGATGACCCCCTCCCCCCGGGAGAGAGAGAGAGAGAGACACACACACACACACACACGCACGCACACACGCACGCACGCACACACACACAAACAAAAACCCAACATAGTATTACAACAATTTCAGGTGATTCAAACGAAGATTTCTAAAATGTTGAGGTGATCAATTTTCTTCTTCTTCTTTACTGAAAATGCTGTAGCCTCCGAAGCGGCGAAGGCGAACTTGAGCCATTATGTTTATTATGCCATATCAGTTGGGTTTTTTTTTCTGAGCACCAAAGCCGTGCTGTCACTTAATCCAAAAGGACATTTAAAGGACATATACACAAAAACGTACACTTGTGCAAACTGTGGAGTGTATCATATTTTTTTTTATTGTCTGTGCAGTATACAATTACTACGTCAGCCTGTGGGATTCGTGTTTCATCTTCTCTGCCCCATATAATTTGACTGGCACTTTCCCCCATCACTTGTTAGTTCTTTAAGAACATTGTCCAGGGTCCTACGCTGTACTGGACGCCGTCGGAGTACAGCTAATGCAAAGATGGACTTTTCTGACATCTAATCATGCTGGCGGAACAGGCCAGCCCGTACCAAGAAATTTTCCTTGGTTCAGAACGCAATGGTTTGGAGTTTGAGGGCAACAGTGATATTCTGGTTGCTATTTTCTATCGAGTTTGTCGTGTAAGGCAGTACGAGGTGAAACACATTCGATGAATCACGGGCAAGGTTTAGGAAGCCCTGTGAAATGAGCAAATTTCACTTGTCCGGGACGAATGCAATGATGTATTCCCTGACAACTGCCAAACTGCTAAACAATAGTAATCTATCAAAAATCCATAAACCTTTATTTTTACAATCAATTCAGTCCCGGGACACAAAACCAATCGTTACTATGACAACTATGCCGGTCGACGGCCACGTAACAATGGCGCCGACCTGGCACGTGTTAGCAGACCTGCATTGCTTTGTTTTAAATACAGGCGCCAGCCCTCCCTCCGTTCTGAAACGTTGTTAAGACAAGTATTTTTTTAAAAAATGCTTAGTCCCCGGGACTCCTAGCTCCTAGCACGCCTTCCGAGTTTTCTATTATAACTAGAGTATCCGTTATTTCCGGACTCAGATGTTCGTGTGCTGGTAACCTTCAGCAAATTCAACATTAGAGAAACCACATGTGGCCATGAGTGGCATCTTATTATTTCCATATTATTAGTTTCCTGCTTTCCTTATACAAATATTCCCTGCCCCACCACCCTAATTTGGTCACTGTTCACATCTAATTCAAAACATGGCCAACGTCTAAAAATTGTCTTCTCCCAAAAACCTTGGCCTGGCCGGTGTAAAAGAAAAAAAAACAAAAGCTTTGGTTACTCTTCCGCTCACTTTTGGAATATCTTTCCATCTCATCTGAAATCATAAATAATTTTAACATTTTCACTCTTTCAACTTCACTGTTTGCCAGTACTCAATATCTCTTTATACAAACACAAGCACACGTGTGCCCATGCAGTAATTTTAAAAAAATCTTCGTTACCCTTTTCCCGTCCTGTATGTCAATGTAAGAATACGGTGAAAGTCGAAATGCTACAACCGTGTGTTTTCAATCAATCAATCAATCAAGTGCCGTGCCGTGCAGTGCCGCGTGGGGTAGGCAATCATTTCTCTCCACAATTCCCTGTCTTTAGACTTGATTATGAGATCTGCCAGTGACTTTCTTCCTAGCCACACTGACAGCCCATCCAGTGAATTCTCTCCCTGTCTTCCTCTGTCTCTTCTTCCTTCAATTTTTCCAGTTGCCACAATGTGTTCCAATTTTCCTCTTCTCAGAAATGTCCTACAAATCTCGCTTGTCTGCCTCTGATCTTTGCTGTAATTTGCCTTTTAACTCCAGCCACTCTTAAGATTTCTCCACTGGTTTTCTTGGCTGTCCATGGTACCTTCAACATCCTTCTTATGAACCACATTTCTATGGCCCCCATTTCTCGCTGTACTCTTTTATTCATGGACCATGCTTCACATCCATAAAACAAAATTGGCTCGATGTAACATTTAAGTACTGTCAATCTTGTTTCCACTGATATGGATCTGTTGCACAAGATGTGTCTTATTTTCTGGAATGCTGACTTGGCCTAAGCACGTCTGTTTTTTTAATTTCATTGTGACATTTCCCATCAGCTGTTATAATTGTTCCTAAATACCTGAATCTATCAACTTGTTTCAGTTCAGTGCCATCGATGGCAAAGCTACATTTTGGTGGTGTCCTTTTCTTTGAGATGACTATCACTTCAGTCTTTTTTTATTCAGGCTGAGATCTTTCCTTTTACTTTCACGAACCACAATGTCCAGAAGAGCCTGTAGCTCCTCTTCACTTTTAGCAATCAGAACTGTGTCGTCTGTATATCTTATGTTGTTACGGTTGTACCCGCCAAGTGATATTCCTGGCAAGCTCTGTATATTTCTCATTATGTTTTCGCTGTACAAAGAGAAGAGGTCAGGACATCCTTGTCTCACTCCTAATTTTATGTCTTGGGATGCTCCTATTTGGTTCTCAACCTTCATTGCTACTGATTGCTGCCAGTATATGTTTTTGATGAGTTTCACATTTTTTCCATCTATGTTGATGTCTTTCAGAGTGTCTCACTTTATCGAATGCTTTACAGTAGTCAATGAAGCATAAGTATATGTCCGCCTTTACTTCTACTGATCTTTCCTTCAATGTTATATATATATATATATATAGGCTATTATGCTTCTCCAGATTACACGATCCTTCATGCAGGCCATCAGCTCGGTTGGTGATCTCCTCTCGCACCATCCCGTCACTGTCCAGTATCATTTCTCTTGGTCTTCCTCTTGATTTTCTTCCTTCTATTTTTCCTGCTGTTATAATATTTTCAATGCCCCCTCTTCTCATTGCATGTCCTATGAGTGTACATTGTCTCTCTCTTATTTTTTTGACAAGGTTTTTTTGTCTCTCCATTCTCCAGCTCTTCTCATACAGTCTTCATAAGTTATTTTTGCTGTCAAAGGGAATTCGCAACATTCTTCTAATAAACCACATTTCTGCTGCTTCCAATGATTTTTGTGCAGACCTGCCTACTGTCCATGATTCACATCCATATAACAAGATAGGTTCAATATAGCATTTTAGGACTCGTTTTCTAACATTCATTGATAAGGATGTGTTGGTTAATATGTTTCTCATTCTCTGAAATGCAGTCTTTGTTTGGCCTATTTTACTCCTAATTTCTGTTCTGCATTTCCCATATGAAGTTATTACTGCTCCAAGGTATTTGAATTTCTGCACCTGCTTTAGAATCTTATCTTATATCTTATATCCTTCCCGTGCCGTTAGACGTCACATAGGGCTCGCAAAGTAGTTCGCCAATTTTTCCTGTCTTCGGCGAGTCTTTCAACCTCATCAAAAGATTTTATGCCTGTTAACTTGGCCTCTCTTAATAATGTTCTCTTCAGAGTTTCACGCGGTCTGCCCCTTTTTCTTCGGCCTGTTGTGTTCCACTTGATAGCTTGTTTTGGGATTCTCTGCTCATTTCTTCTCATCAAGTGGCCAACATATGTCCATCTCCTTTTCCTGATCACCCGTGAGACTGGTTGTTGTTCAGTCATCTGTCTTATCTCTGCATTGTTCTTGAATTCATTCCACTTGATGCCGAGTATTTTCCTTAGGCATTTGTTTTCAAAAGAGTCTAATTTCTTTTCTATTTCTTTAGTTGTTTTCCAGCTTTCGCATGCATAAACGAGGGTGGATATTACATTTGAATTGAATAGTCTTAACTTGGTTTTTGTGCTTATAACTTTTGAATTCCATATGTTCTCAAGATTCTTGAAGATTGATGCTGCTTTTGCAATTCTGATCCTAACTTCCTTTCTAGTGTCACCATCCTGGTCTATGTAGCTGCCAAGGTATGCAAATTGATTGACTTCTTCAATATCTGTCCCTTCTATGTGTATTTTTCCATTTTGATTGATGGGAATTTTCATTATTTTTTTTGTCCTTGTTAATTTCAAGTCCTATTTTGCTAGCCAGTGAAGATAGGCTATCTGTTTTTTCTTGCATGGAATTCACATTATTACTGATAAGAGTTATGTCATCAGCAAAATCAAGATCTTCTAGTTGGGTCCCATGTACCCAGTCAATACCTGTGTTACCTGTGCAGCATTTTTTCATTATGAAGTCTATTGTAATCCCAAAAAGTAAAGGAGACAGTATACATCCTTGTTTCACGCCTGTTTCAATCTGGAACCATTCACTCATCCCTTCTTCTGTCTTGACTGCACAACCATATCCATTGTATAAGTCCTTAATGATGTTGACAATTTTAGATGGTATTCCATATAGACATAAAATTCTCCATAATGAATCTCTGTGTATGCTATCAAATGCCTTCTTAAAATCTATGAAATTCAGTATTAATGGTTTCTGCTTTTCAATATGTTCTTCAAGTATTATTCTGAGAGTAAAGATCTGGTCGAGACAGCTTCTCCCTTTTCGAAATCCTGCTTGTTCTTCTCTCATTGCAGTATCCACTATATCTTTGAGTCTATTCAAAATGACCTTGCAAAATACTTTTGACACAACTGATATTAAGGTTACTCCTCTCCAGTTGTTACAGTCACTAAGGTTGCCCTTTTTTGGTATTTTAACAATGATTCCCTTCTTCCAATTAGAAGGGACCTTTTCTTCTTTCCAAATCTTGTTAAACATTCTCTGTAGTTGTCTCATGTTGTCACTATTGATAGCTTTTAGCATCTCGGCTGTTATTTCATCTTCACCTGCAGCTTTGTTGTTAGCCATTAAATTCACTGCTGTTTCAATTTCATGCAATTCAATTTCATCTAGATTGACATTTAGAATAGTTCCGTTTAATTTTATACTGCATGCTAGTGGATTCTGCTTCTTAGATATAACCATAGTCTCTGTCTTTTTGATGTTCAAAGTAAGGCCTTTCTGTTCACTTTCTTTGGCGACTTTATCCAAGAGATTTTGCAGGTCTTGTTGGTTCTCAACTATCAGTACTGTGTCGTCAGCGTACCGAAGGTTGTTAATATTGTATCCTCCAATTTTTATGCCTGGTTCTGTGATGATCATTCTTAGAATATTCTCAATGTACAGAGAAAAAAGGTCTTGAGATATTATACATCCTTGTCGCACCCCTTGTTTTATAGTTTATATTTTCCAGTTCTATTTTCAACTCGAATTGCTGCTTCTTGCTGCCAGTATAGATGTTTTACAATCCTCAGGTCTTTGTCGTCTATACTGATGTCTTCAAGCATTTTAATAATTTCATTAGGTTTCACCTTGTCGAATGCCTTGGTGTAATCAATGAAGCATAAGTAGAGATCGTTCTGAACTTCTAAAGCTCTTTCTGTTAGTGTTCGTAAAGCATAAATGGCATTGTGTTCCATTTCCTTCAACAAATCCAAACTGTTCACCTGTTATTTCCATTTTTATCTTTTTCCTTGTTCTTCTCATAATGATTCTCGACATGAGAGGCTGATAGTCCGGTGGTCATCACATTCCTTTGCACCTGGTTTCTTTGGTAGTGCTATAAACGTGAATTTAATCAGGTCACTGGGAATATAACCACTGTTGTAAATGTCGTTCAGTAACTTGGTTATTATTTGTATTCCCATCTCCTCTAGTGCCTCTATTTCTTCTGTTGTTATATTATCAGGCCCAGTCGCTTTTCCTTTCTTCATGTGTTTGATGGCATCTATGATTTCATCTTCAAGTATTGGTGGTCCATCACAGTTTTCAGTATCTGGTGTTAATTCTGGTCTTTCTCCTCCATATAGCTCACCGAAGTATTCTGTCCACCTGTCCACAATGTCTTCTTTTCCCATTAACATTTTACCTTCTTTCGATTTCATGCATCCTGTGGTATATTTTGTTTTCCTGCCTGTGAGTTCATTAATTCGTTTGTGCATGTTTTTGCTGTCTTTATTATGAGAGTCCTCTATCTGTCTGCACTGTTCATTTAACCACACTTCTTTTGCTTCTCTGCATTTGCGTCTTATTTCTTTATTTATCTTGCTATACTTTTCCTTGTTATTTGTACTCCTCCTCCTCTTGTCCATCAGTCCTAAGATGTCGTCTGTCATCCATTTATTTTTAGAGGCTTCATTTTTTGTGGTATTATCTCCTTAACAGTTTGGTGGACAGAATCTCTTAACATTGCCCATTGTTCATCTATACTATTTATCTTTTGCTATTGTATTGTGTCTATTTAACTTTGTATTGTTCTCGCAGTTCTTGGTCATTTTTAAGGAGTTCTGTATACAGTTTGATGTTGACTTGATGTTTCTCACTTTTCTGCACCTTTATTCTAACTTTTCCACACAGTGGGTCATGGTCACTATTGCAGTCAGCTCCTAGCATGGCTTTTGTTGTCAGTAATGCATTCCGGAATCGTTTGTTGATTAATATGTAGTCTGTCTGGTTAAAAGTTTTTTGTCTGGGCTGCACCACGTTGCCAGTCTTCGAGGATGTTGTTTAAACCAGGTGTTTCCTACAACCATGTTGTGTATTCTTGCCCATTCAATTAATTTATACCCTCTGTCATTCCTCTCCCCCAGTCCATAGTCACCAACGATGTCTGAAGTTCTTTCTTTACCAACTTTGGCATTAAACTATGTAACTTCATGTGACTTTGTGTGTTTTAGGGCTGTCTCTATGTCATTATAAAATAGCTGTACATCTTCTTCAGAACTTTCAGATGTTGGAGCGTACACTTGTATAATATTTATGTTTATTGGTCGTCCTTTCATTTGGGCTAGCAGGACTCGGTCCGAGATGTTCAAATATCCTACAATTGTCCTTGCTCTTTGTTCGTCAAATATTATTCCTACTCCTCGTTCATGTTTCTCACTTCCTGAATATATTATTGTATATTTATCAGAGTTTATCTTCCCTGCACCTGTCCATCTAACTTCACTCATTCCTAATATATTGATCTTCATCCTTTCCATTTCCATCTTTACATTTTCTAATTTTCCAGCCTGGAATAAAGTTCTAACATTCCATGTTGCTATTTTGAACTTGTTAGTTTTGCCACCAGTAGCTTGATGACGATCTGGCCTCACCTGTGGCTCCTTCCGGACGAGGCTGTTCCAAAGGAACATCCATTAACGTCGTTCATGACAAATCTATTACTCTGAATAAGCATAATTGTTCTTGTGAGCTACAACAGTGGTTTCCCGTTGCCTTCTGTCGATTTGTGTAGGACTCTCCGCTAGCCTTTGGACTCCCTGTCCTACCCGCAAGGCAGCTGGAGCGAGAGGTTTTAAGGCGCCTCTTACCCGCCTGGTATTCCCTTCACTGAGCACCTGAGGCACTTTATAGAAGCAGCAGAGCCACCTACTACCCCACCTCGCTCTCTGAGTCTACCGCCAGTTGGTCCGCGCCTGCTTATTTGGATAACTCCTTATTCACAGGGATCCTCCATATCTGGAGGATGTTCACCATCCCTCACCTGTGATACGCTGGGTTGGGGATGGTCGCCCCAGCTTTACCCCAGTATATATATGGTTAGCGGGGTAGGGGTATCCCCTATCAATGGAGAAGTAAGACGCCTCCTTATCTCCGTCAGCCTACGGGACACCCTTGGGCAAGGTGGAGTACCTGTATAGACCCCCCGATCAGAGTGACGTGAAGCCATGGGAGCAGGTGGTGGATGGAATGAGAGAGCAGCCGACAAATAATATTGGTTATGGTCACCATTCTATGATGGTTGGCAGATGATCTCAATGTAGGGACAATGGCTACGATCACTGACTAGTACAGTCACTGCCCGGAAGGAAAGCAATGGTAAACTATCTTCTGAAAATATACCAAGAAACCCAAACAGCAATCATGGAAAGTCAAATAGGAAAAAGATCTGGTAGTGAGTTCCCCCAGGCCAGATAGATCTAATTTTAACACTGGGGAAGAGTGTGAGGCAGAGGTCAGTACTAGTAATTGTGATGACGGACAAAATCCTGACGGTGTTACCAAGGAGAACCCTTTCATCAAACTAAAAAGAAAAATAAGAGCAGGAACATGGAATGTAAGAAGTATGTATGAGGGGAAGTATCAAATAGTATGTATGAGGGGAAGTATCAAATAGTATGTATGAGGGGAAGTATCAAATAGTATGTATGAGGGGAAGTATCAAATAGTATGTATGAGGGGAAGTATCAAATAGTATGTATGAGGGGAAGTATCAAATAGTATGTATGAGGGGAAGTATCAAATAGTATGTATGAGGGGAAGTATCAAATAGTATGTATGAGGGAAAATATCAAGTAATAAGTGACGAGATGAAAAGAATGGGGACACATATTTTGGGAATCTGCGAACATCGATGGAAAGGATCAGGACACTTCAAGAGCGAGAATGATAATATCTTTATATACTCTGGTGGAGAATTAGGAGGAAAGAATGGAGTGGATTTTTACATGGACAAATCAACATCAACAGCAGTACTAGGTTACAATTCAGTAAGTGATAGAATCCTCACATTCAGACTTAAGGGCACTCCTAGAAATGTAACAATCATACAGATATATGCACCTATATCAGCAGCAGAAGAAGAGGAAGTAGAAGACTTTTATAACACACTGCAAACGACGACAGACCAGGTACGGAAAAATTATACTAGATTAATAATGGGGGATTTTAATGCAAAGATTGGTACAGAAAGAGCAGAAGATGAATGACATGTTGTAAGGAAATTTAGCATAGGACATAGAAATGAGGCAGCTAACTATCTAATGGCTTTTTTGCATAGAAAATGAGCTAATAATTGCTAACACACTTTTTAAACAACATCTAAGACTTTACACATGGACATCACCTGATGGGAAAACCAAGAATCAAATCGATTACATTTTAGTGCAAAGAAGGTGGAGATCAAGTATAACATCAGCAAAAACTTTATCAGGCGCTGATTGTGACACAGACCATGAGCTATTAATAGCAGACATGAAGATAAAGATAAAAAAGACAGTTACAGGATCAAGACCACTCCGCTTTGATTTTACAAAAATATCAGAACAATACGGTATAGAAGTGAAGAACCGTTTCGAAATCCTGATGGATGTACAGGAGGAGATGACACCAGATGAATTGGCTACGCAAGCCAGAGATATCTTAATAACAACAACTAAAGACATGGTTCCAGTAAAGAAAACACAAAAGAATGGATGGATTACAGCAGGCACACTAGAACTGATAAAATAACGTAGAGAAATGAAGACACAATGGAAAGTGACAAACAACAACAAAGAGAAATATAAATTTTTAACAAAAGAAGTACGAAGAAACATAAGAAAAGAAAAAAAAAACAATACATACAAAATTGTTGTGAAAGGATAGAGGGACATCAGAAGTGTGGATGAGATAGTGAAATGTTTAAAGAAATGAAGACAGTGACGAGAAATGTCACACTTAAGCTAAATGTAACTTGTGACAAGATGGGGAATATCTTGACAGAGACAGAGGAAATTCTAGAAAGATGGAAGGAATATTGCAGAGGAATATATGAAATAACTGACTGTGAAAGCAGAAATCAACAGTGTGGATTATTATTGGAGGAGAAAGAACCCGAACCGACAACAGAAGAAGTTTTATGGGCAATAAAGAATCTGAAAAATGGTAAATAACCAGGATGTGATGAGATAACAGCTGAATTTATTAAATCAGGAGGAAAGGAATGTGCAACAATCTATCGTGCACTATGTAAAAAAGATATAGCATTCAGGTATTTGGATAAAAGAATGGAAAAGAACTGTATTCATACCACTGCCAAAAAAAAAAAAAAAAGGTAACCTGAAATTATGCACAAACTACAGAACTGTTGCCCTGATTAATCATGCCAGTAAAATTCTGTTATAAATTATAATGCACAGACTTCGTAAGAAAATAGAAGAAGAAGTCAATATGGTCCAAGCTGGTTTCAGCCAAGGAAGAGGATCAAGAGATGATTTATTCAATATACGATTAATAATAGAGAAATGCAGAGTTTAATGTGAATCTATATTTATCCTTTATAGACTACTCAAAGGCATTTGATTGTGTACAACACCAGAAACTTTGGGAAATAATGGAAAAATGGGATTTCCAACACATTTGATACAATTAACATCCTTGTTGTATCTAGACCAACAAGCAGCAGTAAGAATAAATGGTGAAACAACAACTTGGTTTGACATACAACAAGGGGTCCGTCAGGAGTGCATACTGTCGCCTTACTTATTTAACTTATATACTGAAAATATAATGAGGAATGTTAGATAAGATGTAGACAAAGAATATTACGATGCCATAACAATTGGAGGTTATGAAATACCAGAGATTAGATATGCTAATGACACAGTATTACTGTCCACAACACAAAAAGGAATGGAAAAACTAATTATGTCAGTCCGTAAGAATAGTGAAGAACAGGACCTCTATCTTAAAACTAAATTGATGACAACTGACAAAACAAACAAGGCAGCTGATATATGTATCAATGAAGAAAAACTGGAAGAAGTGGAGAGTTTTGAATATTTTGGATCACTGCTAAATAATAATGGAGATACAATGAGGGAAATTAAAAGGAGGACATCTATCGCTCTTCAGAAAGTAAAACAACGAAAGAATCTGTGGAGAGGAGCAGACAGAACCACAAAAATAAGATTTTTAAGGGCACGCATCTTTCCCATCGCAACATATGCCTGTGAGACCTGGACACTTAACAAAACAGCTGAGAAACACGTAAATGCCTCTGAATGTAAATGCTACAGAAGAGTTCTCCAGATATCATGGACACAAAAAAGAACAATTATATCCATAATAATTAATATTGAAGAAGGCTGGCTAGTAAAGAGGATTAAAGAGAGAAAACTTAAATATTTTGGACACATTAAACGTCATGATAATCTCTAGAGAAAACTGTCTTGGAAGGGTGCATAATGGGAAAAAGAAAGAGAAGAAGACCAAGGCGAAGATGGCTGCAAGACATCGTTGATGATCTGCAAATGAATGCATCACCAGCAGACCATCTTGCTCACAACCGAGAGGCCCGCAGGAGTGCTGTTAGGGGGCAAACTTCCGCAAGGGACATGCAAATGAATGAATTATATATATATATATATATATATATATATATATATATATATATATTATATATATATATATATATATGGCATTACTTGTGCCTGCTCCTTTGACGAAGCCACACTGCTCTTCAGTGTGTTTTAGTTAATAATAAAGCTGCTGATACATTACAAAAAAAAAAGCTAATGTTTTATGCCGTCCTTTTCTCTATGTGTGCTTGTGTGTTTGCCTTCCTCTTCCCTTAATGACCCCTTTTATTTAAGTCGTTCACGGGCATTCAACAACATATAAAATACCCACTCACTGTTTCACGCCAATTAACGGTGTGACCTATCCCATGATACACTTTTGTATTCTTTCATCGCAACAGCTGGAAAAAAATATCAAGATTTTGTACTAGGAAAGTCCCAAGATGAATACGCCTTACAAATTAAACATGCGCAATTAACTAGCCCGTAGATGAGTAGATGGTGACATGCTCTCACTACAAGATTTTGAAAAGTTAACTTGAACAGGGAGACACGACCGGCATTAACAATCGCTGGACAACAGCAAATTTATTTGGCTTAAACAACCCGCTTGCTTCCTTCAAAGTGGTAACGTAATCAAATACAATGGGCACTCCCAGGGAACAATTGTATTAAGAACACACGTATCTTAATATAGCCTTTGTGAGACAAGGAACATAGATCTGTTTGCTTAAAAACTGACCTACTTCTGTAGCCCCGAAACCTGTAGCAATCAACAATAATTGAAACTGTTATTTTTTTTTAAATGTAATGTCAGGATGGTGGACGGATGGGGACATGGAGATCGCCCGCGGGGATGAGGAAAATCTGGTGTGAAACCAATGAATCCAGGACGTAACAAGCTTATGAGTCTTTACAACAATGGCTATCAGAATGATGTAAATAAAACAGCCAGCAGAATATAGATGGCGGGGAATGGATATTGTTGAGGCACTCATCGGATTCCTCATCTCAAAGTCGTAGTGTCTCTATGGAACTGTCTTAAAGCCGTCTGCCAGACAGTGTTGCATGCTGGATCTGATGTGGAGAAGAGGGTTAAGCCACCAGAGGCTGGAAAACAATGTTTTGGTAAGGCCAGCCTACACCACTGTCTTCATGACAGTCCGAGCAAGACCACAGTCTGCCAAAGCAAAGAAAGATGCTGAAGTCGGAGGTACCCAGCTAAAAGACGCATTGCAAAAATCAAGGTACCACACATCATTGCCAACGTGCATACGAAGAAGAAGAAATACAATGAGCTATTACAAAATTCAACATAAGCGTCAACTGTGTAGAGTAAAAAACACTTTGAGGATTTAACATTCAGAATATAACATGCTTACTTTTCTCTTGCATATAATTTGTTTAGAAAATTTTTTTTCAGGTAAACCTTCATACTTCTCTTTTTCTACTAACTTCTTCACCTCCCTCTAATCTTCACTAAAGTTTGTTCTTTCTCTCTCCCACAGCTCTCTTTGCTGAACAAAAAACGTACATTAAGAAAAGTCATATCACATACTAAACGCCACAACACATTTGTCGAAAACATCATCACCAACGTGGCGAAGATAACACATTTGAAGCAACGACAAATGTGACAGCTGATCAATTTGTTTATATTATGAGTAGAAAAATTAGCCCTGCTTGTTAAAAGCTAAAGTATTGAGATAAAAATAACTCAAACCACTAGTAGCTTATAGCGACGTAAATAAATTAAATATTAATTTAGTTTATTCTTTATATTTATTTGTGATAATTCACTTTTTATTAACAGACAGGATGAAGGTCAGACAGAAATTGATATTTCGTTCTGCAACTGTCACCATACAATGGCAGGTTTCATCCTGCAACACATCTACCCGGGCAACGCCGGGTACCCCCGCTATCAAACTAAAGGCTCCACTCACTTCACAAGCGAGCATTAAATCTTATTTGTGACAAACACCCAGTACAGACTGTAGATCAACATAAACAACTCAAAATTCTACCCCTCAAAAATAGAATCATTTTTAACAAAGTTAAGTTTGTTCAGAGAATTCTGTCGCACAATGCTCCGCCTTACTTGTGGTCACTGTTTACGTATAACACTAAACATAGCCAGCGTTTAAAAAACTGTCTTCTTCCTAAACCCAGAATTAATATGTACAAGAAAAGCCTTGCATACTCTGCAGTACAGCTCTGGAACACCCTCCCCATCAATTTAAAATCCATTGGTAATACTTCATCCTTTAACTCAAACCTGTTTCATTATTTACTTGCTTGTAATTATATGCCTCCATAAAATAGCCAGCACTCTCTCAACACATGGCTCGTAAACCATCAAGTACTTCAGTGACATAGTTAGAAAAGCAACTTGTTAGATATTGTTAGAAATTATTTTAATGTTTGTTTAAAAAAATATGTTAGAAGATCTGTATTTACAATGTATTTTTATTTATGTATATGTCTGCGGGTGTATGTGTGCGTGAGTGTTATTTTATTAGGTTAATTACTTCTTCTCTTTTACCTTGAATGTAGTAGTTAAATCTTACACTCTTTTGATATGTTTTTACTAATTTAATTTGTATTTTTGTACTAAATCAAGTGTGTGGGAAGAATGAAAGATGGAGTGATGAAGGGCAGAATGTAAGACGGGCCTGCGTGCCCAATTCTTTACCCTTGAAAAATAAAGATATTCATTCAAAAGATATTCATTATATACAATATCAATAACGACAATAAAACAGACCTAAACACATACGCTAGCAATTTTTCTGTCTGTGATTTGTCAACAGCTAAATTAATGCCAGTTTATCGACATCTTCTGGCGCACAGAATATTCCCACACACGTGTAAGGGGAAAAAGTTTCCTAGAGACATGAAAACATCTAGCAATTTCAAATACATGAAAATAAAAACCCCAACAGTTTTAGATGTTTTTCGAGATAACAAACTACATTAAACTCTTTCTGGAAATACATAATGCTTGCATTAGTTTCTGGAGAATGAACTACATTTAGCTGCTGGAAGTCGCTTTAAGGAAAAAAAATCGTATACTGGTCGTTTCTTGAACAAAACAGAGAAACTTTTTGCATTCAAAACATATGAGAGAGAGAAGTGTTTCAGCGTCGTCTCCAGGACGCGAATAGAAAAACTCAGGCTATATCTGTGGACATGGATATATTTCGCAATTTTTCGGGGCATTAAATGCCTCTAGCTGTTTCCACGCACAGCAAGAAAAAAAAAACAAGTTTCGTAGTTCCTAATAAATACTGCTTCTTCTAGGCATGAAACATTTCTTTAAGTATGAAAAAAGTATTTCTACTGCTGTTTCTTCAGGCAAAAGATATGAAACAAAAACTGTCAGCAAGATGTTCTCACTAAGAACTTAGTAGCCGGTGCAGTGAAGATGCGGAAGCAAAAGCATAGAATGGAACTGGGTATGGATTACGATGACCAGCTTTAAGACCCAGAATGGAACTGGGTATGGATTACGATGGCCAGCTTTAAGACCCAGAATGGAACTGGGTATGTATTACGATGGCCAGCTTTAAGACCCAGAATGGAACTGGGTATGTATTACGATGGCCAGCTTTAAGACCCAGAATGGAACTGGGTATGTATTACGATGGCCAGCTTTAAGACCCAGAATGGAACTGGGTATGTATTACGATGGCCAGCTTTAAGACCCAGAATGGAACCTAAAAGCAGGCTTTTTTAGTAGGCGGTGCCACTATGATGACTTCGACCTTTCCTGTCCCGCTAGCCAGGTTTAGTCTGTTACTACTGGCGCTGTGGAAGGGGATGGGGGAAGAGAAGGAATTTGGCCAGTTCTGGTTTTCTTGGCCTGATGATTGTACCATAACACTGGTCATAGGAAATGGTTCACATATCTCACACTGCTTGTTTCTAGCAGCCCGTCTCTACGTGTGATACCATTCCGTTTTCGGACACATTTCACGAATGCTTGGAAATATGCAACTTCATGGCAGCTGATGCCTTCGTGAAGAGTGGTGGAATTCTGCTAAGAAAAGTCTGAAATCGCTGACAATCCATCCTAACAAATCTGGTGGAAATTTATGCACTGCCACGCCCTTTTACCAGTTACAGCGCAATACAAGCACATGTGCTATTATTATCAACCAAGTGAAATCAAAGGGAAGTTTCAGAAACAGCACAAAAGGAAAGTTATAACAGAGCTAGTTCTCACATTTCTTTTTGCTCGCTACTACAAAATTGTATACTAAACTGTGATTACAGCTTTGTATTATGAAGCCCACAATTAAAGATCGAAGGAAAGGAGGTGGGGTGGAGAGAGGCAGAACGCCAGTAAGTCAAACAGGAACGCACACACTCTGCTTTAGTGCGTTGCTTAGGGACCAAGATCCGAACGCATACTTCAAGCCTAGACGGTAGTGTCGATAAAAGGGGCCCAAAACTACACGTTTCTCTGTATCAAATACAAGACAGCTTAGGGGAAGAAAAAAAAAAAGCTAAAGGAAAAATTGCGTTGCTGGGCGCTGCGCCAACTCTAGGCTAGGAAAATATGGTCGTTTATTAATGGCCTCGTTTCCATACCGTTCAATCTGCCTCAAATTCGCCTTCAACGTCCTTTTCCCCCTTAAAATATACTAGGCTCGCAGGTTAATACGCAGGTCGCTCGCTGACGCGCATGGCTGATTTTGTGGTGAATATATAGGTTTTCCTTTAATAAATTTGAACGCACACATAAAATAAATACATATGTACGTGTATGCAGGAAACTCTCTAATGTAGAGAGCTGAACAACACAACTCCTTCAGATCATCAGAGGAAGTACCCCCCCCCCTTTCCTCAAATTGTTTTGGTCCTGTTAAACTACTGACACTCTGGGGGGGGGGGGGGCTCTGGGTAATGATTTCCGGAGATCCTGTGAGTTGCTTTTCTGTCCCGTAAAGGAACTGAACCCACGATCAAATGTGAGAAGGGACCAATTTGCTTAGGGCACTGCACTTCGAAGTGCATCTTAACGATTTAGCTAAGGAAGACCGGTATCGGTTGTGACAAACGAAATTATTTCAATTTCCAATGCTTGTTTCGCATGCTCTACAGCCACCACGAGGCCCTCTTTGCTGTTTCTGAAAGGCTTTTCAATGTCATTGCCCTTGCTTGTCCATTTATGCCCAGTTGCTTACATAGGTCGTATGCTGATGTTGCTAAGAATTCTCTCGCTCCCACTTCTACAGCTATCACTTTTGCCTTGACCCCTGCCCCCTGCCTTAGCTGTTTGACCAGATCATTGTACTTCTCACATTTGAATGAATGCTGCTCCTCTATTCTTGTTTCGTATGGAACCCTAAGCTCGATCATTATTAGTTCCTGTTTTGCTGTTGAGGAATGTCAGGTCGTATTCCTGTATTTCTGATGGCAGTCAGGTTATTCTTTTCTTCCCGGTAGCTCTGCTATCACATCCCAGTCGTTTACATCATCTAACAGTGATGGTAAGGGAATGTCCCTGATTTCAATATTCGATGGCGTACCAGCGCCTATGAAGTACGTAGGTGGGACCTCAAGTCTTTTGCTGTTGCTTGCTTTATTTTTTGCCCCGTCTACAATGCCTACTAGTTCCTGCAGCACTCTATTGTGCCGCCAGGAGAAGAGTCCTTGGGCTAATGATACTCTGCATGCTGACAACACGTGCTCCAGTGTATGCCTTTCGTTGCAGAGAGGACACTTTGGTCTTCTGATGCATCCCATTTTTGTAGGCTGATGCCTGTAGGCAGAAGGTCATAAGTAGATAAAGCTGGTGCCATTTTCCAGATGTCATTCCATGCTAGTGATCTCTGCAGGACTATATATTAATTATATATTAACAGGCAAAGGTAGCATTCTAGAAAATGAAAACTATTTTGTGCAGTCCATCTTTGGGAATAGATACTGGGAAATGAGTCTTGAAATGCCAGTATTATTTTATAGAAGCGAACCGTGGGAAACAACTACAGCATTAGAGGCAACTGAAATATGGTTCCTACGAAGGATGATAAGAATGACATAAGCAGATAAAATAAGACATGAGGAATGTCTAAAAATGGCCAATGAGAAACGAACATTAATGAACACTCTACAGAGGAGACAGTCTATGTTCAATGGCCAAGGAGGAGTCGAAAATATCGTGACAACAGGGAAAATGGAGGGCAGGAAAGGAAGGGTAAGACATGGACGGAAAATCTTAGATAGCTTAGCAAAATGGCAAGGGAGAAGCACAACAACAGAACTTATGGGGTTTGGTCTCTCTCTCTCCATTGGTCATTCTTGATGCACACCAAAGATTCTTATTTCAGGATCCGAGCTGTTGTGCTATATGAGCGAAGGTCGTCTCTTCACCAGTGAACCCTGATCCTATTTGCAGTCCCACTGCTTCAAGATCACCGGTTCTACGCCAAAAATTAGCTGTATTTCAGGCATACTGAAGCTTCTTGAGTTCTCAATAGTGGTCCGAATGTGTGGATATTAATGCAATAAAATATGAATGCGTGTATACTTTGCGTTGTGTATGTGTGACAGAGAAATGACTAAGGCACAATATGGATTATATATTACCTGTACATGACCGATGCCATGGAATTAAGCCAGATCAATATTATACACTTTTTCTTTAATAAAGTTATTTGTCATCCCCATGATCTATATCTGCGAGGCAACCAAACCTCAGATACAAATATATCTACAAGCCATCAAACCAAGATTTTTTTTCTATCAGCCACGACAGGATCTAGGAAGAATTAGAGACGCATTTGAGAAGGAAGCGAGGGCCATATCTGAAAACAAAAGATGCAGGCACACATGGAATGGTCCTTGCAACGCAAGCTTTGCCTGGTGTTACTATGATCAATTATGCAAATTCAGAATTGGTGGAATCAGCCATGAGAAGAGCATTTCTGCAAGAAGATGGTGGGAAAAACCCACAAAAATATATACCAGCTACAAAACCGTCTTCTAAGACTTACAGTAAAGCAGAACAGCTTAACTGTCCAGCTTCATTCTGTCTTCAATCGAATTCTCAACCGACGTCCAGCAAAGCATGTTTCTCATCTGCATATTTTACATATCGCTTCTGAACAAGTGCAACAATGAATGAAATGTATAAAAGGAGGCCAAAGAATGAAAGAGAGAGAGACAGAATGAAAAAAAAAATGAGGTCTAGAACGCATGGTTCTACTTTGAGATATCCAATCAGATATTTATAACGATTATGCTCGCCAAGAAATCGCCTAACAACTGGATGAAGGCAGGTGAAAGTTTCCTGCAGCTCACGTACAGACACACACGACCATGCTTCTTTGATCTGAACAAGTAAATGCTGATGGCTGCCAGGTAAACCCTCATCACTTGTGGAAGTAACTAGAACATATGAACGCGAAGATGGTCATCAAAGAACCAACTCGCAGCGCAAGATCAAACCCTGCCTGCAGTCAGCGCGTCAGCTAAATAGACAAGTAGTTGCATGCGTGTTCTCCAGAGTGGATGAGTCAGATGAAAAGTCTGCTTAAATCTGCTCCAGGAATATAAGGAAGTCCTGGGTGCTTTATTCTAACCCCAAATGATTGTGCTATACACAACTACGACAGCATCAACAGACAAGAACTTGCACGTTGACAGGACCGAGTGTGAGTCTATGTGCGTGTGTGTGTGTATGTGACTGAGTGGATAAATGTTTGGTAAGGAGACGTAGGAAAACAAAGATAATAAATAATTTTGCCTTGAAGGCTGTGGTTTTAGGGGTTAAAAAAAAGATGTAAGAGGGGATGGTGGGGCTGCTGAGGAATTTTTTTTAAAAAACCCGCACTGAATTCAAATATTTTCTCTCTAAAAACTGAAAAGACTTTTTTGCACTGAAGCAACTGGTCCGTTTACATTTTGTAGTTATACAGTTCTGCCGCACAAACTAAAAAGAAACGAAATGAAAAAGCACAAAAATTTGAGGCTTGGGGTGGGGTGGGGTGTTGGGGCAGGGGAGCAACATCTCGAGAAAATAACTTTAAACAGGTAAGTTACGTTGAGGTTTATTGGCATTTGCACACGGTGGCTCGCCTCAATGATTTTCGCATATTAACAAGGGTCTCCACTAAATAGTTACCTGGCAACGCCATAACACACAAACACACAACACCAGGGTCTGAAATTCGAGCGGTCCAAAAGAGAAAGAAAGAGAGGATTTTCTTCTATAACTCGGTCCTGCCCGTGCATGCCATCGCATGGTCAGGTTCTCATGACTACATTTTCTCTAATTATGACTTCCCTTAAAAAAAATGTTTAGTTTCTTTTTTTTTCTATATAAACAAAAACCATCAGATCACATCAGAATCACCTTTTTATGGTATTTTCCAATAAATTACGGCTGTTTTATATGGCCTCTTTTGACAGACACCACCTACGTTCCTTTTAAAATGCGTTCATGATGCATTCAGAAGCATACGAATCTACAAAAAACCGCACCAATTGAAATTTCATTCAATTATACATTTTTTTTTTCAAATCTCTCGCTATTAAAGTTTCTGAAGGCCGTTTTAAAAAAAACAAACTTTTAGCAGGTATCTATTCAAGCACCATAAGTTTGCCTATGTTCGCAGCGTTGGTTTTCATAACGATGTATCAGCATAACTAACTTTAATGTAAAAGGTATCACGCAAGTTCATAGAGGTTTCAAGCTATTTCTTCTTTTTTTTTCCTTCCTGCCTTAAGTTCTCCGTGTCTATGGGTGTGTGTGTGTGTTTTCTTTTGTAATTTCTGGCGCAAATCGTGTGATACAGGTACAAGCTATAGGATACACTGATGATCACTGGTTACACTCTCTGCAACTGAATTCTTCTCAGATGTCTGTAAATCAACTATGATGCAGAACATCACAACTCATCGTGTTACTTTTTCTTTATATTCTTTCTGTTTCCAGTTCTGGCTTCCTTAAGTTTCCAACTGATCACTTGTTTATGTTCTTGCACAGTTATTTGTACAAAGCTGGCCCTCACTATGCAGTTAAGAGATCTCTTCAGTCTGTGTTTTACCTCTATTCTTTGGTTGTGCTATGTGCTCTACTTGGACAAAGAATATATAAGTGATCCATATTTCTGATCCATATTCTGAGCCTTCTAGATGTATCTACTTTTTTGTACGGACTGTCTTTTCCGACATAAGAAGTACAAGAAGACTGGAACAGCCGAAACGTGGTTCTGAAGAAGAATGGTGAAGGTACCCTAGTCAGCGAGGAAATCGACAGAGGCACAAGAAAAGAGGAACATGATAATAAACATCAGAAAACGACAATCCAAAATTTGTGGGGCATGTTTGGAGGAGAGGCAGGCTAGAGCACCTGATTGAAGGTAGATGAGACGGAGCTAGACAGAGAGAAAAGATGTTTAATGGTTTAGAATCCTGGCACGGGAAATACTAAGTGATTAGCTTGTTGAGATGCACAAAGGGACTGAGGGTTATGGAAGCACACGATATCCTACGCATGTCGGCAGCAACCCTGAAAAAGAGAAAGATTTCCGAAGACTTTTTTTCAGTTGTAGCGTGTTGCTGGATCCGGACTATAGAAATGCTTCAGACACAGGAAGGTCGGGAACAAAATCTTCACACATCAAAGTGGGAATGAGTGAAGATGACTTTGGAAGACGATTAGTTATTATCCTGCCTTCACCCATGTGCACCTACCAAGAAACTTCATTATAACGACAGAAAGATGCATTCTTTATTGGGACAGAGGTCGCCGAGTAGTTCGCTTCTTAGCACACTTCAATGAATTACGTATATATACATGTATAATGCCATTTAACTAACACTAGCCTGAGGTATCGTAATTTCACTCGGATGGAGATTATAAACCAGTCAACTAAGTAGAGGTTAATTACGGCTACTTGATGTCTTTTATATGGGATTTTCAAAGATCTCCAAAAAATCAAGATTTCTGTTTTTTAATCAAAGATCTTCAAGGATGATTGTCTATGTGTGTGAGAGGGGATCTGTAGGTTTCCTCTCCTGGAAGAAAAAAACAAACAAAAGAAAGGAGGAAGAAAGGGAGCAGTTCTCCATAATGGGAGAAAAAAAAAGACATAACTTCATAAAATCATGACACTGTCACAGTAAAGCTACATAACCCCCAGACAGGAGGTGAAATATCCATTTCTGAAACAAAGAAGTTAAATGGAGTACTGTTTATAAAAATCCACATCTTCCTTTTCTCCAAAAAAAAAAAAAGAGAATGTATACATACACGAAACCACCTTGTTGAATGCTATCGCTGTTTTTTTATTTTAATGACATAACACAGCAGCACATGATAGTTGTGTCTTAAGATATCCACCACCAACATCTGAATATCGGTGGCAGAAGACGAAGTATTGAAAAAAAAAATACAACAAATCTTTTGTTGCGACATCCGCAATTCTAGGGGAAAGCACCTTCCATCCAGGAAGCACAACAGTAAGGGCCGAGATTTTGTGTTTTTCCCTGCCAAGAGAAAGATGTGACTTTACCTGCAGTTTCATCGAATCAGGAAGTTGCTGAGACGGAACACGTACGACTGATCTACTGATCATAAAGAAGAATAACAAAGCGTCAGGTTAAGCTCAAACTACGAGCATTCAAGCGCTTCTACAGTTACGGGTTTTTATATTGAAATAAATAAATAACAGTGGAAAAAACTCTAAGAAACCTAACAGAGAAGAATGATAATAAAAATTCTAAAGAAGGGCTGTGATAAAACAGTGATACCTGAAGTGGTGTGTATTTTCCGTCTGCGCCAAGCAGTATGGATACATTAATAGCTAGAACTGAAGTTGGTACGGACAAAATCTCAAGAGAATATGCAGAAAAGGATGATCCAGTAAACAGCATAATTCTATATCAGACTACTTTAGAGTTTAATCCAGCACTTGAAACTTGGCTGATCACGAATAGTCTCCAACAGCATGCACCAACCAGTTCATGCAACGCACCGCTGGAAGAGCATTTCCAACAAAAACCATCAATACACTATTAATTCATTATTAAGTTAGGCACCAAAGATAAAACAATAGTTTCTTCCACGTAAAATCATAATTCAGTAAGCACACATTTCGTACATTTTGTCTATAGGACGCCTAGCAGAGAACAGTATGTTAGACAGCCAGTAGCTGCAAGAATAAAGATGACGAAGATTATGATGTTGCTTACAAATAAAAAAAGGGTTATTATGATTTTCATATAAGCATTAATCAGGCGTCGGTGGGCAGACCAAACAGTTCTGTCAATGAAAACGCTCCATCGCTGGAGAGACCAGACAGTTATGTCAATGAAAACGCTCCATCGCTGGACAGACCAGACAGTTATGTCAATGAAAACGCTCCATCGCTGGAGAGACCAGACAGTTATGTCAATGAAAACGCTCCATCGCTGGAGAGACCAGACAGTTATGTCAATGAAAACGCTCTATCGCTGGACAGACCAGACAGTTATGTTAATGAAAACGCTCCATCGCTGGACAGACCAGACAGTTATGTTAATGAAAAATGCTCCGTCGCTGGACAGACCAGACAGTTATGTTAATGAAAACGCTCCATCGCTGGACAGACCAGACAGTTATGTTAATGAAAAATGCTCCGTCGCTGGACAGACCAGACAGTTATGTTAATGAAAAATGCTCCCTCGCTGGACAGACCAGACTGTTAATGAAAAACGCTCCGTCGCTGGACAGACCAGACAGTGATGTCAATTAAAAAACAATGCTCCGTCGCTGGACAGACCAGACAGTTATATTAATGAAAAACGCTCCGTCGCTGGACAGACCAGACAGTTATGTCAGTGAAAACGCTCCGTCGCTGGACAGACCAGACAGTGATGTTAATGAAAAACGCTCCGTCGCTGGACAGACCAGACAGTGATGTCAATAAAAAAAAAAACGCTCCGTCGCTCGACAGACCAGACAGTTATGTTAATGAAAAACGCTCCGTCGCTGGACAGACCAGACAGTAATGTCAATTAAAAAAAAACGCTCCGTCGCTGGACAGACCAGACAGTAATGTCAATAAAAAAAAAAAAACGCTCCATCGCTGGACAGACCAGACAGTAATGTCAATAAAAAAAAAAACGCTCCGTCGCTGGACAGACCAGACAGTAATGTCAATAAAAAAAAAAACGCTCCGTCGCTGGACAGACCAGACAGTAATGTCAATAAAAAAAAAAAACGCTCCGTCGCTGGACAGACCAGACAGTAATGTCAATAAAAAAAAAAACGCTCCGTCGCTGGACAGACCAGACAGTAATGTCAGTTAAAACTGAATTATCTCAAGCGAAGTCTCACAACGAAATAAATGACAACTTCTAGTTTTCTCCACTAAACACATAACTTCTGCGGGTCTTCAGAGTATCAAAGTTTGTCTTTTGTATGATTCGTTCATAAAGCTAACTAGTGAATAGCTTCAAGTTGTCACCATTAATGTCTCCATTTATCAACAGCAACGACTGCTACGTCCTGGCTGGTGAAATTTACGATTCTCCGCACTCCAGTCCTCCGAATGCCCAGTATAGTATGAATCCATGATGTTGACTGACAGTCATAACACTAATGCTGAAGAAGTGAACCAAGCAAAAAAAAAAAAAAACCCAAATACTACATACATCAACAACAGCGAGCAAGCCACGAGCATATGATCAGATCTCAAGAGTCTTTAGATAACAGAAGGCAAAAATCTGAAAATTTCTAATCTAAACATCTGAGATTAACTCGTAGAATTAGCTGACTTGATGTCATCAGCTATCCACGGTTTGGAAGTCTGACAAGCAGTGTCCCTTGCTGAAATCCCAGTGCTGATTCAAACAATATCCACCTCCAAACCTGGATAAGTAAACATGTTCTATTATATTTTCTATTTTATGTGACCTTGTGTCTGACCAATCTGTAATCTGAGACTGGCATTCCAGCACTCCGGGCATTCCCATGTGTGCCGCCTTCCGCTCCAACAGCCACTAAAGAGAGCGCCTGCTGATGGATCCAGTACGCACTGGTTATGCCCGCTAAACCACTTCGTTCGGAAAAAACATCTTCCCCCAGTTCGATCACCCTTCTGACGTGATTACTGTCATTCAATCCGATGTCATACTTCATTCGCAGCCTGCCAAAGGTGACTCTTGTAATATATTCCATTTTTAGGAAAAAATATATTTCCATTTTTAGGGGACCCTGAATTGATGCCATGCTCGCTAGCCTGTCTGCTTTCTCACTGCCTTTTACTCCCTCATGACCGTGATAACAGCCCTCTATAAGCTGGATTTTCTATAAGCTGGATCCACTCCCTGCGGAAGAAATGCCTCTCGATTCTCAGAGACATGTGATCAATCGTTACTAACAACTTCAGCTTAGTCTTATTCAACTGCTGATATATGCACATGATAATCACTTGACTGCTCATTTTTTTTTCCCTCTCCCTTGAAATAATCAGCAAAGACCAGTCGCTCAGTTATTTCACGTACGTCTTCATTCTACCTTATGCGACTTCCTCCATTTCGGCACACCCAGGCCGCTCTTTCTTGAGGACAATAAACAAGAAAATAAGAAAGGCAACTGGTATGAAAACACAAGCTATACGTAACAAATACATGATAACGGTGCCGCTGACACGCGAGGGAAGACAACTGAAACCCGCGGGACTAAAAATGAAAGTCAACAACAGCGAAACAATGGCAATAAATAGACTAAATAATGTATTAAAGCTGAGCAAGCACAACGGAAGCAGGATCTAAATATACTTGTATCTTCATCATGAGTGGCGTAAAGAAGAAGAAAAGAGTCCTAATGTGGTATTTAAATCATATTAAACAGTGTGAAGATCACTAGTGGTATTCTATATATCTAATATCATTTATAATATTCCTAACATCCTATATACTCTATTATCAGTTATTTGCATGTCCCTTGCGGAACTGTGCCTCCCTAACAGCACTCCTGTAGGCCTCTCGGTTGTAAGCAAGATGCCCTGCTGCTGATGCATCCGTTTGCTGATCATCAACGATGTCTTGCACCCATCTTCGCCTTGGTCTTCCTTTTTTTCTTTTTCCCATGATGTACTCTCCCAAGACTGTCTTCTCTAATTTCTCATGAGGTTTAATGTGTCCAAAATATTTAAGTTTTCTCTGTTTCATCTTCTTTACTAGCCAACCTTCTTCAATATGAAGTTCTTGTAGTATGGATACGAGGGGCGTTCAGAAAGTAATGCACCACATCGTTTTTCTCAGGAGCTGTTTATTAAAAAAAGCATGAAATTTATACACATTATACGTGGATATGTCATGTAAACTATTATTCAACATAATCCCCATAAACTTGTACGGCTTTACGCCAGCGCGAAACATGTGCACGTATTCCTAGCCCGTACCAGATTTTCTCGTGATTATGTAGCCATTTCTTCCCTGCATGAGTCACGTATTCATCATCTTCAAATCTTACCCCTTGGAGTGCATCTTTAAGTGGATCAAACAGATGGAAATCAGAGGGTGCCAAATCGGGACTATAGGGTGGATGGGGTGGCACAGTCCAACCCAATTTAGTGACTGCTTCCCGTGTTGCCAGACTAGAGTGAGGGCGCGCATTGTCGTGAAGGAGAAGCAGGTCTGCTGGATTCTTGTGCGGCCGAACTCTGTGAAAACGCTGACAGAGTTTTTTTCAATGTCTTAATGTAAGCTTGCGAATTGATTATCTCTCCTCTTGGAATAACATCCACAAGAATCACACCTTCAATGATCATGACCTTTCCAGCTGAAGGAGTTGTCTTGAATTTCTTGTTTTCTGTCTATGATTTCTGAAGAACTCTTCTGTAGCATTTACATTCAAAGATGTTTCTCAGCTGTTTTGTTTATACTCTATATAGGCTGGTTAAATAATGGAGATACAATGATGGAAATTAAAATGAGAACATCTATCACTATTCAAAAAGTAAAACAACTAAATAAACTGTGGACTGGAACAGACAGAACTACAAAAATAAGATTTTTAAGGGCATGCATCTTTCCCATCGCAACATATGCACTGTGAGACCTGGACACTTAACAAAACAGCGAGAAACACTGCCTCTGAATGTAAATGCTACAGAAGAGTTCTTCAGATATCATGGACACAAAAAAATAAAAATATACCCATATTACAAGAACTTCATATTGAAGAAGGTTGGAAGAGGATTAAACAGAGAAAACTTAAATATTTTGGACACATTAAGCATCATGATAACGTAGATAAGACCGTATTGGAAAGGCACATAATGGGAAAAAGAAAGAGAGGAAGACTAAGGCGAAGATGGCTGCAACTATATCGTTGATGATATGCAAATGGATGCACCAGCATCAGGGCATCTTGCTTACAACCGAAAGGCCTATAGGAGAGCTGTTAGGGAGCCAAAGTGCCGCAAGAGAAATGCAAATGACTGACTGATTGAGGCTGGTTAAAAAAAGGACAAGGGCTTCCCACGGGTAAGTATAAAGAAAAGTTTTAAAAATTCCACTTACGGCTATTTCAGTTTAGTTACTATCATGGAATGGGAAAGTTTCTTGCATGCACCAGCCAGCCACCAAATCACATCAAACAGGCGGAACACATTGGCACATGCAGGCTGGCAATTTGGCCCGTGAGAAGGCACGGAATTCAGCAAATCAAACCCAAATTGGCCAGTTATCTCAGCACAAGTCTCAAAACCCTTTATATCTGACCGGCAGTCTCATTTCCCCCCGCATGACCAAACTGCCGGCTAAATGGTGTCCCTTCACGGCCTCTCTCACCCACGTCAAATCCTACAAGTTAATATTCACCTCATCCCGCCCTTCTTATAAACAACGGTTACAGTTAATGATTTCGCTGGCTACAGCGGCAATTTCCAGGCATCATTTTCTTATCCGCCTGCTTTTTACGTTTATTAAAAGATCAGTACTTTTCCGCTGAGAAAACACTTGCAGATAATTGAATGTAAACAAGGCCATGCTGCAATGCCAGGAATGGTAATACGGTTTTGTTTCCTGGTGAACGCTGGTACTATTTTCTTCTCCCAGACCTGGCTGACATTCATAATAGTAGAAACATGCTTTTACTTGGCCAAACAAAGCGGAGAGATGACTCGATCTTTTCGCGCTTCAGTCACATTCACAAGACATAGTCTGTGAGTCTGTTGACGAGTATATGAAGAACTAAGAGTGAAAATTTTACAAGGTGTCGAGAGATTTTTTTACAGAAATGGTGGCGCACAGGAAGATAACCACAAAGAGAGTATCATTTGCAGTCTTAACTGACGGACAGCTGCCGTCTTGCATCTTGTGCAAATGCTCTGTTATGTACAACTGCACGGACTGACACCTGTTCTGATAATAGGTATAGGCTGTTTTCTGACACTTCCGCTTCTCTCTCTATGTCTCCACTATTCCAAGCAGTAAATATCGACGAAGCCCGTCCGATGTGTGCTTGTAATTACATAAAGAATCAAAATATACAACATATGATCTCTGAGTATTCATAACCCTCGCAAATAAAATTAACGGCAGAGAAAATATTATAATTTGCAAAAATCCTTAGGCAGGAATCGCACAAAAGAAATCATCATTATCTTGTGCCGTCTCCCAACGGAAGGTTGGCTGCAATGAATCTCCAGTCTACTCTTCTTCGTGCCTTGGCAGTGCAATCGGCCAAGATGGTTCAAGGTCCATCTCTTGATGCTATTCCCTTCATCTATGTCGTTGTCGTCCTCTTGTTCTCTTTCCATCAAGAAGGCTTCGATATACTATTATATCTCTTGACATGCCCAAATTATCTTAGTTGTCTTTTTAAGATTTTCAATATTTCTCTATTGACTTCTAGTCGGTTCAGCTTTAGAAAGAAAACAAAACAAAAAGAAAGAAATATCCCGTTTTACATGCTAACCAAGTACGGGAAAACTGGCAAGTAAATTCTAAAATAAAGCATTTCTTCCACGTTCATGGCAGTGTAATAAAGCTTATCCAGTGGCTGTTTAAGCATATCAGTTTTTCTAACAGTGATCAAGAATTATAGTTTTCACACAGCGTGCAAAAAAAAACTGAGATAAACGATATTTGCAAAACTTTCATGAGAAATTTTTCCGTCAGCCACGAGGACTGGGGAAATACTGGCGAAAGGGCAGCAAAATCGTTGTGATATCTGAGAAAATATTGACAGCATCATCAAAATGATGCTTAGCAGCTGCCAATAAGCATTGACATCTACCTGCCTGCCAATACTGTTGTTGTCTTCCATAAAAAAAAATTTGCAAACGTTCTATATTTTTTCACATACCTACTAACTAGAACATAATCTTTCTGAATGTTAATGCTGTGTACCGTGTTTGTGTACATACAGTGCTTATCTGGCTTCAAACTTCCCCGAATATGTGAAAGGATTTTAGAAAGCTGGAAAGAAATGACTCTAGGAAAAAAAAAACTCACTTGTTCTGGATACATGTTCTGTGGAATCAGCGCTGACATTTCTTCGGAATGCACCGCCTTTGATGGACCTGCTCTTGGAACTCTTTGCCGTCTGGCTCTCAGCATCCTCCTCTTTGACCAATGGCATTATGTACGATCTATCGTCAACGTCAGGAAACTCATTCAGCTTCTCAGTTTGGAGGTTGTTTAAAATTACGCTCTTGGTGTCCTGCCCTTCAAATCCATAGATTTCTAGCAATTCTTTCATTGTGTTATTTGCAAAATCCACTAACACTTTGGAATCGGCTGTTTCCAAAGCAGGGCTTCTGCTTGTAGGTACTTTACTGTCACTGTAAGGTTTCTTTGCTACTTCATCGTCAATTTTTTCACTTATAATGCTGTTTGTTGCAACTGGTTTTACGACAGACTGACTTATTTCACTGTTAACAGAATTTACACAACTCTCATGAACACTGATTTTGTTTCTGGATGCCTCATTAGCTAATGTTGAATGGTTGTTGGAATTTCCCAATGAAAGGTCCAAAGGCAAGGATGGATTTGAAGGCGATGACATAAAATGATTCGAGACAGTGCTTTCATTGCTCTTTGGAGATTTCACTAATTCCAGGGGTCTTTCCAATGAATCTGGATTAGAAATAAAATCACCGTTTCGTTCTTCTGGATTTACACAATCAGGATTTCCAAACTGCAGTTCTTGCTCCGTGATGTGATCAGTGTAAAGTCTACCGCTGATCTGCTTCTGGGGCTTGGCAGACTTTCGACTCTTTCTTCTCCCTGAGAGCTTCTGAGAGGCTGGTGTTGCTGTGTTCTCATTACGGTGCTGTTCAACATCTGCAGCTATTTCACTTGCATTTACTTCTGGAACTGCAGAACCACCATCCTGGTTACTTGATGTTATATTTGATATATCTGGATGCTTGTAGCTGTCTGGGAACAAGTCACTTTCTAGATACTGTGAGCTTCCAGCATTCTCTGTGTTAATTTCAGGCTCTGAGTTATCAAAAATATATCCCTTTCTATCAGGTTTATTTCTCTCATTACTAAGGAGGCTATCTCCTCTGATAAGACTTCTTGCAAAATCTATACCAGCTGGAGTGAGGGATAACCTGCTCTTGCTTCCATCTTCAGCATTTACTGATGCCTGAGCAGATGATACTGATGGCAAAAAAGATGAAGGGCATGGTACAGATGATGATGGTACAATACCATTTGACAGGGTGCCTTCATGTATTTTATGCACTGCAATGTCTTCACCTAAGGAAATGCCCTGAGTTGATGTTACAGAAGAATTTGCTGGATAATCTACTGCAAAAGCTCTGCCATTACCACAATTAATATCACTCTGATTAACATCTGGCACATCATCTCTTTGCTCATTAGAGGATTTCATATACTGTGGTGAAATGGAGCACTGTGATGATGAAAAATCAGGTGTTGATAATAATGCTGCTGTGGAAGATGATGATGAAGATGACTGTGGACAAACCATCAACAGTGAGTTTGCCTCATATTTAACTGTTGATTCTGGACTGGTATATGACTGTACCACTGAAGAGCGTACTGGAATGTAGCTGGCCTGACTTGCAGGAATGTCTTCGTTGCATAGAACTGGTTCAGCAGTGGTGGATGAGACAACAGAATCAGCATTAGCACTTGTAGAATCAGCAGTATGGAATGTTGTGGACTCAGTTGAGGAATCTATTTCGTTGTTGTAATCAGTTGCCTCTGCAACATTGTTGTTATTATGCTTGGTAATAATGCCATCTTTGATGCTGGGTTCAAAGGCAGCATCTACATTTTTACTTTGAATTTGGACCTTTTCAGAAATATCAGTATCCCTTTGCCCATTCTCAGATGCTTCATGAGGCAGCTTGTCTGCTGAGAATTTATCTAATTTAAAGCCCACATTCTCCTGACTCTTGTTAACAAGAGATTTCTTAGACCTCACTGGGTCATGGGCTGCTGCAGCTGCCCTAACCTCTTCAACAGCATTCTGAGCTCCAGCTGTCTCATCAGTGGAGCCTGCTGCGGGCTGTGATGTCTGCTGGGAAGATTTCAGGCGAGCACATATAGCGTCCAGTTTTCCCACAGAGGAAGCTGCCATGGTGTTCCATTACAGTTGTGAGTCTCTGAAAAAAAAATAAGTAAAAGCTAACTGGAAAACATTTTCTACAAGCAGTTTTATTTTACATGTTGTCTAGTTCTGTCACTGTGAACTTATTTATTTGCAGCTGACAGTGCAACAAAGCAAGGAATTATGTCAAGCTGTAAGTGGGACGCAAGGATGACACAAGAAACGGCCTTCTCAGTAAGGTTCAGCACATATGTCAATGCACATACTATGTGAGCTAGACTGAATCATGTGTCCAGGAGTATGGCACTGATATAGGACATGGTTTTAAGCTGCTAAAAATTTTTTGGCTTATGTTGGAGTATCATTTCTGCAGTATACTCCTTCCATATACATCTAATTAAAGTATGTGACAAAACATTTTGAATACTAGAAGGCATTTACTTCTCTTGCAAGAGGGTAAATTATGACATGGATCAACTCCTTTTTCCTGACAACCAAGCACTTACAGCCACATCAATGCTTTCTTTGAAAGACCTGCAGCAGAACGTGAATAACACAACAAGGGCATGTAAAAGCCACAATATGAAGATCAATGGTGAAAAAAATGGAAGTTATGACCATGAGGAGGGAAGAAATCTCAAAAAAGATCTTCCTGGATAACCAGTTCTTGAAACAATACTACGTAGCACAATATCATCCTCAGGGAAAATTGACGCTGGAACTGAGAACAGATGTAATCAGGTCACTGGACAAATGACATTTCTTCTGAAAAACAAATACATCACAACTGAGACAAAAACAGCACTGTACAACACAATTTTCCTCCCAGCTATATGCTATCAATGTCACACACGGTCACTAAAAGATAAAAAGAAAAGGAAACCCATCACAACAGAAATTAGATGTTTAAGAAGAATACTAAATGTGACAAGAGGAGACTAAATTACACCATTAGGACAAAGCTTGGAGTAACACTAGTAGTACACAACATTCAGAAGCAGCAAGTCAAATGGTTTGGCCACATTACACTACTACCGCCTGACGGATATATATATATATACACCACTAAAATATATATAAATATATATAATATATATATATAAATATATATAAATATAAATAATATATTTAATATCCCATTTTATGAAGCAAACTGTTGACCCATATCAAGAAGTCTATTTGTCCCCTCAACACTGAGATCTATATGAGGAAGGTGACAAGACATGGACCAATATTAATGTATAAAAAAAACTAGAAGATCCACCTAAGATACAGAAACTGAATGATTTGTTTTAATAAAAATGAATCTGTATGAAGCAGAATCATATGTAGCTGGTCTTTTTCCCAGTGATCAAGTCACTGTACTATTTCATCAAGAAAAGCATAGAAAAGTAAAGATTATCAAAACCTGTTCACAGTAATGCTGCTATAATTCCACACTCTATCTAACCAACTGTGATTATGAAGCATTATTACATTTCTTACATAAAAATCTATGTCCTGTAGCATTTGAATGTTGCAGGGGCATGATGTGTTAGTGCCTTCACATTTTCAGGCCCTTACAGCACCTGTCCTTGCTGCCTGTTTTCCTAGGAAAACCCCTGTTACCCTTTTTTTTTTTAGGCCAGTAGTCCGAGAAAAAACTCTGCCCCAGCGAAAAATCGAACCAGCGGTAGATGATTTCTTATATAAAACTTCAAATCTATTAAGCCATGAACTTATTTTTTTTTACTATGTGTAGTTTATCATTTAATGTTCCAATATCCCTATCAAGAGCTGAAATCATGGAAACATTACGTTATGTTATTTAACAGTTACAAAAAACGCAGTAGGTATTAACGTTTTCTTAACTTGTCTTAAAGTAAATATCTGGACCAAGATACAATAGGTCGCAGTATAATGAATACCATACAACTCATTCACAAGATACCGCTGTTTACTGGCAGTTCTTGTCTTGGTTTTGGACAATTATAACCCACTGATGGCTTATGTTTTAATAAATTGAAGGGAATCAACATGACAGTGTGTCCCATCTGACTTGTCTCATGAGACTCTTAGATTACTATTGACTTACACAAGCATTGTAGTCATAATTCTTTGGAATTAAAAAAAAAATTCTCTTCCTACAATTACATAAATCCAGTCTTCTCAGCTTTAGCTACAAAATAAATTCAGCCTTCTTAGCTTTATCTACATAAACCCAGTCTACCAAGGTTTAGTTACACATAAACCCAGTCTACCAAGGTTTAGTTACACATAAACCCAGCTCCCCGAGCTTTTGTTACATATAAATCCAGCCCCCTCCCCCCAAGCTTCAGTTATACACAAATCCAGCCTCTAAAGCTTTAGTCACACAAAAATCTAAGCTATTGTTACACATAACTCCAGCCTCTAAAGCTTTAGTTACACAAAAATCTAAGCTATTGTTACACATAACTCCAGCCCCTAAAGCTTTAGTTACACAAAAATCCAAACTTTTGTTACACATAACTCCAGCCCCTAAAGCTTTTGTTACACATAACTCCAGCCTCTAAAGCTTTAGTTACACAAAAATCTAAGCTATTGTTACACATAACTCCAGCCTCTAAAGCTTTAGTCACACAAAAATCTAAGCTATTGTTACACATAACTCCAGCCCCTAAAGCTTTAGTTACACAAAAATCCAAACTTTTGTTACACATAACTCCAGCCCCTAAAGCTTTTGTTACACATAACTCCAGCCTCTAAAGCTTTAGTTACACATAAATCCAGGCTATAAAGCTTTAGTAACACATAAATCCAAGCTTTTGTTACACATAAATCCAGGTCCACAGCTTGAACTACAGAATGGTCATCACATACTTTTTGCATAAGCTCTTCAAATAGAATTACGGCATGTATGGTGAATTTCAGAATTTGTCACAGGAAACCAAAAGATACGCCACACCAGGACTGGAAGAAAATATTTTTAAAAAGGAAAAGAAATGATTTAATTTTTAAAAAAAGTTTAAATATTGCTCCATTAGTGATTTTTAATGCAGCAGTAATTCTTCTTCTGGGGTAGATGGACACCCCCCTCCCCCCAGTCCTGGAGTCTAGGAAATAATTTTTCGGGGTCCACAGAGCAGCAAATGGACTGCTTTGATTTTAAAACAATTTACTACCATCTGGGTTCTGTTTACTGCTTTATTTTTAATCATAGCAGTTCTCAGGCCAGATGGGGGGAAAGGGGGGGGGGGGGTCCATGGTCAAAAAAGTTCAAGAACCACTGTATTACAGCAAGTGAATGTTTCAACCCAGCCTCCAATAGCTGGAAACTGGACATATGAAAGCACTCTGGCCAAGTGGGTGGGACTCCAGTGGCGAAACCCACTAAGGAAAAAAGTGCCACTGCAGCAGGGCCGGGAAATTTCCGATCCATCGCCTCCTTAATGTTCCGGAAAGTTACACAGTGAGATTAAATTACCATCGAGATCAATACAAATAAATTAAACTAAAATTTAATGGGTCCCCCCTCCTCTCCTTTTCAAGAGTTTTTATTTAGATAAAGTTTTGCACGCCTTCAGTAATCTCTTTCTGGCCTTTGTGGAAGGGAGATAAGACGAACAGTTCAGACATTATTGGCTGAAACGTGTATTAAATAAACAAGATGAAAAAGAAAAGAAAAGAAATAACTGAGATGATGGTCGTCGCTAAAATTCTGTGATGGCCCGGTAATAAACAGAGGAAGATCAATACTTTCAAAATCTTTTGTACGTCTCGGGATACGGGTGAGACAATCCTACCATCATCATCATCATCATCAATAAAAGCACAACCATCATCATCAATTAAGGACAAAATAACATACTGCTCGGTCGTGTATATTCGAAAACAAAAAAACAAAACAAAAACAAAAAAAATGATGAAGCTTAACTGTTGTTACTCCCCTTTATCTTTCACTAGGACCCTCGCCAACGGCTTGTGTCATGCGCCGCGCTTATTTTCATTTCAAAGGGGTTCATTCGTCCTTTTGCTGGCTATAACACAGACAAGCGCCTCTCTAACAACGTACACCTGTATAACAGGCCCGAACACGATACAAGTCTGAGAATTAATACAACCTCATTAATATGTTAACAAGCATTAAAGGAACACGCTTTCCTAACTTAACGTGGATCAATCCGCAAAAGGCGATACACCCAAGTCAGGGGGAACAAAAGCTGGGGACAAAAAAGTTTTAGGTCGATAATCAGGCGAGTTTCTGTTAAAAATAAATTTAATTATTTCTAGGCTGGTCAAAGAATAAAGCAGTCTATTTTTAAAATAACAATTGTTTGTATTTCTACTGAAGTCTGTCTTGTTTCATTGTCCGTCTAGGTATGTGTCTGCCTGTCTTGTTTCCTTGTCCGTCTAGGTATGTGTCTGCCTATCTTGTTTCCTTGTCCGTCTAGGTATGTGTCTGCCTGTCTTGTTTCCTTGTCTGTCTAGGTATATATTTGGTTTTCTTGTTTCCTTGCCCGTCTAGGTATATGTTTGCTTTTCTTGTTTCCTTGCCCGTCTAGGTACGTGTCTGCTTGTCTAATTTCCTTGCCCGTCTAGGTATGTGTCTGCTTCTCTTGTTTCCTTGCCCGTCTAGGTACGTGTCTGCTTGTCTAGTTTCCTTGTCCGTCTAGGCATGTGTCTGCTGGCTTTTGATGCGCTATGTTTGGTTGTTCTGTATGCCCTTGCGAGTCCTTTTGTATGCCCTTGCGAGTCCTTTTGTATGCCCTTGCGAGTCCTTTTGTATGCCCTTGCGAGTCCTTTTGTATGCCTGTGTGATTCTTCCTCTTTCTGTCTCTTGGTCTGCTTGCCTGATTCTGTCAACCGCTTATAACCTGGGAGCACAGCATCTGATCAGACGTCACGGCTTGAGAAGCATAGCCAGCCAAGACCCTACACATCTTTCTCCAAGTGCTCTCTACAAATAAAAGGGCGTGACGAACGAAGGAGGACTCGACGAGGTCTTCGCAGTGGTGGAGTTAATCACAATGTCATGATAATAAATTCATCATCATAATTAACAATAATCATAAACGGACAGAAGAACTGTGCACGCCTACCCTGCAATATCATTCAATACCACTGTATGTAGAACACTAAAGCTTACATCTCTTCAGCTCCTCTCAACAAATTAAATGTGCCCAAACTTCAATGGAACATTCTTTCTTGGCAGACAAACACACCAACACAAGTCAGTTAGTAATTCGCACGTCCCTTGTGGAACTTTGCCTCCCTAACAACTCTCCTGTAGGCCTCTCAGTTGTAAGCAAGATTCCCTGCTGCTGATGCATCCATTTCCAGATTAACAAAGATATCTTGCAGCCATCTTCGCCTTGGTCTTCCTCTCTTTCTTTTTCCCATTATGTACCCTTCCAAGGCGGACTTCTCTAGATTATGACGTGTCCAAAATATTTAAAATCCTCTTTATTAGCCAGCCTTCTTCAATATTAAGTTCTTATAGTATGGATATATTTGTTCTTTTCTGGTCCATGATATTTGAAGAACTCTTCTGTAGCATTTACATTCAAAGGCATTTATAAGTTTATTTAGCTGTTTTGTTAAATGTCCAGGTCTCACAGGCATATGTTGCCATGAGAAAGATGCATGCCCTTAAAAGTCTTATTTTTGAAGTTCTGTCTGTTCCTCTCCAAAGCTTCTTTAGTTGTTTTACTTTCTGAAGAGCGATAGATGTCCTCTTTTTAATTTCCCTCATTGTGTCTCTATTATTAGTTGGTAGTGATCCAAGATATTCAAAACTCTCCACCTGTTTCAATTTTTCCTCACTGATACATATTTCCGCTGCCTTATTTGTTTTCTCAGTTGTCAACACGAATATAAGAGACAATACTAGGTACAGACCTGTTCCAAGTGATGTGTGTCGTTCTATCACAAAACTCGTAATTCCCGGGGGGGGGGGGGAGGGGGGGACTCCGCATTTTATATCATAATCACAATATACCTAACACACACACACACCCAGAGAGTACCGTACACAGTCAACAGTTACACATACGTTTAAAAAAAACCTGAGATAATGAACAAATTTTTCAAGCAAGCCAGGTCTCTGTAGATAACACAAATATTTACAGAGTAATTAAACTCACAACGGCACTGAATTGATACAGCAGAGATATAATAAAATAAATAACGAACCCGAAATGGCCACGACCAAAAAACCCCCAAGCCAGCTAGGCTAAAGTACACAGAAACATTCAAGCACATTATTAAAAACAACACTGCCTCATTTTTATTTTAAAACATGAAACAGAGATTTGCTTAAGCTATAGCTCTCTCTCTCTCTCTCTCTCTCTCTCTCTTATTTCCTGTAACCTACCCTCGGTTTGTCCTCGATCACTTTACCTTATTCGTTACAGTTATTCGTGTCTGCGGCTACCATAGGAACCATAAAAAGGTCCACAAAACCCTTAGTTATTTTTAAACTACATTTGAGTAGAGACGCTTCTGTTACTTGGACTGTTTGCCTAGTGTGATCGTTGCTGTCTCTTGAGGGACAAGGAAAGTACTCATTTAACACTGCAAATATAGTTGCATTGGGCGCCGGAGTAGCGAAGTGGTTAGTGTACTCGTCTCTCACGCAAAAGTAGGTGGTTTGAATCCGGTCACAGACATCCCAGTGAGTCACCTAGTTGTAGAAATTGGTACCTGGATTATTCTGAAACTGGTGAGCTACATCATCTTCTAGTGTGATGTCTGCTCAAATGAACATTGGGGCACTTAACACTTGGTGCATATGAGATTACTTTATTATTTGTATTCCTTGTCTGAGTCATTTAGGCTGATTTCACAGTGAATGTTTTGTGATTCCTCTCTGTGTCTCTTGGTATGTTTGCCTGACTCTTCTTATTTATCCCAGCGCACTAACTTGAGTATGCCCAGCGCACTGGTGTACATCTTCCTTAGCAGAGATTGTAATAAAAGTGTCAAATACCCATCTATAAAGCAAATAGCTGAAGTGAAAAGTGTGCTAAGAACCGAGAGCGGGACCCAGTACTGCACTGACAACCGGTCTCACTGAACACCACGTTATTTCCAGGCTTGATGCTCATTACAGCCCTGCTAAAACTGCCCGGTGAGCCGAGCAATTAATTACAAATGTAGTCTTGAAAGAAGAACACCAGAAGTGATATAATCTGACCCAGTGTTTTGTAATGCTTGAAGAGAGAAATAAAAAAAAAATCGCTTGCGTCTATACTGAAATGGTGATATGGGTGAGCTGAACACTGGCATACACCACATCTACCGGGCTTCTTGAAACACCATGTTTCCTACGGATATTTCTTTTTGGTAAGGAAGGGAGAGAAGGAGGAAAGAGATATAATTTTAGTACATCTCATCATATACATTTAACTAAATGGAAATAATTTTCAGGAAACTTGTAGGTTGTTTTTGTTTTTTTTTGGTTGGTACACTTCTTCTCTGCAGTCTTTCTGCTACGCTCCTTTGAGTACTTTATTACGCTGGTCTCGTATACAATTCTACAGCTTGTCTATGTTTTCTTGGAACCTTGGATTAGTAACGAAAATAGACTAGCGAGGAGGGCAGCTCATATAAATTGGTTTGCTCACAATCAATGCAGGAAAAAATGGGCGAGAACTTCCAAAGTACTTGTTTGCATTCAGTACGGCAGTCTTTCGACTATCAAAATACCAGCTGAAGTTTCAATTCCCAGCGTATAAAACGCACGTGGTTTTCTGTGATACATGCTTACTGACAAAAATAAAATGTGTTGTATGCGCCAGTAAATAAGTATACAGCAAACCACTGACACCATGAGAATAAATGTATTTCCTATTTTATTATCAGACAAGAGTAAAAAAAAAAAAATGAAATAACTGATATAACAGTCAGGCATTAAGCAGATAACAAATAAATGATAGATCAAACAGACAACAATCGGACAACACAGATTTTACGGCAAAAAATCAATGGCACAGGAGGCCGATAATCAATAACTGATGGAACAAATCAGTCAAATTAAGACAAAGAACTGATATAATAACAATCAGACAGGCCGAAAAACTAAGAGCTGATGGAACAATCAATCAGACAACATGCAGACAGCTAAAAATAACACATGATGGAGCACATTTATCACAAACCGACAACAAAGAACTTACAAAGAACAAACACGCCACAAGCAAACAACAAACAACTGATAAAACAATATGGATAAATGCCTGGAAATGAACTGACTGGATCAAGCAAATAACACTGAAATCAAACAAACAACACTGAAATTCTATCTGACTTATTTAAAAAAAGCACTCGTGACTTTTCAGTTTCTTGTATTTTGACAAATTGAAGATCATACTGGACCGGATATTATGGACGAGAATTCTAGTGATACCGCGGGGATAACAACAGAAAACTGACCAAAACAACAACATAACAGCTTACATAAACTGTGGCTGAATGCAGACTGGCTGTTAGAATAGATTCAGCTCATGATCAGCAGACACTACTGGTTAAAATGAACAGAAGTTCTTCCTGATTTCATCATCATCATCATCATCAGTGCCGTTATTCAGCTCGACATCAGAGCGCCTCGTCACATCTACTACCATTTCATCCTAACCCCTCATAGTGAAGTGACTGCAAAAGTTCTACAACCGTTATCTTCTCTGGACATGTCCTGGAAATTCTGATCAATCTTTTCTCTGGAAATATTAATTACAATCATCTGTGTGTATCCCCCCCCCCCCGGAACTTCGTTTATTCTGATTGCCCAGCTCATAACTAATGTCTTTCTCTAGTACCACATGTCTATAACATCAAAGATGTCCATGTCTTACATATGAGTGCTTCAGTCATTTGTCTCCCTAACAGCTCTCTGTAGGCCTCTCAGTTGTAAGTAAGATGCCCTGCTGCTGATGCATCCATTCGGGGATAATCAACGATGTCTTGCAGCCATCTTCGCCTTGGTCTTCCTCTCTTTCTTTTTCCCATTATGTGCCCATCCAATGCGGTCTTCTCTGAAGTCTCTTGATGTTTAATGTGTCCAAAATATTTAAGTTTTCTCTGTTTAATCCTCTTTACTAGCCACCATTCTTCAATATCAAGTCCTTGTAGTATGAGCATTTACATGCTACATACAGCACAGAGCGCTCGTTCCTTCATCATTAATTTTGTTATTTGCAGCTCGTTACACAAATCTGCTTCTGTGTTTCCTATTCTTGATATCTATTTCTGCTGAGAGCTGACTGTTCCTTGCTTTATAATCATCTGACTATATATAAGGACGAAGTAATTTCTGATTTACAGTTTGATGCTTTTTAAACCCCCCACTTATGATGTTTTTTAACCCCCACTTGGTCTTTTTTTTTAACACCTTCTTATACTCTAGACTGCCTCTACAAAACTGTGTTACATAATTGTACGAAACCTCCGTTGTTTCTTATTTGACAAATCTATACCTTATACCCTTAGAAATGCAATTATATGATAACATGAAATCACTAGTATATACAACACATAATGATTTATTTTTGACTGGCCCCAATTCAAATGGTAATTTCGTGAAAGCATCTAGCAGCAAGTAAATGCAAGTTTGAATGCTGCTCCGTTTTTTCCCCTGTCCTTTTGTTTGGTGTGTGTGTGTGTGAGAAAGAGAGAGAGAGAGAGAGAGGAGCATACATTATGCCCTCTTGACCTAGAAGGTCACGCAAGCAATGAAACTTCTGTAATGCAACGTCTCCACAAATAATTTGTAGTTAAAATTCACTTATACAGTCGAACATCTCTCTCCCCCCCCCCTTTTTTTTTTCTTTCCCCACACACACACATCCATACCTTAGCTTCTTCACGGGCAGCTCGTGCCCACGATATCTGAGAAGGAAACTTGAAATCAATCGCGGAAACCTGGCAACACCAAGTTCCACCGCATGTGTCAGTGTGACCCCCATATCTAAACCCGGCACTTAAGCCGAAGGCAGTCTCGACCCGCCGTCGCTTGCCGTCGTGACCTGCGGTATGTTTCTACGTTCATTAAATTATGAACATTGTGTGTATCAAAGGTCATTTCCTTGTGTGCAGTGAATGAGGTTTTAACGCCAAGAAATACATCGTCATCATCAAGTGTCTTGTTTTAAGGCTAGCCCCGGTGAGTCGCTTTCTGAAGGGAGTGCCGACTCTGATGAGATGAGAAGACGTTTGGAAACAGCTTTGACGTTTCCCTTAGCTTCAGTAAGTGTGCATGATAATTGGCCAGTGAGGGATAACATAAGAAGGGGGAATGGTGAAGTTACAACTCATCTTAAAGGTTGAATTTACGTGTCCACTATTTTTTTTACGCTTTTAATGGCGTAATTACGTTCCTAGCAAATAGTATTATATGTTTTGTGAGGCAGATCATAAAGGAAATAAAACTGGAAGCAAAAGAGATTTGGTCTGAGAGGAAAAAAAACCCAAAATAATAGTATACTCTGGAGTTCTCACAATCATAATTTTTTTTAAAAAATCACTATTCTTAACTCACCTCATGAAAACTCGAAGTCAAAGAATCTGAAAATCGCTGGCTGACGACAGACAGTGAGAGAGAGAGAGAGAGAGAGAGAGAAAGAAAGAAAGGGGGGTGGAGGGGGGAAGCTGTGAAGAGAGAAATATCAATGTTTTTCCCCAAGGGGAAAAGAACTGTGGCTGATATGACTAGAGATATTTATTATCGCACAAAACAGGCATGCACAGTCACCAAAGCCTTGTGGAAGGACACCGAATGAATACATTTTCCAATATATTATATCGCTTAAGTACAAATTTTTAATAATGCTGTACACAGATGTGGAATGAGTCTCTGGCGAAGTGGTTGCTTTATGGATAAAATATAACTAAACCTGGCTCGCGACGAAGAGATTAACGGCGACGGTAGAGACAATATAATACAAAGACTAAACATAAAATAAGCATCACTGAATACAGAGAATCTCCCCCCCCCCCTTTTTACGGCCCCTTGTGGGAGCCTGAACAAAGATAAGCGCCGCCCATTTAGGCCTGGTCTGAGACAAAAGTGTTCGCCGTTACAGATCCCCCTTTCCCTTTCACTTCTCTAAAGTTCTTCGCCATTTTTCTGGGTTTTCAAAAACTTCTGCTACCCCGAGAAAAATAATGATGTCTGTAAAGTACTTCGTTAAGTTTCTCTGGGTTCTCCAAACTTCAAGTTTCTCTGGGTTCTCAGATCTTCCACGTCTTGAATAAATGTCCTTTGTATTTTCAACAACCCTGGGTTTGTGTGTGTGTGTGTGTTTGTCACAGCCTTTTATATTTTATTCTTAAAACTTTACGAACAGCGTTATAAATACACAGCACAAATAATGTAGAACAATGCAATACTTTCAAAGTCCAGATTCCACTTTCCTACAAAGTTTCGGCCCTCTTTTTCTCATAGTCATGACTGAATTAGTTTGCAACACTTTCCCACCACACGATGTTGTGGGACCAAATAAGAATTTGTCACCGCTTATAACAATATCCTTTTTCTTTGTGTCAGTCAGTGAAAAATACCGGATTTTTTTTTTCTGTTTTGATCTTTCTGCAGTAAGTCACGCATATGTTTCCGCATAAAGAGAGCTGTTTAAAAAACAATTCAAAGGCGTACATAACTGGCGTGTACAGAATCTCCATTCCGCAGAAAACGGCCTCCCGTCATGTAGGCGAACAACAAACACTGATGGCATGAGAGAAATGTTTACCACAAAACAGAATAGTACGCAAATGACAAGAAGTTATCTGCCATTTTAAGCTGTACCCTGCCTACGCTAATGATTCAGAAAACTGGTTTTAAACGTTTCAATGGGCAATACAACAGATAATTTAAAATACAACTATGCATAAAGATAATTCGCTTCCTGGTTAACAGATAAGACCCATACAGGTGCAAACTGAAAAGAAAAATAAAGAATTAGTTAAAAGATATTTAATAAAATCTACTTCGTTTGAAAGACTGTATATACGGTTATAATAATACGCAGGGAAGTGTGAGGATGAACTAGGAGACAGACTGCAAAACACATGGGAAGAAAAAAGAAACTATCTAGATATAGGTAACGAGAAGACTGTTTCTGTGTATTCTCATGACAAAAGTATGCAGCAGATCCCACTGTCGCTACGCAGTTTTCTAAGTCGAAAAAAAAACCTCTGTGTTGATTTGCATTCTGAAGATGACAGCTTTCAGGCATCATATGATAATGGCATTGTTTCTATATGCATCTTATAATACTGCGCTGATAGAGATTAAATACTGGGGTACAAGCATGGACAATTGGCTACCCACATGACAAAGTATTGAGCTACCAGCATTACATATTAAATACTGGGCTGGTAACCTGACAGATTAAACACTGGGTTACCAACATGAAAGATTAAATACTGGGTTAACAACATGACAGATTCAACACTGGGCTATCAATATAACAGATTAAATACCGGACTACCAACACGACAGATGAAATACTGGGCCATCAACATGGAAACTTGGCTACCCACATGACAAAGTATCGAGCTACCAGCATTACATATTAAATACTGGGCTGGTAACCTGACAGAAAAACACTGGGTTACCAACATGAAAGATTAAATACTGGGTTAACAACATGACAGATTAAACACTGGGCTATCAATATAACAGATTAAATACCGGACTACCAACACGGCAGATGAAATACTGGACCATCAACATGGAAACTTGGCTACCCACATGACAAAGTACTGAATTACCAAAACGACTGATTAAACAATGGGGCTACCAACCTGATTTTACGAAATCTCGCGAATATAAGTGAATTATATTATATACTTAAGCCATTCATGAAATGGCTCTCTCTGTCTCTGTCTCTCTGAATTATTCATTCATTCATTCTCTCTCTCTCTCTCTAACATACTGCCTAGTGATGATATCATGGACACGTAGATGGCTGAAAATGGCCTGCCTTTAGTCTAAAGAGGCAATTATCTGATTCTAAACCTTGAAATCCGATAGATCCAAGTCGTCATACTATAGACGGTTTACAGACAATTTTTCCCACAAGGCAGAGCCCTTAATCGCGCTCACAAGAAAATACAGCCGATTCTCCTGGTCAGCAGAATGTCAAAGGGCATTCGACACACTAAAAAAATGACCTCACGCGGCAAACCATGCTCGCATTCCCAGACTTAAATAGACCGATGATACTTTAAACAGACGCATCAGCAACAACAGAAAGCGCCATGTTACTACAAGACAACAGCAACAACAGTAAGCGTCGTGTTACTACAAGACAACAGCAACAACAGTAAGCGCCATGTTACTACAAGACAACAGCAACAACAGAAAGCGCCATGTTACTACAAGACAACAGCAACAACAGTAAGCGCCATGTTACTACAAGACAACAGCAACAACAGTAAGCGCCATGTTACTACAAGACAACAGCAACAACAGTAAGCGCCATGTTACTACAGGACAACAGCAACAACAGTAAGCGCCGTGTTACTACAGGACAACAGCAACAACAGTAAGCGCCATGTTACTACAAGACATCAGCAACAACAGTAAGCGCCGTGTTACTACAGGACAACAGCAACAACAGTAAGCGCCGTGTTACTACAGGACAACAGCAACAACAGTAAGCGCCGTGTTACTACAGGACAACAGCAACAACAGTAAGCGCCGTGTTACTACAGGACAACAGCAACAACAGTAAGCGCCGTGTTACTACAAGACGACAGCGTCTACTTCCTATCCCACAGACTAAGTGAGTCACAAACCAAATGACACATCAACGAGAAAGAGACATAAGCTATCGTGTACGCGTTACAGAAACTCCATAAATATGTGTTACAAAGCCAGTTAAGCATCCGAACAGACAGTATAGGACTTTTAAACCTAATGAACGCCAAGCACAAGAACTTCAAAATACAACGATGGAGTCATTTCATCCAAGCCTACATTGTAGACATCCGTCATATCGCAGGAGCACGGAACCTAGCCGACCAGTTTTCTCGGCCAGGAACAGAACACTGCAAAGACGACAATCACCAGACAGCAGAAACTATCAACAAACAGGATAACATGCTTGAAATAAACACCATCAACTCTTCATCCTTTCCGCCAACTGATTTCCCCATGTACGATCCCTTACCACAACCAGTATCTGAATCTTACCAGTCCCTCACAGTTACTCACTCATCTCATCATGGCAGACGAGCAAGACCTGGACGAAGAGATAAGGCAGCTCAGAGCAGATATTAAGCACAACCGGTTACCAAGAAAAACGAGTGAAAAGTTCCGAACAGTGGAAAATGTCCTATACAAATTAGAAGAAGATGACGATGAATACAGGTTGAGAACCGTCATGCCCCAACATCTACAACAAGAGGTGTTATCACAATACCACGATAATAACGGGCATATGGGGACGGAAAAAACGTTGAAAGCCATACAAATAGGATACTATTGGAAAAAGATAAGACAGGACGTAAACCAGCACATAGAGCAGTGCCAAACGTGCAAAACAAGAAACCTGTTACCTCTAAAAAATCCGCTAGAAATATCCGATACCCCACCGGCATGCATGCTGAAATTAAGTATCGACTGTTCAGGACCTTATCCTGTCACCACATCAGGCAACAAGTACATCGTGCATGTAAGAGACGAATATTCCGCCTGGACGGAGTGTTTTCCAACGCCAAACATCTAAAGTAAACCAGTAGCTGACTTGGTAATCGACAATATCGTCCCAAGACACGGAGTATCAATTACTAGTCACAGACAACGGTCCCGAGTTTCGTGGAGAACATTTCCAAACTATGGTGAAACGCTATAACATTCATCATATCTTCACCACACCATACCATCCTCAAGCCAACGGGACAAACGGGAGATAGCATCGCACTTTAAACGATATTGTGGCCAAACTGGTAAACGCGGAGGTCAGTAAATGGGACGAGTACTTGATACAGGCGGTGGCAGCGATGAATATGAACATTTCTAAACGAACAAGATACTCCCCATTTTTCCTCACGTACGGGAGACACCCCATTCTACCCCTGGACGCCATCCTGAGACTACGAACATACTGCTACACCATATGACACCAAAACACGATAGCAAATGGAAAACGGGATTCTTTGTTCTAAGAAAATTATCTCCGGTATCATTTATAATAAAGAACCAACTGACAGGGAAAATACAACGAGTCCACGCAAACCAATTGAGAAAGGCAAAACAAGGGAGGAATATCCCTACAGACAACAAACACAATCAGCGCAGACAGGCTACACTCAGTATAGCACCGAACAACGATGACGACACGGACGATGAGATAGTAGTAGACTCGTCGGAATCAGAGACCGAAGCTGACAATACGCAGGTAGAAATAACCGAGGAAGAAGTCGCCCGCACCCCATAAGCAGGAATAGACAGCGAAAACATGCCACCCAACAGACGCGCGGTACCCAAGCCGAAAACCCTCGAAAGGGTACATCCCAACACAAACAATACGCAACCACAGATGCAAGAAATCACTGACAGCGCACAGGCAGAAACACAGCAATCGCTTAAAGATCAAGTAAACTACATGAGAAATCAGTGTGCAAGATCCATATGCAGGAAACTCTCTACTGTAGAGAGCGGAACAACAACACAACTCCTTCAGATCATCAGAGGAAGTACCCCCCCCCCCCTCAGACAAGTGTTTCGGCCCTTTAAACTCCTGACACTAAGGGGGTGGGCCCCTCTGGGTCATGACTCCCAAAGGTCTTGTGAGTTGTTGCTTTTTTTTTTCCTCGGTTCCGGGATTGAACCCGTGATCTTCCATGATCATCCAAATCACAGCGCACTAAGACAAACAGTACCACTCCAACAAGTACATCTATACTAGTACATGAAAACCAACCACCCGCAACATCAGAAGACGGATCTACAGAGTACTGCGTCGAACAACGAGTAGCAGCATTGCACACATTACAGGACCAAATACAGTATATGAGAAATAATGCAAGTCACACAAAATTAAAAAAATAGGCCAGATCAACACAACAACCAACAGTCTAACCGGGGGGGGGGGGGGAAGCGACGCGCAGCTACGCAATCAAGTGTCACCACATTACCGCCGCCACAAATTCCACCCACTCCACCACTAACGCATGGCCAGCGACAACATACTGTACATAAACAGCCGGACCGATGGTCAGTTGATAGGTCAAGGCTGTATAAATCACACGAAACGCTGAATAGACAACACTTCCCAGAAACGCTGAAGCAAAAAAGCATTTCAGAAAATCACTACCTATCATCAGCAAACAGAAACAATTGACCTACAGCAGATATAACTAGCCCGATTTCACAGTCAGTCAAATAAAGTCGAGCCTAGTATCCGAAAGAGAACTACAGCAACATTTGTGCTGGCCCCAAAAGAAGGACATAAAGACTTTGAGTTGATGATACTACAATGTATATGTAAAATTTATTGTATTCCATACAAAAATTTTTTAAACAAAACTAGGGGGAGAATGTAGGAATTAGATAACAAAGCAAGCAGTTGCCCGGTTTGATTGGCAACCCCACTGGCCAGAGACGGGCTTTACGGAAATGCGCAGTCCTGCGAGTCCGTCGCTGACCAGGTATATAAGACGAGAAGGCAGAAGTTTAAGAGGTCGGGATTCCATATGCTGAGCACGTTAGAGGCCAGCGACCGTAGGGAGCCGTGCCACTGTTAGGCGTGAATGAGAGAAGTCAGTCGTTAGATAGGGACAATATATGTAGTTCAGTATGGCCCTTTAATATATGTGACGTGGATGAATGCAGGTTGTACTGTGGGCTCCCTCGGTCAAATCCCGATCGACCATTTAGGTAAATATATGTAGTTAGGATTGTATTATAATCATCACTCAGCACAGATGTGCAGATGTTTCAAAGTAAGACTTCGATATTCCCTTGTGTATGGGAAATATGGTCATAGCTGCACGTAAATATATGTATTTCTTACCAGTAGATGATTATGTGTATTTACAATCAGAGCTAACCCATTTTGTTCAAGGAAACGGTTTAATGATTTGATAATGCACTGCAGCATGATAATTAACATTACGTACATAAGATTCATTTGATTTTTGCTAACTTGTAAATCGATGTTGTGTAAATACAAAGATCGTGATTATATGAAGGATTGTTTATTTCGTGTTTCTATTCATTGGTGTAAGGTGTCAATACGTAATGTGTGAATGTATAGTATAATCACCCCTCCAGCTATACTAATAAAACAGACGGTACAACGTCAATATAAAGTGTAGGAACAACATTCTCCCTATCAGTTTCATATCATATTTTCCTACACAAGCAGGAAAACTTTGGAAAAAGGAGTGTAGTAGTTGTCTTCCTGAGGATCAAGAGCCACAAAAAAAAAAAAAAAAGTAATGAATGCAGTCATCTGCAGGCTTCTTATTTTACTGACGTCATTAAACACGAATATAATATACTGTATTTTAGATGAAATATGCTAGATCATAAGATAACGAATATACTTTTAAACCCTCTCATAAGACATAATATTTCAATCTAAAAGGTATTATGTGTACATGTGAAACATTACACGGAAATTAACTGAATCCCGCATTTAAAATACATAAAGGCGCATTAGCCTACCAAGTCCATATATTGCCGGCACAGTCGGTTTTCACTCGTGGTAAAAGCGAAGGCAGAAACTGAATTCTTTTGATAAAACGACACTATGAACTTTCCCTCTTGTCACAGCCTGCAGGCACCACGACCTATCCAAGAATAACTATTGCTAAGTATGTCCCAAAACTTCAAAAACAAGACTGCCTTCTCGGAGGACATACAATCTGCGCTTCTGTGTGATCTTTGTGCTGTAGGTATGACAGGGATCAAGCGATTTGCTTTTCTGCGTGATGATAACAACAATGACGATGAATGATGGGGACAACAGATGACGATGATAAATAACTGTCTGCGCTTTTCTCTGATTTCGAAGCGTGCGCTGGAAAAATCTCGCCCTCCACGGAGGCATGGTATAGAGGATCACGTCAATATTAATCTCGGTCTCCACACAGATGATGATGATTATAACAATGATAACAACAATGATAACACAGCCAAAGACCACATGAATAAGAATCGCACCACCCACACAAACATGGAACTGAAGGATCAGACACATATTCATCTCCTCCTTCAAACTGGTGTAGATTATCACGCCGGTATTCACCTCGTCCTCACACTACTAAGGTGTGACATGGATGGAAGAATCACGCCGGTATTCACCTCGTCCTCACACTACTAAGGTGTGACATGGATGGAAGAATCACGCCGGTATTCATCTCGTCCTCACACTACTAAGGTGTGACATGGATGGAAGAATCACGCCGGTATTCACCTCGTCCTCACACTACTAAGGTGTGACATGGATGGAAGAACCACGCCGGTATTCACCTCGTCCTCATACTACTAAGGTGTGACGTGGATGGAAGAATCACGCCGGTATTCACCTCGTCCTCACACTACTAAGGTGTGACATGATTGGAAGAATCACGCCGGTATTCATCTCGTCCTCACACTACTAAGGTGTGACATGGATGGAAGAATCACGCCGGTATTCATCTCGTCCTCACACTACTAAGGTGTGACATGGATGGAAGAACCACGCCGGTATTCATCTCGTCCTCACACTACTAAGGTGTGACATGGATGGAAGAATCACGCCGGTATTCATCTCGTCCTCACACTATTAAGGTGTGACATGGATGGAAGAACCACGCCGGTATTCACCTCGTATCTCGTCCTCTACACTGGCGTGACTGCACACAGTGATCACATAGACTTTCATCCCGTTCTCCACACAGAGTATATATCCTATATATAGATATGTCACGGCCTGGCGAGAACTTCCTAGAGGTAAGATTTAGTCTTGGCGGGCTACAGTTAGCAAGTCCTGGCCTAAGTGTGAACATGTCGCCGTACCAACACTTTTCCAACATTTCGAACACAAAGTTTTGGAACCTTATAAAGGATCTTACACAGGGCATTTCCCAACTTTCTACAGGTGCTACAATGATGATTGCATCGGCATCACATCCCTGCCAGAGAAAGACCAGGACAGATTCATCGGCTTGGCTAAGAATCCCAAAACAATCCAATCCAACGGAGATTAGTTTGTTGTAAGTTCTTCATTTATACCGTGTTCGTGTTAACTTTTTGCCAACTTTCCTCACTATCTTTTTGTAGAACTGTATCATACTTCATTACCAACACTACGGGCAGTCTCTCAAATGCAAGAGTTTGAAAGCTAAAAAATACCATAACCACATAAACACTCAATGTTTCCCGCCTCACTACTGGCTGGGGACAACTGTAGGTTAAGGAATTTCTACCCTTGAAACAAGACCTGTCGAAATCGGATCCTCTGTCAACAGGTTTTCACGAGCCGGTAATATAAGCATTTAATGAAGACTATATTAAATAAGCAAAGAATATCTTCATGCCATGAAAAACATTTTACGTACCAGATCTTATGCTGTACCAGAACTAACGGCGACCACACTACTTTACTTTCAAAAAGAGAGGGAAAACGCGATTAATCAGGTAAAGACTAAAACATTTTATATAAAAATATATTTTAAAAAAAGACTTTTTTCTTGAAGTTCCAGAAAATAATCAATTACAGGAGAGAGAAGGAGAGAGAGAGAGAATGAGAGGAGGAGGAGGAGAGAATCTAAATATCAATCGCACTGTTTTTGTATCTTTGTAACACTGCTCCTAGAGGAATGGTCCAGAAGAGACGGGCCGATGAATGTGTCTATCTCTACTGACACACACAAATCAACAGTCAAGTGTTTTGAACAAAGGCTTTCTTATGTCTTTTGATTTGAAACTAAACGTTCACACTTATGGCCCTGATCTGGATATGCTGGTCCACGATCAAGGGACTACTGTTAGGAACCAGTGGTAACCTTGCCAGTCGAAGTAAGCCGTGTACAGCCTGGCCTGGCCTAGCCAAGGCGAGTGTCAGTCACAAACGAAACTTGGGAAGTTTGACGGGAGATAACGAAAACCTTCCTCAGCTAGATCAATTAAGATAGTATTTTTCCCTCAGTTCACTGAAATCGAATCGTTACATAAAAGTGCTGGATTGTATATCTAGCTACTATGTTGAATATACTCGTGCGTTTGTCAGGCCCAATTTGAATAAACGTCAGCATTTTATAACCTGTTCATGATGCCTCACTAGTCTCTGTTGTCTTGCCTATCGTCGTTATGTGAGCCTGGTTAGCTGAGTAGTTAGGCGCTCGCTTTACTAATCTGGTGGTACCGAGTTCAGTCCCAGCAGTAGGATTTTTTTTTTCTGGTACACACCGGAAAGGCCCCCCCGGGGTTCACCCAGCCTCTAAAAAATGGGTACCAGAGAAATCTGGGAAGGTAAAGCGGCCAGGCATGATACTGACCATATCACACTTTCATGTGCCGAAGGTCACAGAAAATACAGGCCTAACACCGTATCCCAATATGCCTTAATGGCATGGAAATGGGAATTTTACCTTTATATGTATATGTACAGTGTATGTGTGTGTGAGAGAGAATGATAATAACAATTCTACTGTGGACAATATTTTAGAATTCCACAAAGGATATTTTACAATGGCCAAAAGGAGATTTTGCACGAACAATAGTTAGACATTAATTTTTCATAACTAGGGATAATTTTACATTTATCACTGGGTGTTCAAAGTATGTTGTGCTCCATGTGCCAGGTTACACGATGGTGTCCGGGTAGCATGCGGGCCTTACAGGTTACACAAATGGCCAGTAGTTCTCAGACTTTCACACTGTCGCATATTTGCTCCTATTAACCATAACTTTATTGTATTTTACTGTTTATGCCGCGGTAAGTGGGGTGTAATTAGAATGAACATATCTATTAACTGTAAGTCTAGCAGAAGGCCTGTAATGGCTGTCTTTGCGGTACATCCCTGTGCCCTTGCACGCCGTTCGGAAAACCCTGATGTAGGCCACAGCGCTTTGTGAACGGTGTGATATTTACAGACACATATTACCTATATATATATATATATATACGCACTAGAAATAGCCAGTTTTAATAAAAAAGCAATGACGTGCATAAAATTACATACAGCGTCTCTACACTATCCCTCCTTCCTTCCCCCTACATTCAGTCGCCTGAATAAACTAATGAAAAGAAGCGAAGTTGTGATGGCAGAGAAATGAGTGGCGACCTCACTCAAATCACGGTCACACTTCCGCATAACAAAATCAATGCTCTCATCCTGTTATGTTACATCCGTTGTTAATCTGTCAAATTCACTTTTTAAACAAGTATGTAAGGACGTTTACATTATTTTCCTTCAGTATATGAGCAGAATTTATCTGAAAGAAAGAACAGGCAAGCTCGACGAAGGGAGGGGGCAGAAGGAGGCTTGTACCCCTTGTGCCCAAGCTACCGAGGGCCCCAGCGGCTTCGTTTTCTCCCCTCTATTCTTATCAGAGACAAAATTCAGGAAGCCACTATAACGTTCCGCCTACAGGGTTTGCTGTGTTTGGATAGTGGGCCCTGACGGTAAATGACCCTAAGGCCCGACCTGGCTCTCCACAGCTCTGAGATTATGAATCTTATTTCTCTCCCTGTATCACCGAGTTCTGAGTTTGACTTGGGGTATATGGTTCAACAATTTCCATTACCTCCAGCCTGTATAAGAATGAAGTTGCTGACTGAAACTCCTGGGTAGTGGACCCAGGACACGTTAACGAACGTACAGACCGTAAGCTCATATTTAAGTGTATCCCCCCACAATAGTAAAACTCAGCCAGAGGTCGTACAGGTTTCTAATAGCAGAACAGGGGTCGGCAACCTTCTTGTCAAGAACATGAAAATCAAAAGGGACATAACCACTGATTAAAAAAAATTATAAGTGTGATTCTCTCGGCAATCTTTTTTTCTACCAAGGGGCTGAATGCGACCTATGTAAATGCCAGGCTAGCCACACACACATCAACGGCTAATAAGTGAATGCAATAATAATAAAATATTTAGAAAACTATGAACACCAGTTATTTACTAAGGTAATATGTAACAATGACATCATAATTACCGTGATGTTGCCCGTAGGCCCCTGGTAAAAAATTTGGTTACGGTTGCCAGGGCTCAGAGAGGCATGTTATAAGGTGCAGGTAAAATAATCTCCCTTGGGACACTTCCCCCCCCCCCCTTTCCGGGTAGGCTTTTTTTTTGTTGGTTTGTTTAGCCACTTTGTTTTCATCCACTGCGGCCGACCTCCCTGGCCACAATCAGGTTCCTGAGTTGTGGACCAGCTGCACCCCACTCTCACTGGGCCAAACAGGTGTTATCTCGTAGAGTCATCATGGCACAAGTCGTATATATACTTCAAGGGAAAAAACCCAGTACATTTCTTCTTCATCTTCAATCTCCCTGTAACTGCGAGCTGGCGTTCTTTGCAGCCGATGCTGTGGAGGTGTTAAGACACGGCAACGTATCGGCGTGGGGACGGGTTATGGCAGCTATATGTTCAGTCCCGAAGTACAGCTAACAAGCATAGGGGTGTGCAATGCTTCTTTAGTAGATCCCACCATCATGGGGTCTATGGCGATCCCTGTCCCGTTAGCCAGGCTAGGCCTGTTACTGGGGGTATCAATGGAGAGGTGGGACAGGGTCTTGGTCAACTGAACTCTATGGATCGATGTGCGGTGGAGAAGAAGACAAATGTAGCACTGATATCCTCGGTGTTAGAGACAAAACTAAATCTTGAAACTTCCTACACTCAAGACCATTTCTTTTACTTTCAGTAAATCCAGTTTTATATTCTTATACTTCTTATATTCTTCCCGTGCCGTTAAACGTCACATAGGGCTCGATAAGTAGTTCGCCAATTTATCCTGTTTTCGGCGAGCTTTTCAATCTCATCAAAGGATTTTATGCCTATTAATTTGGCCTCTCTTAACAATGCCCTCTTTAGAGTTTTATATAGCATTAACAAAAGAACAAGTTTCTTTTTTTTTAAAAATTACTTATTTATTACCTGCCAGTAAATTCAGTTTTATATAGCACTCCCAAATAACAAGTTTCTGTCCTTTTTTTTTTCACTTGCAGTAAATCCAGTTTCATATAGCATTCCCAAAGCAACAAGTTTCTGAGGTTTTTTTCTTACTCGCAGTAAATCCAGTTTCATATACCATTCCCAAAGTAGCACGATTCTACTTTTTTTCAGCCTTATTTACCTGCAGTAACTCGTTTTATATAGTATTCCCAAAATAAAAAATTTCTAGTGCGCATGTCAAGCTTCACATACAAGAAATGTTACTCGCTACATTCAACTACTATTTTTTTTTTAATTTTACACAAAAGGCCGTTGAAATAGTTCCTATTTACAGAGAAATCCTGGGTTACATCTCAAATGGCTGGATTCTTTCAGAATTGCCATAAAAAAATACTTGAGGCATATCTATATAAATCAAACAAAACCACATGACTGAACTTGTACTGCAGTTGTATTTTTAAAATGTCAAAATATATAAATAACAACAGAAATACCGGTTTAGCGTTGCTGTAAAATCATGTAGGGGTACCAATTTCGTGAGAAGAACAAAAGGTCATGACCCTCCAGTGTAAGCATTATTAAGTCATAAACAGATTGAATTTCCTGATAAAACTATTGTTTTGATTTATGCAAACCCTTGATATCAGTATCAACGAGAGGCTACAAAAAAAAAGGGGGGGGGGGGAGCAAATTTATTAGACTGTTTCTGGATCCTGTTTTTATTATAAATAACAGGCAATTAGACACACGACGACATAGTTTAATAAAAACTGACTTCAAAAGAATGTGTGTTGTAGAAGAGTGAGCGAGAGAAAGAGAAAATGAGAGAGAGAGATAGAGAGAGAGATCTTCATTTCAAGAGAGAGAACGAAAGAAAGGTAGATACAGAAAGAGAGAGGGAGGAAAGAAAAATAGAGATAAAGAAAAAAGAAAGATAGAGAAAGAATGAGAGAGAGAGAACGAGAGAATGAGATAGAGCGAGAGAGAGGAGGGGAGAGACAGAAAGAAACAAAGAAAGAGAGAGAAAGAGAACGAGAGAATGAGAAAGAAAGAAAGAAAGAAAGAAAGAAAGAGCGAGAGAAAAAAGCGTGAGAAGAGAGAGAAAGAGCGAGAAAAGGGGGGGGGGGGTAAAGATTAATGATGAGAGCTAATAAAGTTGAGAAATTGCTGTACGATAACCTTAAAAACGGCGGAAGAGAGAGAGAGAGAGAGAGAAAGAGAGAGAGAGAGAGAGAATGCTTACAACATTACCAACCCGACAAGAAAGACATGACACAGAGCTAAGAAACCTACATGTTATTTCACATATCCACCCCGAAGCTCAACACATTCGGCAAACCATTTCTCAAGTTTCTATAAACCTCCCAAAATCTGCTCACTCAAATACCGCCCCGTTGCTGCAATCGCCTCCGAATCACTGGAAAATTTCCTCCCTTTCAAACACTCGCTAGGGCCTGGAAACAGGAAATACTCAGATGGAGCAAGATCTGGTGAGCAGACTGGGATCATCTATGTACTCAAGTCCCATATTCTTAAAAAAAAATCAATAAAAGTCCTGTGAAGAGGTGAACTGTCCTTCAAAAGAAGGAAACACCTTTCCGCAGCTTCCTTCGCCGTTTTTCTTTCAATTCATCATTTAATCGACACAGCAAGTTACAGAATTAACTGCCTGGCCCTCTGGAAGACAGTCAATCATCACAATACTCTTCTTATTCCAAAAAATATTTGGGCCGTAACCTTTCCTGCTGACTTTTGGGGTCATGAATTTCTTCAGTCATCGAGAACCAGGTTGTTACGGTTACTGTAATGTCTCTTCTTTTATCTCACGATCATACTATGTTTCATAAAAAATAACCAGTCATTCCAAAACTTTATCACCAGATCGCTCAAAATGCTGCAAAATCAACCTGTAGGTGTCCACTCGATTTCGTTTCTCGCCGGCATTCAAACATTTCCGCGCCCACTTGGTCGACAGTTTCTCCATACCCTTTTGCTCATGAATTATAAACCCAACGCGTTCACTAGATTTCTCTAATGTCCCTGCAATTGTTTTAGCGGAAATTCGTCGATCTGCCAAAATTAGGTCATGAACATGATCAACAATTTCTGGAGCTGACATTGCTAAAGGCCTTCCAGATCTTGCTGTGTCTTCAGTCTCTAAATCTCCATCCAGGTTGAAAGGTAAGACACCACTTCTTTACAGCTGAGAATGATAGACACCTGTCAATCTTCAGCCTCTAAATCTCCAGGTTGAAAGGTAGGACACCACTTCTTCACAAAAGAGAATGATAGACACCTGTCAATCTTCAGTCTCTAAATCTCCAGGTTGAAAGGTAGGACACCACTTCTTCACAAAAGAGAATGATAGACACCTGTCAGTCCGTGTTTGCAGCATACGCTCATGGATTTCCTTTGAAGTTTTCTTCTCCAGGGACAGGAACTTTAATGACGGCCTGGGAATTCGACACCTTTTATTGACACACTGGTCTGGGAATTCTACACCTTTTATTGACACACTGGCCTGGGAATGAATTCTACACGTTTTATTGACACACTGGCCTGAGAATTCTACATCTTTTATTGACACACTGGCCTAGGAATTCGACACCTTTTACTGACACACTGGCCTGGGAATGAATTCTACACCTTTTATTGACACACTGGCCTAAGAATTCTACATCTTTTATTGACACACTGGCCTGGAAATTGTACACCTTTTATTGAGGAATTCTACACCTTTTATTGACACACTGGTCTGGGAATTCTACACCTTTTACTGACACACTGGTCTGGGAATTCTACATCTTTTATTGATACACCGGTCTGGGAATTCTACATCTTTTATTGATACACCGGTCTGGGAATTCTACACCTTTTATTAACACACTGGTCTGGGAATTCTACATCTTTTATTGATACACTGGTCTGGGAATTCTACACCTTTTATTAACACACTGGTCTGGGAATTCTACATCTTTTACTGACACACTGGTCTGGGGAAAAAATATAAGAAAATTACTGTTTCTGCAAACTGACACTTTACATTCCGAAATAACACACTTTCCAGCTACAGTGACAAAACTAGCTCGGATTCTGGGACGTAGGTCAGGCCGATAACTTTTCAGCACCCACTCGTTAACTCCCACAGGAAATAGAAAATGACCGACAATGTAGGGAGAAAATTAACTAGAGAAGGAAAATGGAAATCCTCGGATGAACCAAGAAGAGATTTTTTAAAAAGCAAGAGAAAAAAAAAAAGCGACCATCAGATAAAACTTATTAAATTAAGAATTCACTTAAATAAATAAAAAATAACACCATGCTTTGCACTAGCTGTTTACAAACAAGTAAATGATTAGGTCAAGTAGGACTTTCCGCCAATGAACTTCACAGACTTAGAACTGTACAAGATCAAAAACATCAAGAATCAAGTACCACGAAAGCTGAAAGCTCACGCACTGCTGGCTGTCAAACGCGCTGGCACAGCCAGCCATAACAAACATGCTCCTAGATTTCAAATACTTGGCTTCTCCGCACCCACTCTTGAGGCGTGAGTCTCTAGTTATTATTTTAGATGTGCGTGTGACCAGCGCCTCCTATAGCGTTAAATGGTGCTGTGTTCACGTTGTGTTTAATGATTCCTTACAGACGGTCTCCACGCGCTCAATGATGACAGCATGCTTTTCTTCACTTCATGTCTTGCCTACGGCTTGATCTGTCAGTTTCATTGTCGTCGTCGTTGAAATAATAATCACCATCCTGTGTTCTCTCTTGTTTCCTACCAAACCTACATCTCTTCATATTTTGCCAACATATTTACTGTTACCGCTGTTATCCTCTAAGTATATAAACACTTGTCTGAGGGGGGGGGGGTACTTCCTCTGATGATCTGAAGGAGTTGTGTTGTTGTTCCGCTCTCTACGGTAGAGAGTTATCCCCTTTAGACTTTAGCTTCGTGATTGAAATATTCTCACTGCTTCGTTCGTACTCGACTCTTTCTATATTTATTTCTATATTCGTTCATTTCTTCCATTAACAACGCTTCATTCACATACAGTCTGACTTTCTCTCTCTCTCTTCCCCCCCCCCCCCCCCACTTTACAAACTTCACTGCCTGTGAGCAGTATTAACCATTTATACAATTACTACCTTTCTTAAATTTTCAGCTAACGTTGGTAAACATAGATTTCACCTCTCAACACTTCTCTTTACTATCTAAACGCTAGGCGACCCTAAGCAACAAAATAAAATCCCCATCAACTTTTAACCCCCCCCCCCCCGCCCCAAATATCTTGAGGCATATCTTTATAAACAAACCACTGTCACGTGACTGTCAAACACATTGACCACCGCATTCTCTAAAAAAAAAAAACTCCTGCTGAAATGATTGCTCTTCTAAATAATGTGACAGGAGTAAGAATGTTTCTGTTGCTGAATGCAAGGCCAGTTTTAAGAGACTCCGCTGAAAATCCGCCTTCCTGTAGAATACACCCCCCCCCCCCCCAACCCCCAGTGAATATACTGCACCCTTACTTATGGTGGGTGAGCATACCAAAAGGACACTGTGTTAGATGGCTGAAAGCACTGTCTCTATGATGAAGTACACAGATCTATAAAATAATGTGCAAGAACTGTAATAAAAATGGAAACACTTGGTTTGGGGGGGGGGGGTGACAAAATAGTAGAGTCTCACACACACACACACAAGTGTTTACTGCCAAGAGTTTAGCCACATTTTCCTAGCACTGTTCACACCTGTTACTAATGGCGTCAGAACACAATCTATTCTCTCATTTTTCCTGAAAATGTTAAAAAAAAAAAAAAACCTGGCCTCAAAATACAGCAATTTTTATCAGGAAGTGTGCACTTAATGTGCGCAAAAGTGGGGGAAAACTTTCGATATCGTGTGCTGTAGTTCACAGCCGTGAGGTATAAGTTTACCTCCCCCTAATGGCACACTTTGGTACAGGATAATGGCTGGATTATAATGGACGCATTTTATTTCAATTATTTATGGCGTTAGGCTTGTTTTTTTTTTTCTCTCTCCATAGGACAGGTTAAAGTCACACTGGGAGCCAAAGTGTGAGAAAACACACACAGTAATCTAACGTAGACAGAAATATGGTAGCTAATGTAAACACAGCTTACTATTTTGTACACTGCTTACTTATTCTCGTAAATATATCCGTGTGTGGATGTGTGTGTGTGTGTGTGACACAAGACTAGTTTTCAATTGCTCACTCATTCAACAGAGAAACAGTTGAATTAGAGTCTACATCGCGGAAACTGCACAGAAGCATATGGATTCGAGACAGCGGTGACTGAGATAGGACCAAGCAATTCGCAGACAAACACCAAGACCATGATGCGAATGAAAAAATTATAAACTACCTATTTTTTCAAAATGTGGTTTACCACTTCTACAGACAGCGTGTGTATACTGCTATGCACAGGTCTGTGAAACATTTTATCAACGAAGACCTAGGCGAAGACGGATAAGCGATGAATATGAGAGGGTTGTCAGTCAGTCATTTTGCATGTCCCTTGTGGAACTTTGCCTCCCTAACAGCTCTCCTGCAGGCCTCTCAGCAAGACGCCCTGCTGCTGATGTGTCTATTCGCAGATCATCAACGATGTCTTGCAGCCATCTTCGCTTTGGTCTTCTTCTCTTTCTTTGTCCCATTATGTACCCTTCCAAGACTGTCTTCTCTAAATTATCATGACGTTTAATATGTAAAATATGTAAGTTTTCTCTGTTTAATCTTCCTTACTAGCCAACCTTCCTCAATATTAAGTTCTTGTACTATGGATATATTTGTTCTTCTTTGTGTCCATGATATCTGAAGAACTCTTCTGTAGCATTTACATTCAAATGTGTTTCTCAGATGTTCTGTTAAGTGTCCAGGTCTCACAGGTATATGAAGACGCGAAAGATGCATGCCCTTAAAAATCTTATTTTTATAGCTCTGTGTCCTTTTCCACAGCTTTTTTAGTTGTTTTAATATTTTTTTGAAGAGCGATAGATGTCCTCCTTTTAATTGTCCTCATTGTATCTCCATTATTAGTTAGTAATGATCCAAGAACTTAATACTGAAGAAGATTAGCTAGTAAAGAAGATTAAACAGAGAAAACTTAAAATCAAAATATTGGCATTTGGTGACGGCTTTTCTACTTTTAATGTGTCCGTCTTGAGACTTCAGAAAAGACAGTCTTGAAAGGATACATAACGGGAAAAAGAAATAGAGGAAGACCAAGTCGAAGATGGCTGCAAGACATCGTTGATAATCTGCAAATGGATGCATCAGCAGCAGGGCATCTTGTTTACAATCGAGAGGTCTACGTGAGAGCTGTTAGGAAGGTAAAGTTCCGCAAGGGACATGTAAATGACGGACCAAAGATATTAAAAACTCTCCACTTCTTCCAGTTTTTCCTCAATGATACATATTTCAGTTGCCTTATTTGTTTTGTCAGTTGGCATCAATTTAGTTTTCTTCGCATTAAGATAGAGGTTTTGCTCTTCACTATTCTTACGGACTGACATAATTAGTTTTTCCATTCCTTTTTGTGTTGTGGACAGTAATACTGTGTCATCAGCATATCTAATCTCTGGTATTTCATAATCTCCAATTGTTATAGCATCTTAATATTTTTTATCTACATCTTCTCTAACATTCCTCATTATATTTTCAGTACACAAATTAAATAAGTAAGGCGACAGTATGTAACCATGACAGACCCCTTGTTTTGTGTCATACCAAGTTGTTGTTTCACCATTTATTCTTTTGCTGCCTGTCGGCCTAGATACAGCAGTGATATCAATTGTGTCAAATGTGTTGGAAATCCCATTTTTTTCCTTTATCTCCCAAATTTTCTGGTACTGTACACAATCAAATGCCTTTGAATAGTCTATAACAGATAAATATAGAATCACATTAAATTATCTGCATTTTTCTATTATTAATCTTATGTTGAAAATATAATCTCTTGTTCCTCTTCCTTGTCCAAAACCAGCTTGGGGCAGATTGATTTCTCCTTCTATTTTCTTCTGAAGTCTACCCATTATGATTTTAAATATAATTTTACTGGCATGACTAATCAGGGCAACAGTTCTGTAGTTTGTGCAGAATTTCAAGTTACCCTTTTTTCGCAATGGTATGAATAGTGTTCTTTTCCATTCTTTTGGCCAAATACCTGAATGCCATATCTTTTTACACAGTGCATGATAGATTGTTGCACATTCCTTTTCTCCTGCTTTAATAAGTTCAACTGTTATCTCATCACATCCTGGTGATTTACCATTTTTCAGATTCTTTATTGCTCATAAAACTTCTTTAATTATCGGTTCGGGTTCTTTCTCCTCCAATAATAATTCACACTGTTGATTTCTGCTTTCAGTCAGCTGTTTCATACATTCCCGTGCAATATTCCTTCCATCTTTCTAGAATTTTCTCTGTCTCTGTCAAGGTCTTCCCCATCTTATTACAAATTACATTTAGCTTAGGTGTGACATTTCTTGTCAATGTCTTCATTTCTTTAAACATTTCACTATCTCTTCCACACTTCTGATGGCCTTCTATTCTTTCACGACAATCTTGTATGTATTGAATGAAAGGGTGAGGTTTAGAAATGTGACATAGGTTTAAGGTGAATTATAAGATAAAGGTGAAGGATATAGGTGAGAAAGTCTACTAGACAGATTTGCTCCTATCCTCCTCTAAAACATGGAAAAGACTGCCGGCACACGAAACAGTGCTGAGACAATACCACACCAATTGCCCTTTCCCTCCCTAACTCCAAGAGAGGACAGGTACCTATTTCTACAGTTGGGCTGACTTGCAGTTCATCCAGAAATGAGAAACATGTACACTTTTTATGTACAGTAAAAACAAGTACATTTTTGTGTACAGTAGAAACAAGTGCACTTTTTTGTGTACAGAAGCATAAGGACATCTACACAAAGAAAAAAATCAGAAAGAAAATATAATACTTTAGAGCAGATGTTCTTACCCTGGGTAGCCATATCCTTTGGAGGTATGGGAACCAAATGACGGGGAGGAGGGGATGGGATGGTTAGGAGATTCAGTCGCTGACCAATTAGTTTAGGAATTTGTTGTTAGTCTATCATTTTCTTTCTGCGGTTCTGTTTCTAGCTATCTGGTGCGACAAACTACGGACATCTTCTAAAGTCGTTATGGTACCTAATCGGGCTAATGATTATGACAGTCCAACGCAAAAAAGGAGGTACATGAACAACCCATTTGGGAAAAGGGAGTGGGGACTGTTTAGAGATATTTGTGTCATATAAATGCTGAGTTAAGAGAGGCATGTTTCGCATACGTGACTGTAACTTTATTGTCACATATAATAGGATCAGAATGTTTAGAAAACATATCTCTATGTGTATTTTATACACAAAATGTCATGACACTGTGGAATCATACTGCAGCACGCCCAAGCAGAGTTTTCGGGCAGCAAGATGTGTAGGAACAACTGGCATATGACCGTGACATGAGGTTGGCGTCAAGAAGAAGACTGCCCAATCCAGCAATATCAACGCAACAACGGCGGGACTAGCTACAGAAAAAAAAGAACCTATCACTAACATAACGTTAGCCACCGCGACAATATATGGGGACAAATGAAAAAACATCAGTTTCAGATAACATCCCACACACACACACACAAGCAATGTTTTCATTTCTTTCAGCTGCAGCATCATTACTGTTAGGAGACTACAAATCCTGTCATTATAGCCTCGCTGACATCAGGCTGTCAGCCCACACTATAAACAAACTTTGTTCCTTCCGCCGTTTTCTGACTTACAACTTTACCAAAGCAGAATATGCCTTTCTTCTCAAACAATGTATCCTCTATAAATAATGTTAAAATGACGGGATAGGAAATGAAAATCACAAGCTGTTGGGATTGGCGTGGAGAGAAAGCGAAGATTGTGTGGGGGGTAAAGAGAGAAAATTGGAGAAAGGAAGAAAAATAGAATTCTCTAAAAACGCAGAGAATATGAAAAGATTAATGGATAAGGTAGAAGTTAAAAATTATGTGGGAGGCAGAAATAATGACAATGGTGAAAGGGGGAGGGAGGGAGGGTATGTCTGAAACTATGTGGCTCTGTTTGTTATAAGCGCCAGAGGGAGGGGGAATATGTCTGAAACTATGTGGCTCTGTTTGTTATAAGCGCCAGAGGGAGGGGGAATATGTCTGAAACTATGTGGCTCTGTTTGTTATAAGCGCCAGAGGGAGGGGGAATATGTCTGAAACTATGTGGCTCTATTTGTTATAAGCGCCAGAGGGAGGGGGAATATGTCTGAAACTATGTGGCTCTGTTTGTTATAAGCGCTGCACATAAGAAGTCTTATTTTTAATAAACGTTTCGCCTAACGCATTATCAGACAAAGTAACCACTAACCACGCCTCCTTCTCTTCACAACAAACTAGCCACAAATGTATGGCATAATTAATTAGCCGTCTAAAACTCTACCCGTAGCTAGGCAACAGAAATGGTATATTCCTTCTAACCGACTGCACCACGAGGCGCTGGGTCCAAGTATAGGGCATGTTTTAAAATGTTATCTCTCTGTGGGTGCCTACTGTCCTCTCAGTTCACTTCAGAAAGGATTAGTGATGTATGTTACACAAAATAGGTAAACCATTACTGGTGATGTATATTACATAAAAATAGATACAACATTACTGGTGATGTATGTTAAATAAAAATAAATAAACATTACTGGTCATGTATGTTAAATAAAAATAGATACAACATTACTGGTGATATATGTTAAATAAAAATAGATAAACATTACTGGTGATGTATGTTACATTAAAATGGATAAAACAAGAGTGGCATACATAAAAGCTGGGGGGGGGGGGGGTATTTGTTGAGATAAATTTTTTAAAAAACCTTGGGGATCCTATCGATTGTACTCAATCAATATTAACCACACACAATACTTTTCATCACGTTTCTCACCTTTATTACTTTTTGTCATGTTTCTCACTTTTATTAAAACTAAACGGGGACTGGTTAAGATTACATAAAGATTTTTTTAAAGATCAAGAATCCATGGCCACTACTGTTAGCACGTCTCGTATTTGCGCTATATGATAGTAGGCATGCGTGAATATGCCTGAACCAAGCCCTATGTCATGACACTTAAGCGCGTGTAGGCTAACACTTATTCATAGGGTCTACCTATATTAAGTTAATGATTGACAGACAGCCCAATCGGTCTGGCCCGCCAACCGTCCCTGCTCTCCGAAAACCTTCAGGCCAGGAAACTGCCTTTTTTCTCCTCATTCCCCCCCCCCCCCCCAGATTATATGGACTGGTATACATTCCTTTGCTATAATCAGGTATGGGTGTCCAGTGAAACAGTGAGGCGGTAGTGAGAGAGAGAGAGGAGAGAGAGGGAGAGAGAGTCAGGAGAAGATGGTGGCATTTGAATGCAAATGTTCACGAAAAAAAAAAGTGATCATAAATACTAGTTAAATTAAACAACTGAGGTTATATATCGGACACAAGGCAGCGGCTGGAGTAGGCAATGGGGATTTGAAACACAGGAAAAAAGACTGGCTCGAGGTCATGGTCAGCACATGTGGCAACTGTTATATACAATACGTTTATTTACTGCACAGAAATCTGACACAAATCAGCTACAGAATAACTGGAGCCACCAGCAGAATGTGCAAACGAAAGAAGCGAAACAAGAAAACAGTGTCACGGGCAATTAAAAAAAACAAACTGAGAACATAAATTAAGCAAAGTTGAATGCAGACAATACAATTTATTATATTAAAAGTCTTACAACTAATGTTAATTGTTAATTAACTGGCCATGTGGTGTCGCAGTCGCTGAGAACACTGCTCACTAAAGGTGCTATTCTTATCTACTGAACTTACCAGACATGCTCACTGTAGCCAGCATTACGCGAAAGAAATCTATCCTAATGGAACTACTCGATCTTTCCCTGGATTCTGCAAAAATCTAAATTTCAAGGAGCGAAATGTAGAGAAAAATCTAAATTTCGGGGAGCGAAAAGTAGAATCTGTTTACAACAGCGGCGAAGTTTGAAACAAAAATTATTTATCTCTGTTTTCTTAGAACCAACTTTGCTTCTTATTCGTCTCTCAACCAGTTTCTGGATCAGTTTTCATGCTGCAAAATAACATCAATAGTAGCAAAATTATTTCAACAAAATCTGATTAAGACGCAATAGCTAAATTTTCAAATTCAGAGTTTTTGTCTTAGCCTGATTATACTTCACAAATCAATCAATCAATCATGAGTGAGTGAGTGAGTGAATGAATGAGTTGGTGGGTGAGTGAGTGAGTGAGTGTGTGTGTGTTTTTTTTTTCAAAATTTTTATTTTGAAATAAAATAATTTCTAACAAAATATATTTCTTGTGTGGTTTTGAATTTGACTTTTACATTACTTTCAATCATACAAAAATATATTAAACTGTAGGGGAAAATTACACTCTCTCTTCCCTGGGGCATATATTGGAGATCTGAATGAACTTTAGAACTATCATTCTTGTTTGCTGCCACACGAAAGACAAAAAAATGTTAAATGCAAAAAATGTCCGTGTCACACTGAAACTGATCCCATATTACAATCCGACTGTAGCACTGTTACATTCTTATAACAACTGATAGGAATAACACGGACAATTTAAAAACTACTCACTCATTATATTAAAAGTCTTACAACTGATAGGAAATACTAAAGGCTAAGAAATAAGAGAACACTAACAATTTGCAACATCTGACAGCTGAAATAACTTTGACATCCGTTACTACGTATAACACGTTAGTTAAAACACTCTGTGACAAAGTCAACGGCAAAAGAAAACTCAGTACTAACGCTGGAATGATCGAGATTTGGTGGAAACTATCCACGTGATGGATGAAAGATGATTTAATTCTAGTGCAGCCAACATTCCATTTGAACAATTATGATCTTGAGTATAAACTGAAAACTGTACTAGAGGAGGGCACGTTGACAAGGGGGGGGGGAGGAAGGAGATGAGATGACAACGTTATAGATGGGTGGACAATATTTTTTAAAAATGGATCACCGATGCTGTTGCATAAAATGATAGAGATAACTTTCTCAAGCAGTTCAACACCATTTGTTCTTATATTAATGTCTGCTCTCTCTCTCTCTTCCCCCTCTCTTTTTTTCCTCCCTCTCTCCGGTGCAAGTGAAGCTAACATCGCCCCGTCCTCCTCTCACACGTTTTTCACCAAACTAAAAGAAAGACGTTTTACTTTTCACATGTCAAATGCTCCTCCGCTCTCCATGTGACTGCCAGCAGGCTGCGTTCCTAGCAACCGACGCCGTGATCTACAAGTGCAGACCTTGTACAGGTAACAACGACCATCGTGAAACCAGGATATGGACGTCTCAGCACAACCCCATCACCACTGGAAACATGCAGAACCCAGTTTTCTGATGGAGGCCGCCGGAATACTGCATCATGCGCAAAACGATGACGTCAGATAATAGAGATATTATCTTTTCTTGTCTGCCAGAACTCACAGCTGAGCCCTCGTTCTTCTGGCAGCCATCTTTGCTCTTTATTTCATTTCTTTCAAATTAATCTCAAAAGAAAATTAAAAAAAAAATTTTCATGCCGTATTATTTCCGCCATATTTCATATACTGTTTTATTTCTGCTATATCTCATATACTGTTTTATTTCAGCCATATCTCATATATTGTTTTATTTCTGCCCTATCTCTCACACTGTTTTATTTCTGGCATATCTCATATACTGTTTTATTTCTGCCCTATCTCTCACACTGTTTTATTTCTGCCCTATCTCTCACACTGTTTTATTTCTGCCATATCTCATATACTGTTTTATTTCTGCCATATCTCACATACTGTTTATTTCTGCCATATCTCATATACTGTTTTATTTCTGCCATATCTCATATACTGTTTTATTTCTGCCATATCTCATATACTGTTTTATTTCTGCCATATCTCACACACTGTTTTATTTCTGCCATATCTCATATACTGTTTTATTTCAGCCATATCTCATATACTGTTTTATTTCTGCCATATCTCACACACTTTTATTTCTGCCTTATCTCATATACTGTTTTATTTCAGCCATATCTCATATACTGTTTTATTTCTGCCCTATCTCATATACTATTTTATTTCTGCCATATCTCATATACTGTTTTATTTCAGCCATATCTCATATACTGTTTTATTTCTGCCCTATCTCATATACTGTTTTATTTCTGCCATATCTCACATACTGTTTTATTTCTGCCATATCTCACATACTGTTTTATTTCTACCCTATCTCATATGCTGTTTTATTTCTGCCCTATCTCATATACTGTTTTATTTCTGCCATATCTCACACACTATTTTATGTCTGCCATATCTCATATACTGTTTTATTTCTGTTCTATCTAACTACTGTTTTATTTCTGCCTTATCTCACACACTATTTTATTTCTGCCATATCTCACAAGCTATTTTATTTCTGCCCTATCTCACATACTGTTTATTTCTGCCCTATCTCACACACCGTTTTATTTCTGGCCTATCTCACATACTGTTTATTTCTGCCCTATCTCACACACTGTTTTATTTCTGCCCTATCTCACACACTGTTTTATTTCTGCCCTATCTCACACACTGTTTTATTTCTGCCATATCTCATATGCTTTTTTATTTCTGCCCTATCTCATATACTGTTTTATTTCTGCCCTATCTCACACACTGTTTTATTTCTGCCCTATCTCACATATTGTTTTATTTTTGCCCTATCTCACACACTGTTTTATTTCTGCCCTATCTCACACACTGTTTTATTTCTGCCCTATCTCACACACTGTTTTATTTCTGCCATATCTCATATGCTTTTTTATTTCTGCCCTATCTCATATACTGTTTTATTTCTGCCCTATCTCACACACTGTTTTATTTCTGCCCTATCTCACATATTGTTTTATTTTTGCCCTATCTCACACACTGTTTTATTTCTGCCATATCTCACATGCTATTTTATTTTTGGCCTATCTCACGTACTGTTTTATTTCTGCCCTATCTCACGCACTGTTTTATTTCTGCCATATCTCATATACTGTTGTATTTCTGCCCTATCTCACACACTGTTTTATTTCTGCCCTATCTCACACACTGTTTTATTTCTGCCCTATCTCACACACCGTTTTATTTCTGCCCTATCACACACACCGTTTTATTTCTGCCCTATCTCACACACTGTTTTATTTCTGCCCTATCTCACACACTGTTTTATTTCTGCCCTATCTCACACACTGTTTTATTTCTGCCCTATCTCACATGCTATTTTATTTTTGCCCTATCACACATACTGTTTTATTTCTGCCTTCTCTCTCATGTTGTTTTATTTCATTTCTTGAAGATCCATGCCCACGCAGTACACTCAGCATTATCACCCTTTGTTGTGTACCTTTAATATGTTCCACTTTCATTTGTTTTCAACATGGGAACACACTAGTTCCATGCGCAGAAAGTGTTTCGTATTGACAACCTGTTTCTTTGTCTTGGGGGGGGGGGGGGGGGAAGAATGAAAAAAAAAATGGATTTTTTCCTACGCTGTCACAAAGAATTGTATGTTTTACAGCCATATCTCATATACTGTTTTATTTCAGCCTTATCTCATATACTGTTTTATTTCTGCCATATCTCATATAGTGTTTTATTTCTGCCATATCTCGCACACTGTTTTATTTCTGCCATATCTCATATACTGTTTTATTTCAGCCATATCTCATACACTGCTTTATTTCTGCCCTGTCTCACACACTGTTTTATTTCTGCCTTATCTCATATACTGTTTTATTTCTGCCCTATCTCATATACTGTTTTATTTCTGCCCTATCTCATATACTGTTTTATTTCTGCCATATCTCATATACTGTTTTATTTCTGCCCTGTCTCACACACTGTTTTATTTCTGCCTTATCTCATATACTGTTTTATTTCTGCCATATCTCACACACTGTTTTATTTCTGCCCTATCTCATATACTGTTTTATTTCTGCCATATCTCATATGCTGTTTTATTTCTGCCCTATCTCATATACTGTTTTATTTCTGCCCTATCTCATACGCTTTTTTATTTCTGCCATATCTCATATACTGTTTTATTTCTGCCATATCTCACACACTATTTTATGTCTGCCATATCTCATATACTGTTTTATTTCTGTCCTATACCACATACTGTTTTATTTCTGCCTTATCTCACACACTATTTTATTTCTGCCCTATCTCACAAGCTATTTTATTTCTGCCCTATCTCACATACTGTTTTATTTCTGCCCTATCTCACATACTGTTTTATTTCTGGCCTATCTCACACAATGTTTTATTTCTGCCCTATCTTACAAGCTATTTTATTTCTGCCCTATCTCACATACTGTTTTATTTCTGCCCTATCTCACAAAATGTTTTATTTCTGCCCTATCTCACACACTGTTTTATTTCTGCAATATCTCACACACTGTTTTATTTCTGCCATATCTCACACACTGTTTTATTTCTGCCCTATCTCATATGCTTTTTTATTTCTGCCTATCTCATATACTGTTTTATTTCTGCCCTATCTCACACACTGTTTTATTTCTGCCTATCTCATATACTGTTTTATTTCTGCCTATCTCATATACTGTTTTATTTCTGCCCTATCTCACATGCTATTTTATTTTTGCCCTATCACACATACTGTTTTATTTCTGCCATATCTCACACACTGTTTTATTTCTGCCCTATCTCACACACTGTTTCATTTCTGCCCTATCTCACACACTGTTTTATTTCTGCCATATCTCACACACTGTTTTATTTCTGCCTTATCTCACACACTGTTTTATTTCTGCCTTCTCTCTCATGTTGTTTTATTTCATTTCTTGAAGATCCATGCCCACGCAGTACATTCAGCATTATCACCCTTTGTTGTGTACCTTTAATATGTTCCACTTTCATTTGTTTTCAACATGGGAACACACTAGTTCCATGCGCAGAAAGTGTTTCGTATTGACAACCTGTTTCTTTGTCTTGGGGGGGGGGATGAAAAAAAAAAGGATTTTTTGCCTACGCTGTCACAAAGAATTGTATGTTTTACAGTGCAATCAACATTGTATCATTATATGTTACATATTATAGGGATTTAGTACCGGCTGTGCTGTGAAAGGAGAACAGCAGTAACATGTTACAAGTACTGACGTGGTGGAAAGATTCAGTGTTAATTGAATTAGTTAGGAATGCAGCTAAAATAACATGGCGGGATGAGACAGAACACTATAAGCGTTGTTACATTTCTACGCGTGGTCGTCATCGGCAACTAATGAAATACAAGATATCTTCTAACTTAAAAAAAAATAAAATCCTTTACCAGTTTATTCTTGAGCATGATAAATAAAAACGGAAAACTATAGCTATCACTGGAAGGTATAGTAAATTGATACACTGTTGCACATAACGTACACGACGCGCTGGTAATGCTAGGAGAATAATCTCATTCTCACGCAAAGCTCACATATAAACACAGGCATTAACGCACGACGTGGATGAGACAGGAAGAGAGGGGAGGAGGGAGGGGGCTATAGGAGACGACTGGGACTTGGTATAGGAGAGCAATAACAGTTTTACAGCTGTCGCAAAATTTATATTAAAACATCGTTTCTCTATGACTCGATAGCCCTCACTGAAGTGACGTCCTCTACGGTGTAAGCAATGCCCGCTTCAAGGAAAGGAGACTGGAGTGCTAGGCCGAACATGTTATGACTGAACATGTTATGACTGAACGATGTGGCAGCGACAAATATTTTGTGCTGACAAAATACACAAGATACACAGAGACGGATTTGTGTTCTAGAGAAATATGCTCAAAGATAGCAAAAACAAATTATTGTTTGGGGGGGGGGAGAGAGAACCATGCTTTAAGTGTGAAACATATTTCCCTGACATCAAAAGCATGGTCTTGACTGACAGCAGACAAGAGAGAAAGAAAAACGGAGAAATGTGACTAGAAGGAGGAACCGCTTGACCGAGAGAGGACAAGACACTACCAACTCGGCCACCCTGATATATCTACTATATTACTGGTCAATCATTCTTCATTGCTGTATCACTTTACCGCGTGGTCCACAAAGCTTCGTAGTTCTAGCTTGCTAAACTATACAGTTGTATCTGAGATTCTTACCACTTTTATTTTCTGTCTACTGCAGCTCCATGATATCGTGGTGGTTGCACAAAACGTAATCTTCTCTAATGCTTTGTTTCTGGCTGGTTTATCATCAGCTCTTTCGGTCCCAGCTTAATACTGTTCTTATGGTTTAATGTCATGTGGGGTGAGACAACATAATTCGTACATTCACACTTTTGTTTTTCCCTGAAAGTTTTGCTACTGGATTTTCCCGCCATACAGCAACCCCAGATTGTTAAGATTTTAGCAACTTAATTTTATGCATGATTTACGTCACACCTTAATCTTGTTCTTAATTTTTTTTTTGGAAATGTAACTTGTATTTAAGAACGACTGCAGCTATGGAAATAACTGATCACACTTGAGAATCACGCCGTGTATTTATGTGCATGGCGAAAGGGATTTTTATGTCCATGTGTTGCTTAGTATTTGGAGCTATCCATGCGTGGATGAAATATGCTTACGAAAGGGGAGATATACCAATGTATGCATGTCATATCACTGAATATAAAAAAAAAATAATTTGTCTGAAATCTGGTTCAAACGGACATCTGGCACAGACTGCGCATACAGACGGAATTAAAAACAGGAGTAATAGAAACAGTCGAGCGTGGAGTATTCTCAGTTGATGAGCACAATTATGTTAAACTTCAACATAACTTGTATCACCTAGCAACCAGGGCTATGTAGTCAGTAAGCAAAACTCACTGCCTCCGCGTCTTTCATGACCGACTCCCACTTCACCCGCGACTCCGTAAATGGTACATTTTTTGCTGTCACATTTTCCTTCCAAAACTGTGACTCTATAGTTCAGATTCTATACAGTCTTGCCTGCAGCCACACAGACAAAAGTTCTTCGCAGAAGCTATTATGAAAGTTGTGGGCTATTCTGGGTAGGGGCCAGGGAGGGGGAGGGGGAGAGGGAGAGAGAGAGAGAGAGAGAGAGAGAGAGAGAGAGAGAGATGGAGGCGGGGACTTTCCTTCCATAGAGAGAACCAAGGAGGAATCTTTTCAACAAATGCTTACCAGCTGAAAAGGCATCTCGTGTGCCAGGCTGCAGAATCCCTACATCCTGTTACCAGATGTACTGCCGCTGGAGAAACTTTACTAGCTCTAGTACACCGGGGCCTGATGAAAATGCAATTACTAGCCCGGGCACCTTGGCTTCCCAGTACATACAACGTTCACTGCGCCATCTTTTTATTAGCTCTTCATCATTTTCATTTCTCTTATTCCTCTCGTCTACTGTCTGAACAAGGTGAAAGTCAAAACGCCATGGCAGAGTACTTTGCTACTTGAACAGAGCTGCCCCTACTAGTTTATCATCAACTTTTGGTTACTACAGCAGCTAGCTCGTATATTTATGTGTATATACACATATATCGCTTATTTCATTCAACTATTTAATAACGGGCTGTTGTTATTGCTCTGGTAGTTGTAGTAATAAAGAAAAATAAAACAATGCACTGAGCATATTTTCAATGCCCAAGCACAGGATAAACAGAAATGAAACATTACGGCTATATATCATGCACAAGTGAGGTGGAGGAGAAGAAGGTAAAGCAGCAGCGACAGACCACTGGGTCGCCACGAGTGTCATAGCCATTACAGTCAGTCAAGTATGACTGGTCAAGACCCTTTCACTATATCCTGACGGTGGTCCCAACGGCACCAAGTATCATCAACGGACTGACATATTCTTGTTGGAAAATGTGGTTCTTACTTTCGCCCCCGAAACATAAAAAAAGAAGCTCATTCCTCATCAGGAATATATCTGTTACAGGATCTTCACCAAGACATCAGCTGCGACATGTCTGTTACAGAATCTTCACCAAGATATCACCTATAACATGTCTGTTACAGGATCTTCACCAAGACATCAGCTATGACATGTCTATTACAGGATCTTCACCAAGACATCAGCTACGACATGTCTGTTACAGGATCTTCACCAAGACATCAGCTATGACATGTCTATTACAGGATCTTCACCAAGACATCAGCTATGACATGTCTGTTACAGGATCTTCACCAAGACATCAGCTACGACATGTCTGTTACAGGATCTTCACCAAGACATCACCTATAACATGACTGTTACAGGATCTTCACCAAGACATCAGCTATGACATGTCTGTTACATGATCTTAACCAAGACATCAGGTTCCAAAGTTTAAAACTCAGAGCTACGGACACTTGAAACAATAACAATACAGGGAACAAATATAAAGGAAAACTGAAATACAAATGACTAAGTTAAAAGTATGCTGTCCCTACGCTCCAAGTACCAACGCCTACACAAACTTAGCCAACGCGCGCTGTGCAAAATTATTAATTTTTTTTTTGGTCCCAGCCAGGAAAATGTTCATCAAAAATTTGTCGTTAACATCAAATTTGAATACGAAATAGCGTAGATACTTGCGTTATCATGTCTGATAGGAGGGCGCAGGCAAGCACACACAGTATGGCGGACACAGCCAAGGGTTAAATTATTCCAGTTGTTATCTCTGTACCAACTATCGTATACTGCTGTCTCTTGCGCATTTCAAAAACTGGTCCAATTTTATAATATTCGCAACTGTCACGAGTGGCTTTTTTTTTCATTATGTACTTCAAAACAAAGAGAACTGCATGTAGTTTTAGTGATTAAGTTTGTCAATTTTAGTGACTCAGTTTGTAAACTTAAACGGGGATTACTGAGGATAAATGATTTCAGCAGTAAATGTGAATAGTATGCTGGGGCAACAAATGATTTTAGTAGTAAATGTGAATAGTATGCTGGGGCAACAAATGATTTTAGTAGTAAATGTGAATAGTATGCTGGGGTAACAAATGATTTTAGTAGTAAATGTGAATAGTATGCTGGGGTAACAAATGATTTCAGCAGTAAATGTGAATAGTATGCTGGGGCAACAAATGATTTTAGTAGTAAATGTGAATAGTATGCTGGGGCAACAAATGATTTTAGTAGTAAATGTGAATAGTATGCTGGGGTAACAAATGATTTTAGTAGTAAATGTGAATAGTATGCTGGGGTAACAAATGAGTTTAGTAGTAAATGTGAATAGTATGCTGGGGTAACAAATGATTTTAGTAGTAAATGTGAATAGTATGCTGGGGTAACAAATGATTTTAGCAGTAAATGTAAATACAATGATGGGGTAAGAAATGATTTTAGCAGTAAATGTGAATAGTATGCCGGGGGTAACAAATGATTTTAGCAGTGAATAGTATGTTGGAGCAACAAATTATTGTTTTCAATAAACACGAATATCTTTCTTGGACAAGAAATTATTTCTGAGTAAAAGTAAAACAGCAGGTGAGGGAAAAACACACGGTTTTAGCAATAAATATAAACGAGCTTGGATCATTTTAGCAATCAGAATGGCTAACGTGGAAGGGTAACTTTTTTTTTTAAATGACGCTATTTAAGATAAACAACTGCCCATGATAACTACTATCTCTAATTTTATCGTGTTTTTGTTAGTTCAGAAAAAAAAAATATGTATCAGTATATCAGTGCTGGGATTTTGTTTTCGTTTCTAGCCCTGTGCCACAGCTAAAACAAAGCTGCTATGGAATACTAACTTCTATTCACTGTCTAATACTAACGCTTCATATACACGCGAATATGAACGGTTTTTTTTTTTTAAAATATAGTTTAAAAACTGGATACTCCAACATTATGCTGTTTGTCTTATTAATTTAACCTTGCTATTCATGTCGAATATATTCAATAACATTTCATCCAACGTTACAAAATGCATAAACAGGATAAATAAAATCAATAAAGCGACTCTTCACTTTTTATCCCCATGCAACGGGTAAACGAAATACTGTGAAATTGTATACACTGTACATAGTGTATTTGTTAGAACAGCATATATAACATAAAACGGCTGAATTTTTATGCTTTGTTCTTTTACATCGTTTTCATAATTTGTAGGAAATGTTTACACAGGGCGAGATGCGAGCTGGGATGATAGTCACACAAGGCTTGCATGGTAGTTTGCCAAGTTTTCTTGTATTCCGCGAGTTTTTCAACCTCATCAAGGGATTTTATGCCTACTAATTTGGACTCTCTTAACAATGTCCTCTTTAGAATTTCACGTGGTCGACCTCTTTTTCTGTGGCCTGTTGTGTCCCACCTGATAGCTTGTTTTGGGATTCTGATTGTTTCTTCTCATCACGTGAGCGATATATGTCCATCTCCTTTGAGACAAGTTGTTGTTCGCCCATCTGTCTTGCTCTGCGTTGTTCTTGAATTCAATCCACTTTATCCCGGATATTTTCCTTAGGCATTTGTTTTCAAAAGAGTCTAATTTCTTGTTTGTTTCTTTAGTTGTTTTCCAGCTTTCGCATGCATAAATGAGGGTGGATATCACATTTGAATTGAATAATCTTAACCTGGATTTTGTGCTTTAACTTTTGAGTGTCATAAGTTCTCAAGACTGTTGAAGGACAATGCTGCTTTTTCAATTCTAATTTTAACTTCCTTGCTAATGTCACCATCCTGATCTACGAGTATGTAGCTGCCAAAGTATGCAAATTGGTGTACTTCTTCAACAGCTGTTCCTTCAACGTATATTTTTCCTTCTTGATTAATGGGAAATTTCATTATTATTTTTTTTCCTTGTTAATTTCAAGTCTTATTTTGCTAGCCAGTGAAGACAGGGTATTTGTATTTTTTTACATCGAATTCATATTTTTACTGATAAGAGTTATGTCATCAGCAAAATTAAGATCTTCTAGTTGGGTCTCATGCATCCAATTAATGCCAATTTTACCTGTGCAACATATTTTCATTATGAAGTCTATGGTAATTTTTTTAAAAAGCAAGGGAGATAATATACACCCTTGTTTCATGCCTGTTTTAATCTGGAACCATTTGCTCATTCCTTCTTCTGTGTTGACTGCACAAACAATATCCGTTATAGAGGTTCTTAATGATGTTGACAATTTTAGATGGTATTCCATACAGTCTTAAGATTCTCCACAATGAATTTCTGTGTATGCTCTCAAGTGCCTTTTTAAAGTCTATGAAGTTCAGGATTAATGGTTTTTGCTTTTCAATATGTTCTTCAAGTATTATTCTTAGAGTAAAGATCTGGTCGAGACAGTTTTTCCCTTTTTTAAAATCCTGCTTGTTCTTCTCTCATTGCAGTATTCACTATATCTTTAATTTTACTTAGAATAACACCGCAAAATACTTCTCACACACACACACAAACACTTGCGGTTACATTCTGACTCGCCCTCGTTTTTAAACCAGGAAGGTAAGAGGTGGGATGACTGTTACAGATTAAGAACAGAGAACTAGAACTGGTCAATAACCTCACCTACTGCCACACTTACAGAATGCTATTGTGACACTTAAGTCAGCCCCCCCCCCTCCCCAGGGTTGTGGAAACTGCGCGTCCTTGTTAGTGGTGGAGCTAGTTTTAAGCCTCAACTAAGCTGAAAGGAACACAGCGTCGACCACTCTCCAAACGACTTCAGGCCCCTGGCATGCATGCCGAAAACAGGAGAATATGGTGGTAGAGGAAACCCGAGAAGTCCTTATGCTGAATTTCAGTGTCTGTATATATGATGGGACAGGCTAGCGTAGTGGTTAGAGTACTCGTCTAGCAACCGAATGGTCGAGGGTTCGAATTCCCAGCTGAGTAAGATTTTTTTTCGACGAATACTACCCCGAGGTCGACCCAGCCTTGTAAAATTGGTACCTGAGAAAATCTGAGAAGGAAAGGAACTGGCCACCCCACCTCATACGCTGATGGCCCAGCATAATGAGGTCTCTAACGCTTCATCCCCTACGGCATTTGTTATGGGACTTCCTTCTTCTTCTTCTGTACATATGAGAGGCGTGGTGTATGTCACCGTGATTTGGGGGAATTTTCACAAATGTAATTATGACATACTAAACAACAAGCATGCCTCACTGGAAACCAAAAGAACAATCTTCATACCAACTTTATGCTACCAATGCCAGGCATGGACGCTGACAGCAAAAGACAAAAGGAAAATTACAACAACTGAAATGAGATTCTTGAGAAGAATTCTTGGAGTATCAAGAATGGACAGAATCAGAAATGATGTCATTAGAAATAAAGTAGGAGTCGAACCCGTTCTGAACTATATTAAAAAAACAGCAAATAAAATGGTTCGGTCATGTATCACGATTACCAACAGAACGTGTACCACAGAGACCAATGTTTTACAGACAGATGAAGGGGCCGCCCATTCAAACGATGGACCGATGGTGTAGCAGAGTCCCCGAACAGCTCAATGTACGAAGCCAACAGCCCAGCCATTGGGAGACAATTGCACTTCACCTCAACACCTAACAGTAAATAAGGAAGGACAAGACAAGACAGTAATTATGACATTCAATGCACACAACTGTAATTAAAACAATCAAAGCACACAAGTGTAATTATGACATTCAAAGGACACAACTGTAATTAAGACATTCAAAGCACACAAGTGTAATTAAGACATTCAAAGCACACAAGTGTAATTATGACATTCAAAGGACACAACTGTAATTAAGACATTCAAAGCACACAAGTGTAATTATGACATTCAAAGGACACAACTGTAATTAAGACATTGAAAGCATGCAAGTGTAATTATGACATCCAAAGCATGCAAGTGTAATTATGACATCCAAAGCATGCAAGTGTAATTATGACATCCAAAGCATGCAAGTGTAATTATGACATTGAAAGCACACAACTGTAATTAAGACATTGAAAGCACACAAGTGTAATTATGACATCCAAAGCATGCAAGTGTAATTATGGCATCCAAAGCATGCAAGTGTAATTATGACATCCAAAGCATCCAAGTGTAATTATGACATTCACAGCACTCTTTTTCTTTCTGCGTTGCACTAAACTTCTCATGCTACCTCGAAGTACACAGACATGTTAAGAAACACATTTGTGGCAGCACAAAAAATAAGCAGAATTTAACGTGCAACTGTCACAATCGCCATATATCAAACTTACTGGCACAAAAATAAAAACTGCTGTGCGCGTCAATGACACAAAGAGAACATGTATTGCCGGCTATTACGGACGGGGACACGTAACAAATATGGCAAGCAGGGTGGTCAACACAAGCGGCGAGAGAAGATGGAGCAAAGAAAAGGACCGTCTACGAAAGCTGAATCTAACTACACAATATGCACTACTTCAACCTGGGCCTTCATCTTGTAAATCAATAATACATACCGCATGTGTTTTACTCATTTTCTGTGAAAGCAATAATTTGAAATAACGTTGCCACCTGCTGGGACATTTGCATAAAATAAATACGTTTCGCGTGGAAACATGACAAAATGAACACTTTCCTCCCACTCTATTGCGTCCGAGTAGCGGATTGGTTAGTGAACTTGAACCTCGTTGCGGATTTCAGTGGCTCGACTTTCAGTTAACTCCTCAATTAGAAAAGAAAAGCGGTCGGGCGTGATGCTGACCACCGCCATCCTCTAGCTTATCAACACGTCAAGGAAAACATCCCCCTTAACATACTTCTATACGCCTTCATGAGTACAGAAGTACTTACACTTCACTTACACTTTACTTACATTAGTATACATTCATGTTATTTAGACATCGTGCATAATCACTATCAGCAAGTTCGTGCACAATCACTAGCAGTCCCGTCAACTAAATATGATCAGCAATACAACAAGGTCAGCAATACACTTATGTGCACAGTAAGTAACGCTCACTCTCTGCCCTGTATACCTTTTCCAAACAATATTCAGACAGCTGTTTCCAGCATCACCTAGGCCATGTAAAATACGAAGAAACTGTGCCTTTGTCCATTGTTGTATTAATCCCTTCTCCGTTTTGTTCGTTAGCTCAAAGGGCTAAGACAAGGTCGTTGCGAACATTATTTTACGAGATTACCAGTGGATAGATCGGGAAATCACGTCGCCGCTGACCGTCACCGGGTGGTGCTGTTATAATTGTAGAAATCAGAGAGGTATTTTCATGCACACAGACATGGTACTATTGTACTTCTAGAAATCAGAGTAGTTTTGTTATGCATGCAGAAATGGGCGTAAGTAACATACTGGGAGCGGTACATCATCAGAAAATAAAATGAGAGTGAAGAATGCCACGTGACATACCTGGAGCTTCCGAGTCAGCTGGGTCCCGAGACACGAGAAAACATGCACGAATAAGGGGGGGGGGGGATTAAAATATCCAACTAGAGAAAACAGCGCATTATACTCCGGTCTATAACAACACCCTTATGACTGGATACAACGCCAGACTGTCCCGTCCCATTAAAGTCACAAAAGTGATAAGGCCTTCAAAATCCTGGTGCTTTTTTAACATAAAAAGTTTCCACTTATTTATTTAAACACAAAAGACACAGTATTTTGGGCTTGGCCCAGAAGTCACAGGTCTACAAAAATCCTGTTGTTTTTAGTGTAAATAAGTTCTCCCAAACTTTACTGTAAAATACAGGACACGCAGCTATGGACTGCGAGTAGTTCTAAGTTCAGGTCGAAACTCCCATAAAGAACTAGAAATTTACATACAAACACACACACACATACACACACACGCAAGCACGCACATACACACACGACAGAATTAACGTTTCTCGTGTGTAGTGAGACATTCAAATATTTAAAAACTCATTTTAAAAACATCTCTTGAAGTATGTCTAAGTGTTAATCTACCTGTCTTTTTGCTATTGTTGTTTTCTGTCTTTGCCACAACTTCCTCACAGATTTCAAATGTCATCTTGGACTAACATCATTTATTTAAGGCTCTTAAAGGGGGTCATATATATATATATACACACACGCACACACACACACACACACACAAACCTAGCTGACACTGTGACCAATCAGATTTAAGAAAATGCAGGATGCGATACACCAAGATATAATAACATGACGAAAAAAAAAAGTTATCAAGATAGCATTTTAACTTTTAATTTGTGACGTTTATATTGTGAAATGTTAGATTTACTTAAGACCGTGCTACGATGGAAAATCGTTTTCCCATGCGAAAACAAAGAAATAAGTGAAGTTAGGGTGCCACTTGGTAGCAGAGTTAGTTTACGGTGGTGAATGCAGTTTTGCTTCTATACCGGCATATGTATCTCCGGGCTTGGAAGAGATGTATAATGCCCTTTCATAATCCACCGTTGAGATGCTTCACAAAACACGATTAGATGTCACAACCAAATGAGTCATGAACAAACAACTATCTTCACACCACACAAGGGACACTGCCGACTGTTGTCACCTCGATCTGTCATACACCCCCCTCCCCCACAAATATAAACGACAGACAGGTCTTCAGACTCCAGTGCACGCCCTGCAGTTCTGCCACCTCTACGAAGAAGTCCCTGCTCCATCTCTGGGCAAACGGGGGCCCATCATATAAAATCGGCGGTCAAAAGCACGAGCTCCGTCACCCAGACAATAAATATAACTATCATAGGCTAGAAGACCAGACTTGTACTTCTACAAACTCCCTGTAACTGCGAGCTGTTGTTCTTTGCAGCCCGTGCTGTAGAGATGTTGAGGCAAAACATCGTATCAGCGTGGGAGCGGGTTATGGCGTCTGCTTTTTCGGTCCCGGAGTACAGCTACAAAGCATGTGGTGTGCAACGCTTCTTTAGCAGACTCCACCACCATGGGAACTATGGCGATCCCTGCCCCGTCAGCCAGGCTATGTCTGTTACTGGGAGTACCACGGTGAGGTGGGACAGGGTCTTGGTCAGCTAAGGGTCGCTAACCCTGACGCTTTGAAGCACAGAAGGCAGAAGGAGCTCACACAGACAGAAAAGTAAAAACTCGGGACTAATACAACTCACATGGTTTAAAATACAAAAAAAGATTGCTTCAGAAAAAAATGTGTACAGGATGTTTGTGACGTAATTCTTCATATACAGGATAAACATGTAGCAAATAAGGAAAGGGTATTCTTCAAAGTTGTCTGCTGACATTTTCTCTTCCAACCAACGCTCCCTCACCACCCCCGAATTTTTAATATAAAACATAAACCATTACACTCTCAAAAGAAGACAGAGAGGTCCAATACCAAGCTGAATGTAAAGTTCCTACAATGAATATCTCGTAATCTTTCTTACACAACAACAACAAAATAGCAACAATAATAATAATTCAGGCACGTAGCCACTGTTATTTAATAACAGAATCTTGAATTTTAACACTTTACATAATTGTCTCTGTACTCCAGTAAGTCAGAAAACTGAATACTTTTTTTTTTTCATATTCCGTCATAGTTTTGAAGTTCCACAGGCTGCAGTCTGCTATATTTTCAGCAATGTTTACTTGTATTCGTGATCCGTCACTGACATATTATTCTGTGTGTGTGTTTTTTTTAACAATATGTCGTATTTCAACTCTGGTTTTCTAACGACATTAAAAAACAGGGCATTTATTTTCCGCCCGCGTGCTATCGGGACAGCAAAGGCTGTGTAAAACTTGAGAAGATCATGAACGACGTTAATATTAGGGGCTTAGAACTAAAGAACTGCTAACGTAAGCTAGAACTTTCTTAACGAGTTCGCTGCCCGTGCTTGCATTTTAGATTCATTTTAAGTAATCTCTCATGTCACGCCGTGCTAGAAAAATTCTTTAGAATTTGGAAAAGTCTCTGCCATTTCTCCATCACACAGAGTTTGAGGTGTCTCTTCGGAAACTTGTATACTTTCTCCCATCATAAACTTTCTTATCTTATATCCTTCCCGTGCCGTTAGACGTCACATAGGGCTCGCAAAGTAGTTCGCCAATATTTCCTGTCTTCGGCGAGTCTTTCAACCTCAACAAAGGATTTTATGCCTGTTAACTTGGCCTCTCTTAATAATGTTCTCTTCAGAGTTTCACGCGGTCTGCCCCTTTTTCTTCGGCCTGTTATGTGCCACTTGATAGCTTGTTTTGGGATTCTCTGCTCATTTCTTCTCATCAAGTGGCCAACATATGTCCATCTCCTTTTCCTGATCACCCGTGAGACTGGTTGTTGTTCAGTCATCTGTCTTATCTCTGCATTGTTCTTGAATTCATTCCACTTGATGCCGAGTATTTTCCTTAGGCATTTGTTTTCAAAAGAGTCTAATTTCTTTTCTATTTCTTTAGTTATTTTCAAAACTTCTATCTGCTTGATAAAGAACAAGCAAAACTTCTGCCTGCTTGATAAGGAACATGCAAAACTTCTGTCTGCTTGATAAAGAACAAGCAAAACTTCTGTCTGCTTGATAAGGAACAAGCAAAACTTTTATATGTGATATACTGTGGCACGCCTACCTGACAGGTGCGCGTGTGTGTGTGCGTGTTTTGTTTGTTTGCGTTTACCCACGAGTTTCAATGTATAAAGTGTCTTGATTTACAATTACTGGCCAATAGCAGTGACATGACTTCCCATGAGAAGTGAACGAGTTAAGACTGCAAAAGGACGGTCTCCTCATCCTGGTCATTTGTCTGGCGATGGAAAGGTTTGTCAACCATGGAAGAGAATCCACAGTAAATTTACCGAATAACGAAGTCCATGAGAACAGTTCGTTGGACCTGGCTAATCAGAAGATTCTCTAGTTCCCCCCCCCCCCCAGATCAGAACAGATGTGTGACAAAATAATATATTTTAAATCACTGACACCGTGGGTAATTTCTTTGTTATTCCAGGTGAATAAAATCGTCTAGGATTATATCAAACTGTAAAAGTGGGCGGAATATGGGGTAGTACGGATCCCGTACGGCCAATTAATGCCGCACACGGGCACGCACTGTTAGTGGACGGGCTTTGTGCGCTGTACGACTGAATGTAAGAACTTCTGGGCAATTATTCTCACACTATGAAAACAGTTTTTAGTAAATGCAGAATCACGCACTGATATTTGTTTTCCCTATGGCAAGCTCTTCAGTGTTCCAAAACCTGTTCATGAAAAAAATTAGCTCGTGGTAAGCTGAGACACCATGCCATCTTCACTATTCCACAAATTTAGCATCCTTTTAATGACAAACACAGTTAAAGTTTTACCATTAATCTTTGCACAGTTTTCGCTGGTTTCTACTTTTACTGTAATTTTTACACACACTTTTTACTAGTTTCTAGCTTTACCATTAATCTTTGCACAGTTTTTTGCTGGTTTCTGACTATTTATAAGTAGCATTTCAGTAGGCCAAGACCGAAGGGCTTATTGTTCTTAAGCGATGCAATTTTTGAATAACAGACAATATATGTAAGTTTGTCCTTATGTTTCTACATTTTCTTTTCTATGCAGAAGTTTTGATATTTCTCTTTTAATTTTAACCACTGCCCTGGGCGATACTGACCGCATCACACTTTCATGTGCCGAAGGTCTTGGAAATACGGGGCTAACACCGTATCCCAAGTATGCCTTTATTGGCATGGACACGGGGATTTTACCTTACCTTATAGCTAATATTATTATATATAATATATATTATTAAGAGAGGCCTAATTAACAGGCATAAAATCCTTTGATGAGGTTGAAAGACTTGCCGAAGACAGGAAAAATTGGCGAACTACTTTGCGAGCCCTATGTGACGTTTAACGGCACGGGAAGGATATAAGATATATCTAATACCTGCTGCTGTGTAAACATACTGTTCACACGTTGTCCGCAAACAGTGCTGAGATTAATCGAGTTAACGCGCAGTGTTATACTCGTATGTGACGTTTGCTTCATTGTGCGCATGTGACTAAGGCCAATAAATACTGAAACAACAACATGATAAAACACTCAGCACAAAGGCAGCGCGTCGAAACTTATTCAGTAAACTTCCGTGAAGTTTCTGACTTTCTCCTATCCTGTAAATATCCCTGCTGATGGTGCTGTTTTGCGGAGGCTATGTGATTGCTGCAGTAGGAAGCGGTGGGATCTAAATCTAAAAATATATCATTTATGAAGGAGTCGGAACGCAGGAACACAGGCCCACTGTTTCTGAAGCCGTGGTCACGTAAATCAGTTTTCATTCCTTCATATTTACGTTGACAGACATACGCTTCTATACTCTTTCTGAATTCAGTATTTACCTCGTCAGATCTCCGTGCTCTCGAATAATGTGTGCAGTGAACAAACATAGGTTGGAGGTTAATGGTGGACATTTATTTAGCAACAGCACAACTGAAGACATAAAAAAACAACAGAAAAGACTGTTATATTGTAGTCAAATATAAAACATACTTATCACAGCAAAATACCCAGAATAAACATTTCAGTACTTTTTTGTCCCCTCTACGCCATCTTACAGCAACAGTCCCCCCACGGAGGCCCCGCAAGCAGATCTAGATTATATGTAGCTATAGACATTTCTGAATATTTAGTACAAAGTGACGAGATAATGTACGAAATTCACGGCCAACTATCACATATAACTGGGGTGGGTGGGAACATTTGGAAACAACTGCCTTAGTACGGTACACAATTCTCAAGTGCTCCTGGAAACATTGGCCGCTTCCTTAGGTTTTTGTCTCTACCCTGAGCAGTGGATTTCAGACATCTGTCCAGAGCAAGCTAGGAGGTCTGGGTAACTGTCCTCAGTGTGTCTTTCATCCCCATCTTTCCACTTTTTTTCCTTCGTCGTCTCATGCCCTATATCCAGGTTTCTCCCCACCCCAGTTGTGTGCACGTGCAGCTGGTCTGTTCGGGATTTACACGCATAGAATCACACTGGCTAGTACATGTGATAAAAACGGCGAGAGTTTTGCTAGAAATATTTTCACTTAAACACACTTCATTTTATTCCTTCTATGAGGGGGCCTGGGTGGTAAAATGCTCAATGCACTGCTCTCCCGTGACAAAGGTGGGTGGTTTGAAACCGGCCAGAAGCTTCTTTTGAAGCTGGGGAAAGGAGGGAAGGCAAGATGGTGACCACATCTCCCTCTAGTGTGCCGACAGGTCAAGGAAAATACAGACACTAACACCATATCCCCTGGGTGCCTCTATGGGCTACCTAGCAGTTTAAGAGAGAAGAAGAGAAAGATAACATTACGCTGGTTGGACGACAATTCAGAGTTAACGCAATGAACCAGAACATAACTGTCAGAAGAATGTAAACCTGAAGCGTGTAGGAGCTTATAAAGTTGTTCATTCGTGGAGAAAACCTCACTAGCGTTTAAACAATCACTGAATTAGTCTACAACAATTATCCACACACTGGCTAGATGGGCGAATTTTCAGTTATACCGTCCATTTCTCTCCCATAGCTTTTTAAATTAACTTGCTAATAAAATACATTAGAACCTCATTACATTTTTTAAAAAGCATTTACTGCTCAAAGGTTCATCTGCTTGCAATATACTTTATAAAGACTGCTCAGCAAATCTGTGCTGTATTTATGTAGATTAAACTTTACACACAATAGAAAAAACAGTCCATTTGACAGCCAGCATGAAATGCTGATCTATGTGTTCTCTGTGTTTAAAAAGCTGTGGCCAACAGCTTTTCATAACCACAATTTACATCTCAGCTGCAACCACGTCCGAGATAAGCACTACTTTTGAAATCCAGTATGTATGGCTGTGCATGATTACCGAGAGTAATGACAAATGCTAACGGGGAAAAAAAGAAAAGTAATTTGAACTGGAACTTCAAATTTGCTACATATTCCACGGATTCTTAATCTTGGGAGACCACGTTTGAAACCAGCGATATTTAGAATTAAGGTTCTTAAGAGAGTGAAACTAATGAAAGTTAGAAAATGCGAGTAGAAGTCCATTAATAGTACAAACTGTCAGCACCAATGTCAGTGACATATATAAGCAGACAGAGAATAGTGCATGTCAACATAGCGAATATATTGCAGACACAGTCCAAAGAAGAAGTATGTTCTGTCTCCCGATTCTTGTCCGCCAAAGCTCTCAACTCTCTCGGACGCGCATCATGACATATCTGGAACATACGGTGCTAAGAGAATGTGCAAGGCTTAAGTCTAAAAGTGGGTTACGAAGTTCAAGACAGGCGTAACAAGCTTACACGACGCAAACATCCTGGGCAAGCACACAAAGTGGGTGACTCCTGCCAACATTCAGGATGTGCATGCTCTCATACAGGGTACTCATCGTATCTGCATCGCTAAAACTGCTGTAGAACTATCCTTCAGTTACGCAATTCATGATGAGCTGGCATACCGAAAAATTTCTGCGAGTTATGTGTCATGTGGCTTGACACCTGAATGACATGCGCGTTTCATGGTGTGAAATTAATTCTGCAGCCACCCGAAGAAAGAGGCCAAACAATTTTTATAGAACAATCACTGTGGAGGAATTGTGGGTAAGTCACTTTAGCGTCCAAAAGATTCGGTCAGGAGTGGCACCGCTCCGGGTCCCCGCCGCCACGGAAGTTTCGCAAACAACCGCCGGCTGGCAGAGTCATATTGACGGGTTTTATGGGGTCACAGAGAAGTTCTGCTTGAGTATTACACGCAACCAGGAACTACTGTCACCACGACTGCTACCTACAGTGAAATGCCCGGAACGCTATTTAAAGCCAGCTACACGGTACAGACTGCTGCCGAGTGGGGTGCTGCTACTTTAAGACAACGCTCGTCCTCGTACAACGCAAGCGACCAAAGCTGTTTCTGGAGACACTGCATTTCTAAGCACAGCTGTTTATCCCATTACTCTCAGAATTTGGTTCCTGGTGACCTTCATCTGTTTGGTCCCCTAAAACAATATCTTGGTGAGGAAAAAAAAAAGTTCTCAACTAATATAGAGGCGCAGGACACTTGCACTGGTTGCTGAGAAAGAAGTAAGGACAAAGGGCTTTTTTTTTTCTTTTTCTTATTGGAATTCAAGCGCAGGTACTGGGGTGGTACACGTGTGCTGCAAAACAAGAGGACCGTAATGAAAAATAGGGATGTTATTTTTCCTGCACTAAACAAAAATTTCCTAACTTTCATCTTATTCGACAAGTTCCTGGGTTTTATTTTCTAAGCTAACACAAACAAGCTGAACCTTCATCAACATCTCTTTTTTTACTTCTTTGTTCTCCAGACATTTTCTCTGATCAGCTTCGACGACGCTTAAGCCGGGGCATTCCTGTAGATTTCAGCATTTTTTTTTTTTAGGACTCCACTACTAGTTCATTCGTTGGGTGTAAATTTTAAGTGTATAAACTAGGAAACAAGTAGGAGCAGCTTTATTACTTACCGATTACAAAGTTGTGATGTTTCGGCGTGACCCTGAATCATATAAAAACATACAGGACAAAGAAATAGAGAGAAGAAGTATAGATTCACATGAATGCTATTTTTTTTAAAAATGAATAGAGCACTTAGCTTAACTGCAAGATATGACTCGTTCGACGCTGTGTGTCAGAAATGAGCATTGTAGGGCGTAGAGACTGTTTAAATGGAGACCTGTGATGTGTGGTCGGTGGGTCGTAACTGGGGGGGGGGGGGGGTGGGGAAACCGTAGAGGGGAGGGAGAGTGGTACAATGTTAACCTGGCCAGGAGAAGGTGAAATAGATGATTATAGTTAGGGTAGAGGGGTTGTAATATGATGCTGTGAGGAGGTTCTGAACTATGTGTAACAAGTGAGAAGGGAGTGGAGCTTAGTAGAGAGGGATTATAATTGTTGAAGAGGATGTTAGGTGTAGCTGAATAGAGAGTTTAACCCGCGTGATTCCAGCGTCCCATAATCCTAAATGTAGCGGTTCTCAAGCGCTAGGCAGCTTGTATCATCTATGTGACACTGTTTAATGGCTGTTACCAAAAAATCAGATTTACAAAAGATGCAGGATAACGTATACCGGTGAGATTGGCCTCAGATTAGGGGTTCGCATGCAGAAACATCTATACGATATTACCCAGCATGCTTCGAAACCAGTCCTAAATCATTTCAATGACCCCAACCACAGAAGCAAATCTGATTTTCTAGTAACAACCATCAAATAATGTCACACAGATGACACAAGCCGCCTAGCGCTTGAAAACCGCTACATTTAGGATTATAGAACGCTGGAATCACGCGGGTTAAACTCTCTATTCAGCTACACCTAACATCCTCCTCTTCAACAATTATAATCCCTCTCTACTAAGCTCCACTCCCTTCTCACTTGTTACACATAGTTCAGAATCTCCTCACAGCATCATATTACAACCCCTCTACCCTAACTATAATCATCTATTTCACCTCCTCCTGGCCAGGTTAACATTGTACCACTCTCTCTCTCCTCTACGGTTTCCCCACCCCCCCCCCCCCAGTTACGACCCACCGACCACACATCACAGGTCTCCATTTAAACAGTCTCTACGCCCTACCATGCTCATTTCTGACACACAGCGTCGAACAAGCCACATCTTACAGTTAAGCTAAGTGCTCTATTCATTATTAATTTTCTTTAAAATAGCATTCATGTTAATCTATACTTTATCTCCTCTCTCTCTATTTCTTTGTCTTGTATGTTTTTATATGATTAAGGCTCACGCCGAAATGTCACAACTTTGTAATTGTTAAATAATAAAGCTGCTCCTACTTTTTTACCCAGTTTATACACTTTGGTATCACAGCTTTACTGCAGTGCTTCGTGTATAGTTGTACACTTATACACTAATTATTGGGTGTTTAAGTCTTTGTTTTCGAGTCTCCAAAAAATATTTGTAAAAGTATGGCTGCGTGATGGAAGCGGCAGACTGAGATTAGGGTTACCGTTACAAGCTTATCGGTATTTTTTTCCTCCTATATTCAGACCAGATTTTGGATATCTGTTGCCAGTATGCGTGCCTTTACTTGGCGATATGCTTGCTTAACTTGATCACTGTTTCCCACTTTCTACTTTACTTATGTCGTCATGACATCCAGAAATAAACCCTGACAGGGATTCCTGAATTTAACAAGTTCATGTGACATGGAGAAATAAACCCTGACAAGGGATCCTGAATTTAAAAAGTTCATGTGACAGAGAGAAATAAACCCTGACAAGGGATCCTGAATTTAACAAGTTCATGTGACATGGAGAAATAAACCCTGACAAAGGATCCTGAATTTAAAAAGTTCATGTGACAGAGAGAAATAAACCCTGACAAGGGATCCTGAATTTAACAAGTTCATGTGACATGGAGAAATAAACCCTGACAAAGGATCCTGAATTTAAAAAGTTCATGTGACAGAGAGAAGTAAACCCTGACAAGGGATCCTGAATTTAACAAGTTCAGGCTGTTAGCAACGGATCATGCACTAAACAACAGAAGGTTTATTCTGCAAAACAATAATCTGTCCGTCGCGATGGTAACATAGGATCAAAACAAAGACACGATGCCAGTGGTAGTGCACGCTGCTACACTATCCTGAATATTGTTGAATAACATAATGACCTTATTAACCAAATAACCTTATGTTTCATTATTCTGCGCCTCCATAGCATGTTCACTGCAATGGCTGAAAACAGCGGGTATTGTTTCTACAGATTTACAGGGAAAACTATCAATAACTAAAAGAACCTAACTTGAAGAGCGATGGCTGAAGTTTGAAGGAAGGGAGGCAGGCAGGGAGCAAAAACAAAACAAAACAAAACAAAAACAAAAAACAAGAAAACAGCTGTGCAGACTTCACTTTGTTGAAATTTTAAACACATGTTGCCGTGTGTGTCTAACATTATCAACACATGTTGGGGGTGGGGTGGGGGGGGAGAAGAAAGCTCCCCGTCAGTTAGCCCCTGTTCTGCATGTGGTCTTCCGTTACACTCTAGTATTGTTCACATAAGCATCGTGCCAGGCTTCTTACCTCCTGCTGTCTGGCCTGGCCGTTCTCCCTACGTCCATACAATATACTGGTGAATATTATCATTTACTCAGTAAGGCATTCAGTCGTTTGCATGTCCCTTGCAGAACTTTGCTCCCTAACAGCTCTCCTGTAGGCTTCTCGGCTGCAAGCTAGACGCCCTGCTGCTGATGCGTCCATTCGCAGATCGTCAACGATGTCTTGCAGCCATTTTCGCCTTGGCCATCCTCTCAGTCTTTTTCCCGTTATGTACCCTTCTTAGACTGCCTTCTCTAAATAATCATGACGTTTAATATCTCCAAAATATTTAAGTTTTCTCTGTTTAATCTTCTTTACTAGCCAGCTTTCCTCAATATTAAATTCTTGTAGTATGGATATATTTGATCTTTTTTTGCGTCCATGATATTTGAAGAACTCTTCTGTAGCATTTACATTCAAAGGCATTTTTGTGTTTCTCAGCTGTTTTGTTAAGTGTCCAGGTCTCACGGGCATATGTTGCGATGGGAAAGATGCATGCCCTTAAAAATCCTATTTTTGCAGTTCTGTCTGTTCCTCTCCACGGCTTTTTTAGTTGTTTTTTTTTTTTTTTGAAGAGCTATAAATCTCCTCCTTTTAATTTCCCTCATCGTATCTCCATTATTAGTTAGTAATGATCCAAGATATTCAAAACTCTCCGTCTCTTCCAAATTTTCCCCATTGATACATATTTCAGCTGCCTTATTTGTTTTGCCAGTTGTCATCAATTTAGTTTTCTTTGCATTAAGATAGAGGTTTTGTTCTTCACTGTTCTTATGGACTGAAATAATTAGTTTTTCCATTCCTTTTTCTATTGTGGACAGTAATACTATGTCATCAGCATATCTAATCTCTGGTATTTCATAATCTCCAATTGTTATGGCATCCCACACTATTCTTTGTCTACATCTTCTCTAACATTCCTCATTATATTTTCAGTATACAAGTTAAATAAGTAGGGCGACAGTATGCATCAATGACGGACCCCTTATTTTATGGCAAACAAAGTTGTTTTACCATTTATTCTTACTGTTGCCTGTTGGCCTAGATACAGCAGTGACATTAATTGTGTCACATGTGTTGGAAATCCCTTTTTTTTCATTATTTCCCAAAGTTTCTGGTGTTGTATACAATCGAATGCTTTTGAATAGTCTATAAAAGATAAATATATTCTCTGCATTTCTCTATTATTAATCTTATGTTGAAAATATGATCTCTTGTTCCTCTTCCTTGTCTAAAATCAGCTTGGGCCATATTGGTTTCTCCTTCTATTTTTTTTCGAAGTCTACCCATTACGATTTTTAATAGAATTTTACTGCCATGGCTAATCAGGGCAACAGTTATGTAGTGTATGCATAATTTCAAGTTATATTTTTTTCGGCAATGATATGAATAAAATTCCTTTCCATTCTTTTGGCCAAATACCTGAATGCCATATCTATTTACATAGTGCATGATATACTGTAGCACACTCCTTTCCTTCTGCCTTAATGAGTTCAGCTGTTATCTCATCACATCATGTATCATTTACTACAAAAACAAATTTAATCTCAGCTATCTGAAAATAATCTCTCTTTGATCGTGGTCAGCTCCCGTCTCAAGTCTCTGTGAAACAGTTCATTTGTAACTCGGGGTTTGTTTTATTTCAGCTTTTAAGCACTCAAAGCACTGAAAGGCGTGTGGGTACTTTTACCCTGGGGTCACTGTCACGCTCGCAAAGTCCTGCAAGGGTGATGGATTTATAGGAAACCTCCACCTCTTAAGTCACACGGTAGTTTAGGCGCAATAATTTGGGGGACTTCTGTTTTAATAAACGCCGCTGACAAAGGTGTCATGCAAGATAGAGGTTTACATTTCTACGTAACTGTTGTGAAAGGAGGCAGGGGGGCTATCCCTTACTATGAGGAGAGAAACCTACAACTACAAAGTAAATACTGAGTGGTTCTAACCTTCGATAATTCTGTGCAGGACAATAACCAGCTACAATCAACACTGTAAATATGTTGTTGTTGTTGTTGTTGTTGTTGTTGTTTGTGAGGATCTTTCTGCGAATCTTCATCCTTCGCAGCCGACAGACACTACGAAGATCTTGAAACACGGTTACTGATTCGGACAGGGAGTCGTCTGCTTGAATTCTCGGAGTGGACTCGAAACATGTGTCAGTAGACTCAATTAACGTAAGACAGTTTCATCTAAGTGTAGATGTCCAACAGCTCTTTGAAAAGAACCATAGTGAGATGGGATCATATCCTGCCCGGCCTCGTTACGTTTTATTGTGACAGGTGTGTATTCTTCCGACTCCTCGTCAGCAAAAACATAGAACGTTAGAGCGCTTCCAGGCCAGGCAGACAAAGGTCTACAAACATAACATAAAATTGCTGTTACAAACCGTAGCCAAGGCAACAAAGCTCACACTTTACTATAACTTTCTCGCTTCTCGCTCCGCCCGTTAATCTCTGTTTCGTCCCTCCCTCCAACAAAATATCACAATTCACATACTCAGTTCCGTTATCTATTTCATCACTTCTGTTATCATATATTATGTGACAAAAGGCGGAAACAAATAAGTAAGATAGGGCAAAGGTCAGGGTTGCAGATCTAGCTACTTTTGGTCCCATTTAGATAATGCAAATAATCATCTTGATGCTGGCTGTAAGTCTACATAATTTTTAATCATTCTGGATACTTTAACTACAGTTAAAAACAGAAAGGGCAAAAGCGAACTTTGAGTAAATCTGCCATAATTAACCATTTCTTTGTGAATGAATACATGTTTCAGTTCTTTAAAGCATTACAAATTAGCAACAATGATCCAGACCTGCCATCTCCAATTCTGGAACTCACTCGCTTAACGCTAATGACCTGTGCGCATGTGAATACGTTTTATCTTGAACTAAACAGAATTTTAAAAATGTAATGCTGAGAGTATTGTGCGGGAACATAGGAATATATTGACTGAGATGACACTGAACTTCGGACTTCATTACATAAACGAAGTTTAAATTAGGAGGTTTAATCCCTTATTTCAACGAAATGCATGTGCCATTCTTTGCAGTTTGCATCTGTACATCTTTTTTTTCTGAGTGTTTCCAAAGAAGTCTTGAGTAACACACAATTTACATCAAAAACATCATATGTTGGCTACTAATCTGAGCCAAAAAACTGAAAAGCTACAAACTGAAATAGCTACAAATGTGGAGAAGATATCAGTGTCGAGATTTCTTGTTCATTTAAACAGTTGAGACAGAGACTTCTTAGAATGTGGAAAAAATTTGAAGAATATATCTCTCTTTTCTGTAAATAATGTTTTGCAACCAACGAAGAACAACTGTAAAGTAAAGAAATATTTAAGTGCATTCAAATCAATAACTAAAGCAGAATACCAGTTAACAAGGTTAAAAATAGCTGACAAGACACAGAGGTCTGAAGCGAAGTAAAGCAGTACAGAAATGCCACTTGATGTAATCCATGTTTAGAACTCTGTCCATGTATTAGCTCTAGCACAGCCACATTCAAATGCTGACAATGAGAGTTTTGGTTTCTTTTTTTTTTTTTTTGCATCATGAAACTAAACTGAGAAATAAAATGAACCGAGAACTTCTTCCTGGTACTTTAATGATCAGATTCAGCTTATGAAAACCTGGAAAATGCCGCACGCTGTTGCATGTTTCCCCTCAGTGTTATAAAACATATGAAAATAATGGCCGCACATTTTTTTTAAATCTGCAGGAAATGAAGCCTCTGCAAAATTTTATCAAAAAGGCCCCTAAAATACTGATGATGATGATGATATTCATTTTTCTTTGAGTTGATTAAGTAATTATTATCACTACCCTATTAGTATTACTTTTAATTAAAACAACCCATACATTTTCATTTATACATTAAAAAATAAAACATTTCCTATATATTGTCAGATATATGTTTTAAAAATCCAGATATATTTTAGAGCAATTCTAGATATTTTAAAAAGGTTGGTAGTCCCACCATGTCTCTGAGATATTTGTAGTGTTAGTACCTTCTGACACATAATACAGTGCGATGTGGTCAGCATCACGCCAGCCACACACGAGAAATGAATTCAGTCCATTCAACTCTTTTAATAGCCTTTCTGCACAAAAAGGAATGGAAAAACTAACTATGTCAGTCCGTAAGAATAGTGAAGAGCAAAACCTCTATCTTAATACGAAGAAAACTAAATTAACGACAACTGACAAAACAAACAAGGCGGATGATATATGTATCAATGAGGAAAAACTGGAAGAAGTGGAGAGTTTTGAATATCTTGGATCACTGCTAACTAATAATGGAGATACGATGAGAGAAATTAAAAGGAGGCCATTTATAGCTCTTCAAAAAAAAAAAAAAACGAAAAAAGCATTGGAGAGGAACAGACAGAACTACAAAAATAAGATTTTTAAGGGCATGCATCTTTCCCATCACAACATATGCCTGTGAGACCTGGACACTTAACAAAACAGCTGAGAAACACATAAATGCCTTTGAATGTAAATGCTGCAGAAGAGTTCTTCAAATATCATGGACACAAAAAAGAATATATATATATATATATATATATATATTACAAGAACTTACTATTGAAGAAGGCTGGCTAGTAAAGAGGATTAAAGAGAGAAAACTTAAATATTTTGGATACATTAAACATCATGATAATCTAGAGAAAACCGTCTTGGAAGGGTACATAATAGGAAAAAGAGAGGAAGACCAAGGCGAAGATTACTGCAAGACATCGTTGATGATCTGCGAATGGGTGCATCAGCAGCAGGCCATCTTGCCCACAACCGAGAGGCCTACAGGAGTGCTGTTAGGGAGGCAAAGTTCCGCAAGGGACATGCAAATGAATGAATAGCCTTTCTATACAAAACCTGCCGGAAACAACAACAACATTCTGTTCTATTAAAACAGTTTTTTAAAGTGCCTGAAAGAAATTTCAGGTATGCCTGTTGCATGCAACAGCTTTAAAACGAGAACACTCTAATATCCGGAATGCCAGATCAAACTTAATTCTTTGTATATTAAAGTAGAGTTTACATGTATATATAACGACGGGGAATGTTGAAGTGTGAAAGGTGGTGACAGCCTGACATGTAAGTGCTTTTATTTTTTTAAACTCAGAAAGAAGTGTAGCTGAAAGTCGTAAGCGAAAGCTCAAGGGTGTTCAAACGACGAGCTCTTTATTCCACATGCGAGGTTATTTTGAAAATATCATTTATTAGTTAAAATCAACATCTTTTCTTCAAAACATGTTAGACCCGAAAAGCTAAGTAAAACAATCAGTTCACTTTTACTTCATAATTTTCACTTTTTTTTTTATTTTCAAATGTGTGTTGGCAAAAAACTATTTGATCTATATGTGGCCGGCCACTCGATTTCCGCAAACAGCTGTGGCCCTTGAGGGCAATGAAGTTGGACACTACAGCTACAGAACATGATAGGTTCTCATCGACTCCAAGTGCTCAAATCTTTGATGCCTGTCCTCCCCCATAATTCGAATGCTCGTGATACAAGAGTTTATAGTGGAAAATATAAGCACGCCTAGAGGTGTCTACTTTCTGAGAAAACATTTAGTAATTAATAAAGTATGTTATGCATGCACCGACTTGACGCAAGGGACATGCAAATGAATGAATGAATGAATTAATGCATGCACCGAGCTACATAAAAAAAGACCACCACAGAGGGAGAGAGAGAAGGGGGAGGAAAGAGAGAGACAGAGATGGGGGAACGAGTATCGATAGAAAAAGTGTGGTACACTATGTCTCACGATATCTGTGGGCTATACAAGCAGAGAGAGAGAGAGAGAGATAATGCTAACGGTTCAGCTGTGACATAAGTGCTGGCACACAATCGGGAAGAAAATGATATTGTCTAACAAGAGATACTGTGGGAAAAGCAACCAGAAGGATACACAGAGAAAGCTGACAAGAAGAAATATTTCATTAAAAGATCCACACACGAAAACGATCAAAGTGTGTGAACGGCTGCAGAAAACATGTATAAAACAGCAAATCAATAAAGCCATCTCGCGAACTGCAATAGCAAAACTGAGGTGAATTATCACACAATCGCAGCTTTTAAAAACAATTCTGCATTTGTTCGTTTTTAATGTCTTGATTTGTTTCATTAATGTTTGAACCTCCAAATTTAACCTTACTTTTTATACACGGCTTTCAGTATCCCTTCTCAAAGGATATGTACACTGAAAAACAAAGAACTTAAATGAAAAACAACACTGGCTTCCTGCTGTTTAAATATTTCATTTCATGGCAGGTGCACAGAGTATTTTCGACCATAATTTCAAATACGTAACAACAACTGTGATATGTGCGTTCAGTTTTTGGTGGGTTTTTTTCTTCTAATAAACCATGCTCACTTTGGGTTGATTTTTTTTTTTCAGAACTATAACAAAAGTACTGGTTGTTTGTACACAATATAGTCTTCAAATTTTACGATTGTAGAAATTTTGCATTTATGGTCTTCACTTTCTGGTCAAAATAAATACATCTATCTATCATTCATCATTAGCATGTGGCATATTTCCGACTGAAAGTTAACTGTCGCAGTGAATATTCATCCAGCAATGTCTTCATCTTGATGTGCTATATATTCTAGCAATCTGCCCCTGTCCATGCTGTGATGCTGCCAACGAGATATACCTCTGGCGTTCCATTGCTCCTCTGCACATTATTCACCCTCTCCTCAACTTTTCCACGCAAGAAGGACATTTCCACTGTTTTCCATTGCCAAATTTCAACGCGGATATAGTCTTATATGACGGAGACTACTTCTTCACGAATCAAATTTACTTCCATTAATACACCGACAGTCGTTTGAGCAGCGGAGTCCGGTGTGTCCGGCCTAGCAGGCAGACAATCTCCATTTTTGAGAAACTACTTGCCTACCAGCGTTAGACGTTCATTTGTAAAGCTAGGTTAAATGAATCGCCACAAACTGGCCAATCCTCTCGCCTTAAGTCGTCAGTTTCCTGCCAGATACACCATTCTTAGACTCGCAGATGTCACTGTATATTGCCATGCCCCATACTATATTTATCTGATCGTTAAGTTTCGATGGTTTTTTTTTAATTCAATAAATTTCTGCTGTTTCACTCACTGTAAAAGATGGCTGACACAAGATTTACATACAGTAGCAAACACTGATGTGATTAATTGATCTTATGCTGATTACTATTCCAGGTAAAACATAAAGAACATATGTTTGTTGTTTTTTTTTTCATCGTGTTTGTGGCATTTCTTTCCATGTGTAATTTTCCGAGTTGTTTCCTTAGCGATCTTATCTGACGTCAGCAAATAAAGAAAAAAATGTTGAGAAAGCTATTATAAGAGCTGAGAGATTCGTAATGATCACGTTTACACAATAATACAGCCACAAATGCGCAGCCACTATCTGATAATGCAGGAAAGGTAAGTTTTATATCTCCAGGTAAAGTAACAACTTTCCAGGGTGGAATATTTAGCACTAACTTCCTTGTTCGCAAGATGACATTTCTAGAGAACATGACACCGAGATTTCAACACTGATATCGAGAAGTATAAAATAGCTGCTCAATTCAGACTGATAATATCTCTCAACAGTAAAATAGACGCACGTGATTTCTTCTTCTTCTCTTCTCTTCCCGTTCCCACATCCCCTCGACTATATGCTCCCATTTTTAAAAAAATCTTTCACTTTTGTAGATCTTTCATACCTATGCGAATCAATGCTCAGAGCGATATTTAGGTAGTGTAAATAAAATGAAGGTTAGCATATTTATAACTCTACCTATATTTTACACTATAGACGTATAACGAGAGTCCTCACAGTTTCTTTATACCAAAATTTCACATCATAATGTAATCTGGTAAAGCACTGAAATTAATCAAAGAGGTAAAAAGGACTGAAGTTGTTTATGTTGGAATATAAAGTAGAAATGGTAGTAGAAAGAAGAGGGACTTTCATCCACCGAGTATTAAAAGCTCTACGAGGTAGTACTAAACAACCAGGCTTTCCTCGGGGCTTTAGAACTCTTCTAGCAAATCAGAGAACGAGTACAGAGTGTCTACAGTGATTCTGTTCATGTATATTAGCCTGGGTTGTGAAATCACTGTGTAGTATGTGTGAGGTTGTGATCATAATTACACTGCACGTGCTTTCTATTTTTTTTTTATATGTCGGTGAATGTGTGGTTGTGAGGTTTAACATCAAAAGTTTGCCCTTTATTTTCTCTTTCATTCTCATTATTTCATTATTATTATTACTTGTATTGAATAGAATGTTTGTAACAGAGTGAAAAGTTGAATGCTGAAAGACAGAATGTCAGACTGGCTTGCGTGCCCAATTCTTCACTCACTAAAAATAAAAAGTCCTCTCTCATCTCTGAGAACAGCTGATCTCATTTCCGATCTCCTGGTGCGCTGTTATGAGAAACTGCCTGTTTACTATTCTATTTCAGTGTTTGGAATAATTCTTTCCTGCAAGTATATTATTTTCTTCATTCTCGCCATTCGATGCAGATATTTCTCACACGCTAACCGCAAATGGCTGATTCCATATATCACTGATAACTCTTCTGCAACTTATAACATTTTATTGGAGCGGGTTCCCCCCTCCCCCCCCCCCCCCCATTTCGTTCACGTATATGGATTTACGTGACCACAGAGCCTTGGGTGACCTGCTGTACATACTCTTCCACATTTATTACTACATACGAAATCTCCACACTTTTTAACAGGCACTTCTGCCACTGGATCGATTCTTCCAAAAAAAAAAAAAAACTTTGAACATTATTCTGGCGTCTCCATGGTACTTCCCCAACACTCCACTGCAGTACATGACAAGTAATGGAGATTAATGAAAAGCAACGAAAGGCACTGTTTAGGTCGCGTATCTGGTCGCCACGGTAACCACAGACGCTTGCATAGGATCGTAAGTTTGAAGCAAGCAGAGGGCATATAATTAAAGGTCTTTCTCCAGCTATTTCAAAAGGAAATGTATTGCGCTAACGATAAAGATACTCCGGTAAAACAAACAACAGTACACAATTACTATTTTAAAAAGTATGCATTGTAAGCTTAGAAATCATTGACCACTTTTATTACAAATGAGTAAAAAACATATGAGTGTGTGTGTGTGCGCGCGCGTGCATGAAATGAGACAAAATAACAGTAAGCAGAGAGAGAGAGCGAGAGAGTGATGGAAATTAGTCCAAAGAACAGAATAATGACTAAATACTTCAAAACTCTACTACATAGAGTCTATGAAAATTGTATAACAACCTCCACTGATCCTCTACACATGGGACATTTCTAGAGGCCTGCTAGAGCACCTAACGCCACAGATCGAAGGTAGATGAGACATAAGTGTGTATATATATATATAAAAGATGTTCGATGGTTTGGCATCCTGGCACGAGAAATGCTAAATAATAAGCCTGATGAGATGCACGATGGATCGAGGGTTATGGAAGAACATGATACCCCCACGCCTATCGGCAGGGACCTTGAGAAACCGAGAGAGAGAGAGAGAGAGAGATCGATATTTTTACTTACGGCCCACCGACTTACAGTCATTATTACTTACTGACGATATCTCAAAAGACTGTTTAATATGTTGTGATTCATTTTGTTATTAGTTTACAAACATTTGCTGTTCTACACACGCTATTAATTCACCACATTACAGAAAGAGACTATGAAGCACGCTGCACCATCATTTGGTTGGTACTGAATCTACGCATGAGAGTTTGTATACAGCATGTGAGTGTATCTTTTGTGCGTGGTCACTGAAACGTTATTACAGTATGATCTTTTTTTTATTTAACATGCTGTGATTAATTTCCACACTGTTACTGCGCTAATTTGCTGTCTGTTAGCATTTTAAAGTGATGGTAAACATGTCCATTCATCTTATAACATGCTACAGTACGTGTAAACTGCACTTAATATGCGATCTCTCTCTACAACGGCCGACATATGGCCTGATCCCCGGCCACAAATGCGGCCATTAAGTCGATATGACTGCACTATGAGCTACGAAAAAAAAAATGAGAGCCCAGTTTGTTTCAACATGTGTTGAAAACCCAGACGTAAATAAATTATCAGCGCTGAAACGATGAGAATAAATCAACAGCAGGCTACGAACTGCATACAGTAGTGGTTGTCTGCTTTTCTCAGGTCGTAAACCTAGATGCCAGCGATACTTCACCGCAACATCCACCCCCTCCAAAAGAAAAAGAAAAATTCCACCACAATCACTAGTATTTAGTTTTAATGGGAAAAAAATCAGACAATCTACTTTTGCGTACACAGAAGTTCACGCAACCATGGATAAGCAGACCCCATGTTGGGGGACACTAGATATTCAACATTTCAGCACCGTCAGCTCACACATATTCCATTAATCCTCTTCTGCAACTCTCCAACACGTTTCTTATCCCGCCTTGACCAGCAGGGACTCGAATTCGAGATGATTTTTTTTCCTTTCTTCCACACGTTGCTTGCTATTCCTCTCTCTATTTAGACTGTCTACTACAGTATTAGGGAAAAAAAAAACTCGTACAGCCCAGCCCCACCACTTGTCTGTGGCCAATCCATTTAGACCGCGTTTCGTTGACAATGTAGTTTTATTTATGTTTCCACGTTCTCGCTTCTAATGAATTCTCTGTACTACATATTATGGTTTGCCTTTTCCGGCTTACTTTACAGATTAGTGCTTGTATCATTGTTCTCAGACTAGAGTTCCCATCTTCATTTCACTTATCTACTTTCTATCCATTTAAACGATGTCAGTGCTGTAAGATGACGATGCTTTAACATTTTAAATATATGGCTTTGCTGTGGCTTCCAAATTAGGGTCGCTGGGGGTTTAAGGTGGGATCGTAAAAAAAAGATAGTAAGAAAAAAATGTAGAAAGCAATAATAAGTTTTTTAAAATTTTTAATACAGGATTTAGTGAAATCTTACTACTTTGTTTTCACACTTAAACATTAAAATAACAACTACACTCGCTACTATTTACTGCAACATTTGCTGTTGCTGTTGTTGTTGTTGTTGTTAAATTGAAGTATTTAGAAAGAATTTTTTTTCCTGTCTCGAGGGCCAAGTACCACTGCAGACTTAAAGGTGCACTTTAAAAAAAAAACCGGTAGTTTAAAAAAAAGTGACGAGGATAAAAAGGGGTGGGGAATGGGGGTGCGGTTAGTGTAAGGGGAAAAAAGTAATAAAACAATGGAAAAAGGCCGACATGAACTGAAGCATGGAAGGGGGATTTCTGATGGAAGATATACTGTAAGTTACATGGAAAGTTTTCTCTTATCAATCACAAGAGTTTGGAAGAATACTTTACCATATGAACCGGATAAAACACCCTACTATGCGGACAGTGGGAAAACATCCCCACACAGACATGATGGAAAACCACCCTACTACAGGGACATGATGGAAAACCACCCTGCTACAGGGACATAATGGAAAACCACCCTACTACAGGGACATGATGGAAAACCACCCTACTACAAAGACACGATGGAAACCCACCCTACTACAGGGACATGATGGAAAACCACCCTACTACAAAGACACGATGGAAACCCACCCTACTACAGGGACATAATGGAAAACCACCCTACTACAAAGACACGATGGAAACCCACCCTACTACAGGGACATGATGGAAAACCACCCTACTACAAAGACACGATGGAAACCCACCCTACTACAGGGACATAATGGAAAACCACCCTACTACAGGGACATGATGGAAAACCACCCTACTACAAAGACACGATGGAAACCCACCCTACTACAGGGACATAATGGAAAACCACCCTACTACAAAGACACGATGGAAAACCACCCTACTACAGAGACATGATGAAAAACCACCCTACTACAGGGACATGGTGGAAAACCACCCTACTACAGGGACATGATGGAAAACCACCCTACTACAGAGACATGATGGAAAACCACCCTACTACAGAGACATGATGAAAAACCACCCTAATACAGAGACATGATGAAAAACCACCCTACTACAGAGTCATGATGGAAACCACCCTACTACAGGGACATGATGGAAACCACCCTACTACAGAGACATGATGAAAAACCACCCTACTACAGGGACATGAAGGTAACCACCCTACTACAAGAACATGGGGGAAAATCACCCTACTACAGGGACATGGGGGAAAATCACCCTACTGCAGGGACATTTTTTTTAAAATCCACCCTACCACACAGACACCGGACCTAAGATGTCTGTGCAAGAATGATACCATGGTTTTCAGCGCCAGCAGGCCAGAGCTGGCCTGAACTCTATCCTACATTTCCAATGGCGTTTCTAGTAAGTTGCAGCTTTTTTGCCTTACCGGTTAGGGCTCACGCGCTCTCCCACCTCCCTCCCTCCCCCACCCACACACACACACACACACACACACACACACACACTGGATCGTCAAACAAGCCACTATGACCCATCACCATTTTCACACAATGTTTATGTTCCTGCATGCACCTTCTTCGGCTTCAAATAACATCCCGCTGATAGTTCCAGGGGAGATAAAAACAACAGAAACACAACGGAGAGCTTTTTGGAGAACTGCCGTCATTAGAAGAGGAAAATGAGAGTCGTACTGGAATACAAGAAACGAACGCACAGAGATGACGGATTTTGCAGCCACAACCACGGCTTATTAGTTAACTGTCACAAGCAAATACTGCTACAGGATCTGCTCAGCAAACTAATACTTGGCACCTCAACATTATCGTATGTTATGAAAAGTATCATATCTTTCTATGCCCCTTGACACAAAGCTGGCCTCGTTACATCTTTAAAAAAAAAAACGTGAGATCTAGTATCTCATACCTCCCATACGTTCTGTTACGTTTAAATGACGAAACATAACAAGTTGAATGCGAGAGATTTATCAGGAATTAGGTAGTTACAAAAATTACTATAATGATGATACTCATGACGACGTTGAGAATAACAATATCTCAACAGCATTATAATAAGCTGTGCAGTGTTTTAAAAAAAGTAAAAGTGTTCAAATGAAAAATATCTATCAAGATTAATATCAAGGTCCCATCCTCTTTCTCTCTCTCCCCCCCCCCTCCCAAAATCCCGATCCCCCACCCCCAAGGAAAAAGCGCGCAAATCTCCGAATGCACTAACACATTTTTAGAAGCAGCATTTTCTATACAGGCTCCAGCAAAATTTCTATAAAATTCTCATATAAATCTGTAAGCGTGTCTACCAACTATGATAATTCTCTAAGTGTACAATCGCACACATGCACGGTAATTTATGAAAACATATTTTAATTTTACTTTGACTGCTAAAATACTGGTATAATTTCCCTACAACATTTGGCACTGCTACATCAGTTCTGATTTAACACTCAATTTTAATGACTTTTTTGCGCAAGCTTGCTTTCCTATTAATTTAAATTTACTTCCTCCACTTCTTCTATCTCCATGGAACTGTGAGCTGATATTCTTTGCCGATGCTGTGAAGATGTGTCGACTTGACGGCGGCTATTTTTTTCAGTCCTTGGGATGTGCAATTCTTCTTTAGCACTCAATAGCCATGAGGTAGGCGATCCTTGCCCCGTTAGTATTATTACATATTACTGTGAATACCAACGGAGAGCTGAGACAGAGTCTTGGACAGCTATGGTTCGCCAGCCCTGACCTAGCACGTCATAATGGACTAGAGAGAACAATTATGGAGGGTACGGTTTCCCGAGAATCGATAAAGATGGTGGAACCGATGGGGTCAGGGTATCACTAACATTCTAAACAATACACTTCCCGAAACAAGTACCCTGACTGGCAATGAGACATTTTTCAGACTATCAAGAGAGCAACGTTCAGTAATAGTCACGCCACTTGAAAAAGACCGCACTCACCTATTCCAAACCTGCTGCACTCAAACTAAAGACATATTATGGCGTCTATAATTCACCTTTTTTATCCTTATACAATGTTTAACATTTACTTCCTGACTAGAATGCATAACTGGAGACATTTATGGAAAAATATATTTCTAAATCATTTATTTGCTGCCCAGACTGACAACTTTTTAAAACACGTGTTTACTATACATGCATAATGATACGTCAATTAAAAAAAATAGATAGCAACAATTTAATAATGGCAAAGCAAACTGGTCATGCGACAAAATCTATTAACATTAGAATCAAATGAAAATCTAAGTGGGTCGCCTCCAATGCTTGGTTGTCACCCCAAAATAAAAGTCTACACAGTTAGTATCGTGCGTGATCATCACTGGCACCAACACAAGCCTGATACTCGGAGACAACAATGCGAACAACGAAGGGTTGATGGACGTTAGGACACTCTTGTAGTTCTACCTAAAGCTCCTGGAGCGCTGTGAATATTTGGGAATGGCGCTACAGCTTTGGATTTCATCCCATACACTGGTGCCATGTCAGAGCAATTTGTAGTCTGTACACCATAAAGTTCCGCTGGGACAACGATGGCTACATTAGGGCCAGCGCTGTTCTGTTGAAGTATTACTGAAAAGTCCATGCACCAGCAGAAATGGCTCACAATTTCAACTTAATATCGGAACCCTGTATGTCTGCCTTGAATGCACGATGACGTGCAGTGATGCTTCCACAAGCTGATAGTAGCTCGCTGTTGTACGGAACATCTGCACAGTGCAACTGTCTGCATATCACCCCCCACCCCACCCCCAACGTCGGCGATACACACGTTTACGGCCATCAGCTTATGAATGATTGGATCTGGACTTGGTAAACATCTCATGTTCTTCACTGAGAAAGAGAGTAACAAATGCACTGCCAAGCCTGTAAGCGAGCAATACGGTGGCGAGACTACGATGCAACTCGTGCATGCCCGTTCTCTCTCGCGCTAAAAAAAAAAAAACAAACTTACTGTATCACTGCCGATTCAGAGCAGGTGATAGATGTTTCCAGCATTGGCAACAGCGTACAAAAGTCGGCCCCGTAATTGAAACACAATCAATGTAGTGGTCTTGTTGATTCGATGCAAAACTGGGCAGGTCAGTTGTAGACGTTCCCTCAACTCTTGTGGAATCGCCTATGCCACATATGAAATGTTGATCGCTACACATTAAAATGCATAGAGGCGGTGACGGTATAGTCTCCTTGTAAAATTCCAACAGTCCTAATGCGATCGTTTAGGTGTTCTTAAAGCTGCAGCTGTTTTCCTTTTACAAGACCAGTGAGATGGCGAACTCAGATCGTGTTGTACTTGTCTGCACATGCACATTATAAAGCTTACAACGAATACACTATTTTAAAGCCACTGACTTTCGTTGCCTTTGATGGTTCTGCATGCAAGAAAGCATGCCACACTACCTTATGACACTGAATCTTATTTCTCTTTACAGAGAAATGATTTTCACTAGTCTTCTCATTACGAAAAATACTGCATATCTAAAGCTGGTTATTACTTAAGCTATATTTCAACAGATAATGATTATTATCTGCCTTTCCAAATACTACCTAACAAAAAATGCTCTCTCTTCCCCCCTCTCCTCACTTTCTCTCTGGAGAAAATAAAAATATTAAAAAAGAAAGAAAGAAAAAAACTTTCTTCAAACACAAAAACACAAACACAGGCTAGAGGAACTGCTCCCTATAGATCTTACAACTTTCTGTGGAACAATCAACAAAGACGAGACAGCGCACGCAGGCGCCCGTCCTTCCACGCCCTCCTAAAAGAAGTGGGCTGAGAAGAAAATGAAGACTATACGCATGAAAAGATGAGGGAGTGTTCAAGAAACGGAAAATAGGGTCCATAAAAGATTTATTGGAAATCCTTATTGATTGGCTAGCTACCCGATGTCATAGTTTCCTTTCATTGCGGTGTTCTTGGTAACCATAGCAACGGAATGCCGGGGCAGGTTAGGTGAGCGAGGTCCCAACACTTGATCAGGTAAAATTGATTTTGACTTCCACAAACAATGACAGGAGGGGGATTAAGGTCACGCGTGACATCAGACATAGAAGGTAGAAAAAAATGGGGGGGGGGGGGGGGGGGAACAGATGTTTTGTGAAAAGTATGTATGCAGGGGGAAGGGGAGGTAAACGTGTAGTCGGAAAGAATATGGCGAGGTTGGTTAAAAAAAAAAAGGTAGTGTAAATAGGGGGTAAAAAACAGTTTTGAGGTTTTGAAGTCTACAGAAGCAAATACAAGTATTACAAAGAAAATAATATGAAGAAGAAAAGAAATAATTGGGATGGGGGTTGCATTAGTAAAATGAAATGGGACAGGATTTTTTTAGAACACAACAGCAAGCACAGGAAGAGATGTAAGTGTAGTTTGAGAATTTGTTTCCTCCAAAAAATCAACAGAGTAAAATAAAGTCAGCAGAGCTGAGGAAAAAAAAAAAACTGACTGAGGTAGGACTGTTTGTTGTAAAATAATAACATGATTAAGGTAAGTAACAGGTTTAACACTGATGTTGTATCACACTTTGTATGCTGATATCACTGCTGGTCAGTGAGTTCATTAATATATCTTTCATATCTTTAATGTTACAAGATTGTAAAGCATGTCCTTCATCCACTGCTATTCTTGTCTGTCTTGTCTCCTTATTCACCTGGTTTTGTTAGTTTCTCTTTGTTTCTTTTCTAAACTCATCATTTTTGCAGATTTCTCTTTTTATCTTACTGATTTGTGAATATTCATTTAAATGATGTGTTGAATGTAATTCTCTTGATCAGCCATTCTGAAGATGTCATGATGCCAGCTTCCAACAGTCAGTGGTGTCCTTGCTCTCATTGTCCAGGAGCCATATCTTCCAATACTGTCCTCTATAGGTCACTGTGTTGTTTAACATGAAGAAAGAAGGACAACTTTCTTTTTCCTGATGGAGCTGAGGAGTCAGTTCTACTTTTCTCCTGTCCTTTCTCTTCAGATAAAGTCAAGGTGCTTGCATCTCTAAGAGCCAGGTGGGTAAATTCTGAATATTTGTGCAACTGTGTGGCTGCTTTGATTTATATGTGAAACTCTGCTTCCCTGGTATTTTCTATGTTCTTTATAACAAGTCATATACTTTTTTTTCAAAGCATTAAATCATCTCTTTACAGTTGTGCTCATGAATGCAACATAATATAAATTATCTGTACAAGCTTTAATAATTCACTAACACTCTTTAACTCTTATATGACACTTGCTATTTTTTATTTCATAAAACAAAGGCACATTGACCTATTTCACTTTCTTCACTCCCTTCTCTTGAAAGAAGAAATATTCATCATATATATATATAAAATAAAAACTATATAATTACCAACAGAACAAAACAAAGATAAAGATATATATATATATAACTTGCCACTGAAAGCATCAGCCAAAAAGTCATCTATTTAAGTAAATTACATCAAATTCAACAAAATAAAAGAAAGAAAGAAAGAAAACAAAAACTTCAAAGTGTGTCAGCCATCTGCGTTGCAACATAGTGTTAGTGAAGCTCTTACACATCAACACATAATATTCTTTAAACGAAAGGTAGACGTAACCTACCTGACCTAATCAGACTGTAAACTTAATTTTTAGAAATCAATGCATTTTAAGGTTTCCTTGAGTAAATAGTGATTCTCATAAACTATAAGGAGCAAAAAAGAACACTTTTCGTATAAGGAATAATAATTAAAGTGTGCAATACTGATTATTCCAAAACGTATATTAGTTATATAATCATTTACATAGTTACCTAATCTGCAGCAGTTTTGATAACGCCTTAGCGACTTCGGATATTTTTTTTTCCCCACTGAAAAACCGGTTATCTAGCTTGTCCTACAAGCCTGCGATTTATCATCTAGTGCGATCATTACATTGCGACCTCGACAACTCCAAAATAATGTCTATATATAGGTATCTACATAAACCGCACAATTCCCAGCTTTCTTGTCATCTCAAATACCAAATTACGCCAAACGAGTGGTAAAGTAGTGAAAGTTAAGCGGCATGTACTCACGATATTCGAGCGCCGTGGATGTGGTCGGGCTTCGTGGACGTGGAGCAGAAGTTGTAACAAGTTTCAGCAACTTGTCGACGTCCTGAATGTCCAATTTCCATACCTTTTTTGTCCCCAATCACAGAAAAAAATTTGGTTGGTTACTTCTGCTTACCTATACTCTCGATCCTCAAAAAGCGTCTGCTGTAAACATTCAAATTGACCAATATCTCCACCACGGCGAAGAAAAACCGAATTTAATCCATGTAAGCAACTATTTAAAATTTAATACATAGTATAATTTGTGAAATAAATCTAGATTGACAGCTTTAATTAAATAAAATAATAGATAGAATTTCTTTAGGATAAACCGGAAGCGACTGTTGTCAAGGTAACAAACACGCTACCGATTTCAGAAGGGAAACATCGGTAAAACTTTCAACTCGAGCTGCTGTGAGTAGAAAGTGGTAAATATTGTTTTAGTTTGGTCACTGCGATGTCAGATGAAGATACTGAAATGGCTGGAGTACCTAGTGGTGATGAGGCTGAAGATGTAGGAGGCGATGAAGGGACGTATGAAGAGGGCACTGTAAATTCCGACACCATTAATCCAGAGGAAGAGCATGTGACCGAAGAGGCAGAGGAAGAGGAGGTAAGAACTGATAGTTTAAACTTATTGGACAGATGAAGTATAATTTACTGTGTTTTCGGCTATAATTTTAGCCATGCTAATCTCTGTACGACATGCATATAGCTGGATTAAAAAGATGAACACAATGTTGACGATCACAGTCAGAAATCTGAATAGCGCATTTATATAACACGGGAGAATACCAGTCGGTGCTAATTGTAATACACCACATAGAACATTATTATTTATATATTGCTTTGCCATAAATAGGCTATAACTAGACCTTTGTTGTATCCACACTAGTATATCTGATGTCGAATTTCATTTACACACGGTGTTTCAGGTGTGTACAAGGTGTGTACTGGGTAAACATCACTATTGCTTTCATTTCGTTCATGAGGTACACCAGTTAAATAAAAATAACTAACAAAAATTGTTTTATCTAAGAAGTCTCTCTGTTTTAAAAATGATTTCTGACATTTTACTGTGTTTGCTTAATCTCAGGCTTTTTGAAAATTAAACATATTTTTTTTTAATTGAAAGACATTACAAGCAGGTTTATTGAGCCTACAAATGCATTACTTTTTGTAAATAAAAATTGAATTTTGCTATAAACAGGTTGTTTCACAAAGCTAATGCTTATAATTTCTTTCCTGAATATTGCAGCAAATTGAGCCAAATCCATTAACACTGGAAATGATTGCTGATGGTTTATCACTTCTTTGTAAAACTGGAGATGGTTTGGCACATGCTTATGTTCGGCTGGACATTCATGACAGGTCGGTTATGTCACTTTATTTTGTGCACCTGTCATCCACTGTTGTTACTTTAAATTTTTTTTTTTTCACAATGTAAGTTCATAAGCCTACACAGGCTGTTAAGTGCTCACGCAGATCAGTTTGTCATTTCCATACTTTGTCTTTTTTTCTTTGAACTTCTTCTTCATTTATTCTTCTTCAAACATTCTGAAATGTCCTTCAACATTGATATTTTGGAACAATGCTGCATTTTGCCTAGAATGCCAGTATCACCAATAAGTTTGATCTGAATTGATACTGATGTGGGGTTCTGTTCCTTCTTCTCTCCTCATGTGTGAGGTAATCGTGCAACAGAAGCTGAACTGTCATTTTTCCATCACCACAAACACATGTTGTTCCTGCCTGCCTTCATGTAATATTTCAGTCTCTTGTGACCTATTGAAGTCTGAAAAATCTTGACCTCTCTGCTGAGCTGGTGATAGAGATCATTCCCTCTGGTAGTCTGGTTGCTCCTTTTTTTATATACTTGCTCCTACTTGCAGAAACTCTCTTCTCTTCCTTGCCAGTGAATCAGCCTTTTCATTCCAAGGAAATGTTTCCTCTAAGGAATGATTCGACATGCGCAAAAATATTTTTGCATGAGCAATAATTTGTACGGTGTGGCAATTTAAGCGAAAGCTGAAAATCAGCTAAAGAAATAGACAAGAAATCAGACTCTTTTGAAAACAAATGCCTAAGGAATATACTTGGTACAAATTGGAACGAATTCAAGAACAACGCAGAGATAAGACAGATGAGCAAACAACAACCTGTCTCATGCGTGATCAGAAAAAGAAGATGGACATATGTAGGCCATGTGATGAGAAGAAACAATCAGAGAATACCAAAACAAGCTATCGAGTGGAGCACAACAGGCCGAAGAAAAATAGGTTGACCACACGAAACTCTAAAGAGGACATTGTTAAGAGAAGCCAGTTTAGTAGGCATAACATCCCTTGATGAAGTTGAAAGAGTTGCCGAGAACAGGAAAACGAGCCCTATGTGACAGTTAACGGTACGGGAAGGATGTAAGATGTAAGAAGAATTTATGAGCAGAATGTTTTTTATAGCAAAATATTTTTATAGTCGGTCAGCGCCTTGAACGACATGAAAATTTATGAGCAACATTAAAACAAATATGTGAACGATTGATTTTGCTCTCATCTTTGATGGAACACTCGTTCCATGTTTATAATTCAAAAGAATAGCATGAGAATAATTACATTTTTATGACATTTTTAAGGTTTTTACTTTCCCTTCTGGCCATTGAAATTTACTTTAATTATTTTTATTTCTGATCTTTGTTTCAGTGGAAAAGCACACTTGATATATTTTTACATATTTCAACAGTTACATTACAGACCTCGAGATCCTGCAGTCATATATTCACTTGCGCTATATTGATATTAGCAAGAACTCACTAAAAGACATTTCGCCATTGAATACACTTACACACTTGCTGACCTTGAAAGCAGATGATAACTTGCTCAGCTCTGCAAAACTAGAGGAAATGCCATTCCTACAAGTGGGTTTAGTTTCTGAATTTATTTATTTGTCTTCCTTTCATGTAAAGAAAAAAAACTCATAAAGACACTGCCTCATAGCAGACAATATATGCTTTATGTAGAAGAAGAAGCAGATGGTAACATCCATAATGAGAACATCATCATCATCACCTTTCATTCCTTTGGGAGCATAGGCCACGGATAAAGGCTCTCCAGTCATCCCTGTTCTTGGAATTATTCTCTGCTTCCTTCCATGTGCACCCCTTGTCTCTGAGCACTGTTTCTCTTCTCCAAGTAAGCCTAAGCCTTCCTTGTTTTCTATTTCCTTGAGGATTCCATGTCAGTGCCTATCTTGCTATGCTGGCATCAGGAGACATGAATTGTAGGTTCATAGGTTCTTGTCCTGCCCTTTCCCAGACCTCCTCATTCCTGATCTTGTCCTGCCATTTAATGTTTAAAATCCTCCTCAAGCAGTAGTTCATGAATGTTTGTATCCTGTTGTATTGTCTTGATCATAACCCATGTCTCTGAACCATGTAGTAGGACAGTCTTTACGTTTGTATTGAAAAGCCTAAGTTTGGTTCTTGTTTTTATGTTCTTAGATGGCCATATTTTATTAAGTTGGATAAATGCTGACCTGGCCTTGGTTTTTCTAGCTTTAACATCCTTTTCCGTTCGCCCATATTTATCCACTATGCTGCCTAAATATGTGAAATACTCTACTTCCTCAATTGGCACTCTGTCAATTACCATGAGGCTGTTGCTTGCACTGTTACTTTCATTATCTTTGTTTTTGTCTATAGTCCCAGTTTAGCTGAATTCTTGCCTAACATCTGAAGTTTCTCTTGCATTTGTGTGTAGCTGTGTCCCAGAAGTGCCACATCATCTGCGGAGTCAAGATCTTCCAATTGGTTCCACAATATCCATTGTATCCCATTTCTTTTTCTTTGTGTGGTAGTTTTCATGATCCAATCAATTACTAGAAGAAATAGGAATGGTGATAGCAAACATCCCTGCTGCATGCCTGTTTCCACTTTAAAACTTTCTGTTAGAGTTCCTCCATGCACAATTCTACAAGTTGTTCCTTCATATACAGCTTTGTTATCTTGGCTGGGATACCACAGTGTTCCAGTGGGAACAGTGAGAACAAGATGTAGACAAACTATCAAGAAAGAAACTACTTGCTGCTGATAATGTCCCTGCAGATAATCTTTACTGACTTGTGTACATGTATGCCATGGATGCAAAGACCTTCAGGATATAAAGCAAAGGACCTTGCCATTACTTTTCATCTTTGTAGAAAAACAGCAATGTTTGCCAGGCCAGCTGCAGAAAACAATGTGGTTTCTACAGCAAGCACTTCCACTGGGAACAACTGAGTTAAGAACACACTTATCTTAACATAGTCTTTGTGAGACAGGGAACATAGATCTGTTTGCTTAAAAACTCTGACCTACTTCTGTAGCCTAGAAACCTCTAGCAATCAACACTAATTGTAATTGTTATTTTGTAAAATGTAATGTCAAGAACACAACAGGCCAAAGAAAAAGAGGCAGACCGCGTGAAACTCTGAAGAGGATATTGTTAAGAGAGGCCAAATTAACAAGTATAAAATCCTTTGATGAGGTTGAAAGACTCGCTGAAGACAGGAAAAATTGGCGAACTACTTTGTGAGCCCTATGTGACGTTTAACAGCACAGGAAGGATATAAGATATAAGATAACATAAGAATGTCAGGCTGGTGGACGAATGGGGACATGGAGATTGCCGGTGGGGATGAGGAAAATCTGGTGTGAAACCAATGAATCCAGGATGTGACAAGCCTATGGGTCTTTACAACAATGGCTATCAGAATGATGTAAACAAAACAGAGCCAGCAGACTATAGGTGGCGAGGAATTGATATCGCTGAGTCACTCATCATATTCCTCATCCCAAAGTTGGAGTGTATCTGTGGAACTGTCTCAAAGCCGTCTGGCCAGCCAGCATTGCATGCTGTATCTGATTGGAGAAGGGGCTTAAGTACAGCCATCAGAGGCTGAAAAGAAAGTTTTGGCCAGGCCAGCCTACACCACTGTCTTTATGGCAGTCCGAGCAAGACCACAGTCTGCCCTAGCAATGAAAGGTGCTGAAGTTGGAGGTACCCAGCCAAAAGGTGCATTGCAAAAATCCACACATCATCGCCAGTGTGTGTAAGAAGAAGAAGAGCAAGCACTAATTGAGGAATGTTGAAGTTGTGAAGTGAAAGAACAATCAAGGAGTATAATAAAATATTTAAAGGTCTAAAACTGAAGATGAGGCCATTCAGTGCAAGCAGGGGCAGAGTCAGCAGAACAAGGAATTTTCCCTTCTCATCTCTACATATTAACCACACATGCTTTATACATCCAGGCCCAGTGTGAGATGGAAAGTCAAGCCTGTGCAATGCTTCAGGGCCAGGGGGCATTTTCTGTCATGACGGAGGGGCCAGAGGGGTACATCTGCTTTAAGGGGCCAGTAATAGATGAAAACAGAATGGCTAATAAATGGGGAGAGGGTATGGGCAATAGTTTTGCACTAGCTTACAGTTTTCCTCTTGAAGGCCCTGTATATGTCCATGTTTCAAAAAGGTGAACTCTTGAGAACAATAAAGTAGAATAACAGTCAGCTGTATGTATAACTAATGTGAAAATAATCTTTTTCAAATAATCACCAAATTCAGAGTAGCTCAAATGTATCTTAGAATTTTATTCACTAATTAATAGTTTGTTTTTTTTTTAGCAATTTGAAAATGTGAAAATGAAGCATTTTTTAAACCATTTTTTCAGTTTTAGGAACACATCATGTAACTGATAATTTTTGTTTGAAAATTTGTGGTATAGTTCACAGATATACCATAATATTACAATATTTTAATTAGATAATAAAATTCTGAATGTAATATAAAACTTATCCCTACAAAAATCAGCTGTGCTCATTCTCTTGATGGCATGAAGAAAAAACAGAAATTTCTATATTTGTTGAAGGTAGGTGAAGACCCTTTCCAGTTGACAATCAGTAACCAAAAGCTGATATGCTAGCATGAAGGTTGGCGAACCATAGCTGACTAAGACTCTATCTCACTTCTCCGTTAGTACCTCATTAGCAGGCCTAGCCTAGCTAATGATGCAGGGATTGCCATGGTGGTGGAGTCTGCTAAAGAAACACTGCACACCCCATGCTTTTTTAGCTGCATTCAAGAACTGAAAGAATATCTGCCATAACCTGCTCCCAGTCAGATGCGAAGCTGTGCCTTGACACCTTCAGCACATTGCCTGCAGCTGGCAGTTCCAGGAAGAGGAAAGAAGAAGATTTCTGAATACAGATATATTTCAGTAACATTATATTGTTAATTTTTATGCTAAATAGTTCGCATATTGTATTAATGATTGTTTCCATAATCTAAGGTAGCCAGCTTTAGCAACAACAGAATTGTGACAACAGAAGGTATTGGCCATCCTTTGCTGGAACAACTAAATCTCAACCGTAAGTTTTCAGTCTGTGGAAAAAAAAAATCATTAGTAGTTTGTAAACATGGCTCCATTCCGGTGTGTTAGCAATGCTGGACATATATAACACTTTTGAAAATGTTAGTTCTGCATGCTCAGCAATTATAATATTTATTTTCTTTAGTTCTTTTTTAGAATTAAATTGGACTGATGGCTCTGATCTCCTGCTCAGTGACTGTGCCTTGTAGTGATTGTGATTTGTAGATGATAGTGGCTTGTAAGTGGTAGTACTGGTGATTTGCCATGTTGGGCTGTCCTGCTTTCCTCAGATCCTAAAGTGTGTGTTAGAAGATAGGACAGTACTCTTCAAGTGAAGCTGCAATGCAAGTATTTGCAGAAGGATCCACCATGATGGAGGTTGCTGTGATCCAGCCAACTGAAGCTGTTGTTACTAGTACACCAACTTACTCCATGTAGCAGTTTTTGAAAAATGTCTGTCTCAAAAAAAACAAAAAAGAGCTATGTTGTACAATTTTAAGGAGGGACCAGGAGAATCTAATGAGGCTGTATGGTAAATTGGAGTACGTAGGCTATCCATGTTGTTTGTTTATTCACCTTAAATCAAAGCACTAGTTTGTTTCTATTTAACATGTTATCAATGTGTTACTGTTGCCATGGACAGGACAAAAATCAGACTAAGCAAAACTGTTCCTACATTATACATTAGTAGCAACTGTGACAGCATGTTCTGTATGCCATACATTTGATAAAATCAGCTTCCTACAGATGTACGAGGAGTTAGTAATTTATTATGCATCAGTAAAGTCTATAATTGCAAACCAGAAGTTTAAGAGCTTTGGTCAGATTCTGTTTTAAAGAGCTCAGAATCTCTCAAATCTGTGAAAATACTTTCCTGTCGTTTTATTTTTATGTCACATTTGGGGAAACAGTACCAACCCTTTCAAGACTAGTTTATAAAAACAATAATTTTTTTTTTATTTGATGGAAAGTTTAAAAAATTCATGACCACTGTTTTGCAGGAGTTTAACTTGTCAGACTGAAATAATCTGTTCACCTGACATTTGGAAAGTGACATTTAGGGTTTTCTGAATATTTAGTGAATGACTGAGAAAGCCAGATACATTTATACATCTATATAATATGATGTATTCTATCAGAATATCAAGTGGAACACAACAGGCCACAGAAAAAGAGGCAGACCGCGTGAAACCCTGAAGAGGACATTGTTAAGAGAGGCCAAATTCTCTCTCTCTCTCTCTCTCTGAACCTTAAGTGCCCAGGGCACATGGGGCTTCCGCAAGGGTTTTCCACAAATGCCTGTCCTTGGACTTTTTTTCTGCTCTTGCCCAGGTGAGCCCTCTATTGCTCAACATCCTTTCTGTTGTTCTTCTCCATGTCTCTTTTGGTCTACCCTTACTTCTGTTCCCCTGTGGTGTCCATCTTAGTGCTATTTTTGGTAATGAGTTGTCAGTCATTCGGAGCACATGTCCCAACTATCGCCAGCGTCTTTCCTCAGTAATTGTTGTCAGTGGTTTCATCTGCATTTCTGCTAATAAGATGTTATTTCTTATGGTGTTTGGCCAAAATATTTGTCTAATTCTTCGTAAACATTTAGTCTGGAAAGAATTCAACTTGTTTTCTATGGTTTTGGTGATTTTCCAGCATTCACTTCCATAGAGTAGTACACTTAGAACATTACTCTTAAATATCCTGATTTTCATATTTATGCTTAGTTTTTTTGATTTCCATATAGTCTGCAGCATTGCAAAAGCCTGGTTTGCTCTAGTAAGTCTGCTGTTGATGTCCTCTGTGCTGTCTCCATTTTCTACTACTCTGCTGCCAAGGTATACAAATTCGTTGACCTCCTCCACTAACTTGCTATCTACTCTGAGTACATTTCTGTTGTTCACATTTTGCTTCATTAACTTTGTCTTTCCTACGTTGATCTTTAGTCCTATGTTGTTTGCATTCTGAGTTAGCTTGTTTATTTTGTCTTGCATATCTTTGTGACTGCTTGATAATAGACAAATGTCGTCTGCAAAGTCAAGGTCCTCCAGCACTGTGTGAAGGGTCCATTGTAATCCTCTGCATTTGTCTGATGTTGCCTCCTTCATTAACCAGTCTACTGCCAAGATAAATAATGTTGGTGATAGTACACATCCCTGTTTCACTCCTGTTTGTACCCTAAAGCTGCTGGAGGTATGTTCTCCACAGATCACTTTGCACTGAAAACCCTCGTATAGGGCTTTGATTACATTAACTATTTTATGGAGGAGGCCATGCCATCTTAGGATTTTCCACAGTGCATCTCTGTTGACACTGTCAAAGGCTTTCTCAAAATCTATGAATAATGCATATGTTGTGCTATGCCACTCATTTGCCTGTTCTAATATTTGTCTAAGTACAAATATGTGGTCTATGCATGATCTTCCTTTCCTAAATCCTGCCTGCTCTTTCCGATGTTTTTCCTCAAGTGTTGGTACAATTCTGTTGATGACTATTCTGCAAAATACTTTACTGGTGAGTGGCAATAGGGTAATGCCTCTCCAGTTCCCGCAATCTCTGAGGTCACCCTTCTTTGGTAGTTTTACTATAAGCCCAGTTTTCCACTCCTCTGGGGCTTTTTCTAGATCCCAAATTTGTTGTAATATCCGGCAAAGTTGTTTTGGTGTTTCTGTTTCTTCTGCTTTCAACATCTCAGCAGTCACTTCATCTTCACCTGGTGCCCTGTCTGATTTTAGCTTCTTTATTGCCTCCTTTACTTCATTTATTGTTATTGGTCCTGTATTGATGTTTAGTTCCGTTTTTGCTTCAGGTATGTCTATTGTTTGTGCTGCTTGTGTTCTGTTTAGTAGGGTGTTAAAGTGTTCCCTCCATCTTTCAATTTTTTCTCTTTCTCCACTGACCAGTTGTCCATTTTGTGTTCTTACTGCACTTTCACATCTTGTGTTGAAGTTACCTATCATCTGCTTTGTGATTTTATATATGGTTTTCATGTCATTTGTATATGCTGCTTTCTCTGCTGTTTCTGCTAAGTTGTCATAATATTGACGTTTATCTTGACGGCATGATTCCTTCACTTCTTTGTCTTTTTGTGCATAATTACTTAAAACTCATTCTTTAAGCCGTTGTGATTTGGTGTTCAGTAATTTTTTCTTGATTTCTTTTCTTTGCTCTATCTTTTCCCATGTGGTCTCACTTATCCATTTCTCTTTTCTCCTTTTCCAATATCCCAGCACCTCTTTTGCTGTTTCCTGTAGTGTTTTATTGAACTCTAATATGGACATTTCTGCTTAGTCTTGTAGGACACTGAAGCGGTTCTTAAGTACTATTGAGAATTCATTTCTTGTTTGCTGGTCTATCAGTTTTCTTGTATCAAAATGTATCTTTCTGTGTTCTCCGATTTTGGCTTTCCTTAATTTTAGTTTTATTTTTGCTACCAGAAGGTTGTGATCACTTCCTACATCTGCTCCTTTCCTTGCTCGCACATCTTGTAGTGACCGTTTCCACTTGTTGTTTATTAGTATGTGATCGATTTGGTTTTCTGTGGTTTTATCTGGTGACCTCCAAGTCACCTTATGGATGTTTTTGTGTTGGAAAATTGTCTCTCCGATGGTCATCATGTTTTCTTCACAGAAACTGCACAGTCTTTCTCCATTTTCATTTATTTCTCCGATTCCTTCTCTTCCCATGATTCTTCTTCTATCTTCATTTCCTTCACCTACTTTTGCATTGAAGTCACCCAAGATGAGTAGCATGTCATGCTTGGGTATTGTTTCTACTGTTGCTTGGAGGCTGTTGTAAAAATCTTCTTTTAATTCCTCTTCAGCTGCTTCTGTTGGTGCATAACAAACTATAATAGACAGCTTCGTGAATCTTGAGTTGAACCGTTCATATAATAATCTCTCATTTATTGGGGTCCATTTCAGCAATGCTCTTGATGCTTCTTTTGTTATAATCAATGCTACTCCTCCTTCATGAAGATCTTCCTTACCTGACCATATTATTGTATCTTCTGTGTGCTGTGTTGTTAATTTCCTTCTGCCTTGTCCTGTCCATCTTGCTTCTTGTATTCCTAGTATGTCTAGTTTGTATCTGTGCATTTCCTTGATGGTTTGTGCTAGTTTTCCAGTCTGGTTTAGTGTTCTTACATTCCAGCTGCCTATTTGCATCTTGTGTTTAGGTTCCAGGAGGTCTGCAGTCGGGCTGGGGACTTCCAGTGGCTGGCTTTCATCCACAACCTTCATGGGCTCAGTTTCCTGATAAGCATTACTCCTTCCACCTGCATTTGTTTTTTCCCTTGCTTCCGTTTCTGTAGCAGTCTGATAGTTTTTTTTACCAGATAGGGTTGCTGGCCCTATGCTGAACCCTCCTTAGTTGCCTTTTACGATCATGCGTGGTAGGGTACAGTGGTCCTATTCTTTGCAGATCCCGGGTACCACACGGGGAGAGGCCAAATTAACAGGCATAAAATCCTTTGATGAAGTTGAAAGACTCGCCGAAGACAGGAAAAATTGGCGAACTACTTTGCGAGCCCTATGTGACGTTTAGCGGCACGAGAAGGATATAAGATATAAGATAAGATTCTATCAGAATAATTTAGTTAAAAGTTAAAAGGAAGCGGGTGCCAATGGAAGAACACCTGAAAAGGCCGACCAGAAAGCATGGAAAAGGGAAGCCAAACAAACAAACATCAGGGAATGTGTAGAATTGGCAGTCCCAGCTAGCAAAGCCCATAAGCAGCTTCATTTTAAGAACTGGTAGCTACAGACTATTAAGTCACCTTGTAGATGTCCTATATAAATAACTGCCACGTCTAGAAGTCTATCGGCAGCATCATTTTAGAAGTTTATCAGCAGCATCATTTTAGAAGTCTATCTGCGGCATCATTTTAGAAGTCTATCAGCAGCATCATTTTAGAAGTCTATCAGCAGCATCATTTTAGAAGTCTATCAGCAGCATCATTTTACAGTAAAAGTTTATCAGCAGCATCGCTTTACAGTAAAAGTTTATCAGCACCATTAGTTTATGGTAAAAGTTTATCAGCAGCATCAGTATAAGAGTTTATGTTCATTGTTTACATTTCTTTATTCAAAATTTGCACAGTAACAGTGAAATGCATAAAATGAATTTAGTAAAACTCTTTTTTCTGCTCAGACAACAGGATAAAAGAGATTATTGGTCTTGATTCCAACAAGTTGCCCCGACTTCACACATTAGAGCTGAGGGATAATAAACTTACAACCACCGACGGCATTTATTTGCCAAATCTGAAGAACTTGTACTTGGTATGATGTTCACTATTTTCAAGTTTTATAAAACACTAGTCAGTGTAAGTTTTGATGTTATTTATACATTTTTAGAAGAGTTTATCAAGCAAAATATCTATCGTAGAGTTACACATAAAATCCACACATAATACAGTTTTTGCAAATCATGGACCCCACTATGTGTTAGTCCTGTATATGCACCGTACACAAACTTTTTACAAGTAGTAGAGATGCAAGAGATCGTTGATGATCTGCAAATGGATGCAGCAGTGGCAGGCCGTCGTGCTCACAACCGAGAGGCCTACAGGAGTGCTGTTTGGGAGGCAAAGTTCTGTGAGGGATATGCAAATGAATGAATGAGTGAATGAGAGATGCATAGCAGAGGTGAGTAAAATATTAAAAAGTAGTTTAGATCAAGGACTTTCAATGAACAACCATAGAAAAAAAAATCTGTATACAGAAAATGAAACTAAAGTAGGAAAAGAAGTTTTAAACATTTAACTTATCTAAAACAGAAAACTAACAGATCTGTGTAGAATGAAAAGTGACGTATTGCATAAATGCAAATTAAGCTTTTTTTTTTTTTTTATCTGAGTGAACAGTGGTTGACCTCTCCATAAATGACCAAAGCTTTGGAGCCCAATTTTTCAGCAGGAGTTATTGTTAACAGTACACTGCTGAACTCCATCAAGAATCGTAGTAGCATCCTTTAGACACCTTTTGCAATTACTCATTTACTGATAGCTTGTTCAGAAGTTTGAGTCAATTCTTTGATTTTTTAATCAATACTTCTGGATATATATATATATATATATATATATATATATGAACATTATACATGTATGTGTATTGTTCATGGTTATTTTTATAGTAAAGTGTATTTTCCACATGCGTACATTGCATATATGTAAGTAAAGTAATAGAACACTGTGCTTACATCTTAGAAAAATCATAGAGAAAACACTTTTAGATGTGAGAGAACAAAAAAAAAATGACCTGGGGCATGAACCACAGACTCCCGTAGAATGAGCAGCCATTTAGCCACGATAATACAGCACATTAATAAACTTCACTATCTTTCTTACACACATTTGTATGCATGAAAATACGGTGGTTCAGTGTTTCACCAGCAGTATGTGCGAAATTTTCAAGTAGTACAAGGAGGCAAAAAATCTTTCGTATTTTAAAATAATTATAATTTAAAACACTTAATATTTATGTTAAAGGTCCATGAACTGTAAATGATTTATAATTCTGAATGAATGTCTGTTTAAAAATAGATTAGGAATTATTGATTGAAAGAGAGATTAGGAGCATATTATTTTGTTAAATTTAAGTTCAGAATTGTTACTATGTATATATGCCTCCAACTGTTATGGCATCGTAATATTCTTTGTCTTAACAGTTGGAGGTTATGAAATACCAGAGATTAGATATGCTGATGACACAGTATTGCTGTCCACAACACAAGAAGGAATGGAAAAACTAATTATGTCAGTCCGCAAGAACAGCGAAGAGCAGAACCTCTATCTTAATGCAAAGAAAACTAAAGTGATGACAACTGACAAAACAAACAAGGCAACTGAAATATGTATCAATGAGGAAAAACTGGAAGAAGTGGAGAGTTTTGAATATCTTGGATCACTACTAACTAATAATGGAGATACAATGAGGGAAATTAAAAGGAGGACATCTATTGCTCTTCAGAAAGTAAAACAAATAAAGAATCTGTGGAGAGGAGCAGACAGAACCACAAAAATAAGATTTTTAAGGGCATGCATCTTTCCCATCGCAACATATGCCTGTGAGACCTGGACACTTAACAAAACAGCTGAGAAGCACATAAATGCCTTTGAATGTAAATGCTATAGAAGAGTTCTCCAAATATCGTGGACACAAAAAAGAACAAATATATCTATAATCTATACTGCAAGAGCTTAATATTGAAGAAGGCTGGCTAGTAAAGAGGATTAAAGAGAGAAAACTTAAATATTTTGGCCACATTAAACGTCATGATAATTTAGAGAAGACCATATTGGAAGGATACATAATGGGAAAAAGAAAGAGAGGAAGACCGAAACGAAGATGGCTGCAAGACATCGTTGATGATCTGGAAATGGATGCAGCAGCAGCAGGCCATCTTGCTCACAACCGAGAGGCCTACAGGAGTGCTGTTTGGGAGGCAAAGTTCCGCAAGGGACATGCAAAGGAATGAATGAATGAATATATGCCTCTATGTCAGACAAAATGCGATCTTTTACTTACTTTATTGTTCATCTTTGCTTTACACCAAAATACCTCACTGAAACGATACCCATAAGTTCTTGTCATTCACAGGCTTCCAATATGATCAACAGAATTGAAGGTATGTCTAGATTACCTGCTCTAACCACCATCCATCTTCGTGCAAATCACTTAGAAAATCTTTTGGGGTTCTCTGAGGAGCAGACTTCACTGCAGTATGTTAATCTCAGGTAAGTAATGAGCAATGTGTCAGACTGTGTAACAGTTTCTGCCACTAACTGGAGAATTTTTTAAAATTCACAATGAAACTAGTTTGTTACCATATTACATCCTTATTTACAGAGGATTTCAGACTTCTAAGCGAGTGCTGTTAGGGAGGCAAAGTTCCGCAAGGGACATTTAAATGACTGACTGACTGAAACGAGCTTATGCAGTGACAAAAGTTGTTTTTCCCTCAAAAGCATCCTTATATATTAGTGTGATACTTTAGAATCACATGACTATTGAGCTGAGCTCACTGCTCTCCTAGAAACTGCCAGAGTAGCTAGCACCACTGCTCAGACTTGGAATAACATGATCATCATCACTAACAACAAGTCTGTAATATAAGGTCTGCTATCACCTGAAGACTTAACAAAACAGCTAAGAAACGCATAAATGCCTTTGAATGTAAATGCTACAGGAGAGTTCTTCAAATATCATGGACACAAAAAAGAACAAATATATCTATACTACAAGAACTTAATATTGAAGAAGGTTGGCTAGTGAAGAGGATTAGGGAGAGAAAACTTAAATATTTTGTACACATTAAACGTCATGATAATCTAGAGAAGACTGTCATGGGGGGTACATAATGGGAAAAAGAAAGAGAGGAAGACCAAGGTGAAGATGGCTGCAAGACATCATGGTTAATCTGCAAATGGATGCATCAGCAGCAAGGCATCTTGCTTACAACCGAGAGGCTTACAGGAGAGTTGTTAGGGAGGCACAGTTCCGTAAGGGACATGCAAATTAGACTGATTACCCAAAGGGCACCTTGAAAAAGATATAGTGCAAATGCTGTGCATGCTCTTTCAGGAAAAGGCAGCTGTGATCCAGTAGATCCCATCACACAGTGGTCTGTTGGGAAACAAAGAAGCTGACAGACTTGCCAAATCTGGTAGCAGGTGACCAGAGCATCAACACCCTGTCTCATACAATGAAGCCAAAACTATAATTAAGCATCAGTCATCATCATCATCATCAGGTGCCATGCCGACTGGTGTTGGCTAATATGCTTCTCCGGAGTACACGATCCTTCATGCAGGCCATCAGCCCAGTTGGTGGTCTCTCACACCATCTCATCAGACTGTCCAGTATCATTTCTCTCTTCTTCCTTCTATTTTTCCTGTTGTTATAATATTTTCAATGGCCCCTCTTCTCATTACATGTCCTATGAAAGTACATTGTCCCTCTCTTATCTTTTTGACAAGGTTTTTTTTGTCTCTCCACCTCTTCTCATACATTCTTCATTAGTTATTTTTGCTGTCCAGGGGATTCACAACATTCTTCTAATAAACCACATATCTGCTGCTTCCAATGATTTTTGTGCAGACCTGCCTATTGTCCATGATTCACTTTCATATAACAAGATAGGTTCAGTATAGCATTTTAGGACTCATTTTCTAACATTCATTGATAAGGATGTGTTGCATAATATGTTTCTCATTCTCTGAAATGCAGTCTTTGTTTGGCCTACTCTGTTCCTAATTTCTGTTCTGCATTTCCCATCTCAAGTTATTACTGCTCCAAGGTATTTGAATTTCTGCACCTGCTTTAGAATAGTTCCGTTTAATTTTATACTGCATGTTGGTGGATTCTGTTTCTTAGATATAACCATAGTCTCTGTCTTTTTGATGTTTAAAGTAAGGCCTTTCTGTTTACTTCCTTTAGCGACTTTATCCGAGAGATTTTGCAGGTCTTGTTGGTTCTCAGCTATCAGTACTGTGTCATCAGCATACCAAAGGTTGTTAATATTGTATCTTCCAATTTTTATGCCTGGTTCTGTGATGATCCTTCTTAGAATATTCTCACTGTACAGAGAAAAAAGGTCTGAAGATAGTACACATCTTTGTCGCACCCCTTGTTTTATAGGTTGATATTTTCCAGTTCTATTTTCAACTTGAATTGTTGCTTCTTGCTGCCAGTATAGATGTTTTTACAATCCTCAGGTCTTTGCTGTCTATACTGATGTCTTCAAGAATTTTAATCTTCTTCTTCTTCTTCGTTCGCATTGTCTGTCTATATCTGCAGTCCTGTCTCTTGGATAAATTTCACTGTTTTTTGTAATTCATGTATGGAACCGTAGAGCTTATCTTCTTTAGTGGTTTCACTGGGCCAGTAATTATTTCTCAGTGTCTCATAGTTGGTGCAGTTTTGGAGGACATTTTCCACAGTTTGGGGCACCTGGGCACATGTACATAGATTAGTAGTACCAACCTTAAACTTTGTATACATATGACTTCGGAGATGGGTGTGTCCTGTTCGGAGATGGAAGATGGTGACTTGTTCCTTTCTGTTTAGCATGTGATAGTCATCATGTGGTGGTGTTTGTGGCTTCCTGTAGGTTTTTATCATGCTTTTCTTCTGATTATAGTTGATTGGTATGTCTGGTTGTTCTATTTCAGTGCCCTCTTTGGCCAGCTTTCTCATTGCCTGGTATCCCACAGTGGGAGGGAATCCATTGCAAAGTGACTCCATGTTGTAAGTCAATTTTTGACAAGGCATCCTTAAGGTCTGGTAGTTTGTTGCACTGAAGAGCTTCAGTACTGATCTTGCATCTGTGAGAATTACTACGGGACATGTATCAATTCTGGAGTCTGATAGTTTTTCAACTGCAGCAATAATTGTCCTAACTTCTGCATCATAGTTGTTGCAGTATTTTCCAGTGGGTATGGAAATCTTGTCAGTGGTGTTGTTTGGATATTCAATATGTGCTCCTGCCCCTCCATTCTTTATGGCATTGTGTGTAGATCCGTCTGTATACACACGTATCCAGGTGTCACATGGATATTTGTCATCTAGAACACTAATTGTGGCTGTTGATCTTACAAGACTGCTCTGCATCTCACCATTCTGCACACCTTTCACTTCATTCTGAATAGTTATTTGTGTATAATCTTCTTTTTTCCATGGTGTATGCTCTGGTACAGATGATAATGGAGTGACTACAGCTGGAAGGTCAGGTATCAGCTTACGCATATGCTTGAAGCATTTTAATAATTTCATTATGTTTCACCTTGTTGAATGCCTTGGTGTAATCAATGAAGCATAAGTAGAGATCTTTCTGTACTTCTAAAAGTCTTTTTGTCTGGGCTACACCATGTTGCCAGTCTTTGAGGATGTTGTTTAAACCAGGTGTTTCCTACAACCATGCTATGTATTCTTGCCCATTCAATTAATTTACTACTTCTGTCATTCCTCTCCCCCAGTCCATAGTCACCAACAATGTCTGAAGTTCTTCCTTTACCAACTTTGGCATTAAAATCTCCCATCACTATAGTAACTTCATGTGACTTTGTGTGATTTAGGGCTGTCTCTATGTCATTATAAAATAGCTGTACATCTTCTTCACAACTTTCAGGTGTTGGAGCGTACACTTGTATAATCATCATCATCATCAGGTGCCGTACTGACTGGCGTTGGCTATTATGCTTCTCCAGAGTACACGATTCTTCATGCAGGCCATCAGTTCAGTTGGTGATCTCCTCTCACACCATCCCGTCAGACTGTCCAGTATCATTTCTCTTGGTCTTCTTCTTGATCTTCTTCCTTCTATTTTTCCTGTTGTTATAATATTTTCAATGCCCCCTCTTCTCATTGCATATCCTATGAAAGTACATTATCTCTCTCTTATCTTTTTGACAAGGTTTTTTGTCTCTCCAGTTCTTCTCATACATTCTTCATTAGTTATTTTTGCTGTCCAGGGGATTCGCAACATTCTTCTAATAAACCACATTTCTGCTGCTTCCAATGATTTTTGTGCAGACTTGCCTATTGTCCATGATTCACTTGTATAATATTTATGTTTATTGGTCATCCTTTCAGTTGGGCTAGCAGGACTTGGTCCTAGATGTTAAAATATCCGACATTTGTCCTTGCTGTTTGTTTGTCAAATATTATTCCTACTCCTTGTTCATGTTTCTCACTTCCTGAATATATTATTGTATATTTATCAGAGTTTATCTTCCCTGCACCTGTCCATCTAACTTCACTCATTCCTAATATGTTGATCTTCATCCTGTCCATTTCTCTCTTTACATTTTCTAATTTTCCAGCCTGGAATAAAGTTTTAACATTCCATGTTGCTATTTTGAACTTGTTAGTTTTGCCACCAGTAGCTTAATAATGATCTGGCCTCACCTGTGGCTTGTGAGCTGCCCTACCGGATGAAGCTGTTCCAGAGGAACATCCATTAATGTCGTTCATGACAAATCTATTACTCTGAATAAGCATAATTGTTCTTGTGAGCTACAACAGTGGTTTCCCGTTGCCTTCTGTCGGTTTGTGTACGGACTCTCCGCTAGCCTTTGGACTCCCTGTCCTACCCGCAAGGCAGTGGGAACAAGAGGTTATAAGGCGCCTCTTACCTGCCTGGTATTCCCTTCACTGAGCACCTGAGGCACTTTATAGGAGTAGTAGAGCCACCTACTACCCCACCTCGCTCTCTGAGACTATCGTCAGTTGGTCCGCCCCTGCTTATTTGGGTAAATCCTTATTCACAGGGATCCTCCATATCTGGAGGACTTTCAGCATCCGTCACCTGTGACGCGTTGGGCTGGGGATGGTTGCCCCAGCTTTACCTAGTAAGCATCAGTGCAAGAAACTATAGATTGACACTGTCTAACAATCATTCATTCATTTGCATGTCCCTTGCGGAACTTTGCCTCCCTAACAGCACTCCTGTAGGCCTCTCGGTTGTGAGCAAGATGGCCTGCTGCTGATGCATCCATTTGCAGATCATCAACGATGTCTTGCAGCCATCTTCGCCTTGGTCTTCCTTCCTTTCTTTTTCCCATTATATACCCTTCCAAGACAGTCTTCTCCAGATTATTTTAATGTGTCCAAAATATTTAAGTTTTCCTTGTTTAATCTTCTTTACTAGCCATTGTGTCTAACAATCAGATACCACAAGTCTCATGTCAGGAGCAAACTACCATCTTCAGACAATGCATGGGACGCTGCTGATTGTGAGCATGCTTGTATCATCTCGACCTGTCATGCATGCCTGACTGCATATGTAAAACAGGCATCAAGACTCCAGAGCACATCCTGTAATTCTGCCCTTTCTGCTAGGAAGCCTAAACTCAGTTCTGGCCGCAGGAAGCCACACTAGAAGACAAACTTTGGCATGCAAAGCAAAGGACTGCACAGTTTATCTGGAATAAATATATCTGAGGCTAGAACAATGGATTGAAGAAGAATCACATGGTTTAAACAGTGGGCATAACTTAAGTTTTTTATTAAAATTTCTTTTCTTTTTTTCTGTTTTCTTAATATCTGTATTTTGTCCATTAATTTACCAGTTTGTCTCCTTTATGAATATAAATGAGTCAGCAGGCCTTTCACTGTTACAAGCCCTTTCTGTCATGTCTGCTTCATGATCTTTCTCTTAAATTTTTGCAGTTGATTTCTCCTTCTTTCTGTCTGTTTTTCTCTCCACAAACTTGTTATTACTCTGGCCAACATTCTCTTTTGTGCTTTTTTTCTTTAATCATAAGTTTGGCCTAGAACATGATTGTCTGACTTATCAATACCCAACTCAGTGTCTACATCGCTTGATTGGTAGCAGCATTAATACATTCCATTTGCAGCACAATCTTTTTTGTGATCTTTGTTTCCGTTCTAAATACAGGCTTGTACTGGCCATAACCCGTTCTATGTTTCATGATGTAACACTTTTTTACTTTGTGCATAGAGTGGTTAAAGTGAAGGTTAAATTCCATGATCATGCTTTCAGTTGATAAGAGAGGAAGTAAAATGATAAAGTTTTTATAAAAGGTTCTCAGAGTGTACAAACATTCATAAACTACTGCTTGAGGAGGATTTTAAACGTTAAATGGCAGGACAAGCTCAGGAAATAGAAGGTCTGGGAAAGAACCAGACAAGAGCCTATGAATCAGCAAATCATGTAGAGGAAATGGAGGCGGATTGACCACACAGAGGAAATCTGACACCAGCATAACAAGACAGACACTGACATGGAATCCTTGAGGAAAAAGAAATCGAGGAAGACCTAGAACTACTTGGAGAAAGGAAATTCTGACAATGCTCAGAGACAAGGAGCAGAGAATAGTTCCAAGAACAGGGATGACTGGAGAGCCTTTATCTGTGAGCTGTGCTCCAAAGGGAGTGAATGTAGATGATGATGATGATGATGAAAAGGTTCACACTAAAAATGTAGATGCCCTGTATTTTAGAACTGATGTGCTGGGTTTTCTGAATACTTCGTGAATTAAGGATTTTTTGTTTCAAAAACATTCTACTCTGTAACAGTATTCTGACTTAGGATTAAAAAATAAAAACATTAAATTTGTTTATTTCATACGCTTTTCCAGGCAAAACTTGGTAACAGATGTGAAAGAATCAGCAAAGCTAAGTGTGCTACCACTATTAAGAGCTTTGGTGCTAGCAGGTATTACATTTTTCCGTATCAAATAAATCTCCTTTCTTTGCTTCCGATCTACCACGAACTTTAGAACTGCGCTGTCTGTGGTTTTTGTGCTGTGATAATCTCATGACACAGTGATATGTCAGAAGAAGAGTGGGTTACAATGACATGTCTCAGATCCAGTGTAGATGTAAGAAGGCAATCTTCTTTATAGATTACATCATTTAAATGAGGCCCTCAGTCTGTTGTCCTGACTGAAGGGACACAGCAGCCTGTAAGTGAAAGTGGCACAAAAAGATAGGAGAGGGTTTGGCCAGTCTGATGACTCTCTAACACACAATAAATAGTGTATAAGAATACAGCTAAAGTAACTGGTAACAGTCTCATCATGTTTATGTTGATCGCACAAACCAAGAATTATTTGAAAGCCGTCTAAAATATTCAGATAAGTTTTGTTCTAATTATATTTCTTGATTAATTTTTTTCATAGTTTTATGTGGTGATCCTATACTTTGTCTCCTCTCTCTAATTCTTCGTCACGTATGTGTTTGTATGATTAAGGCTCATGTCGAAACATCACGACTTATTCATTAAATAATAAAGATGTTCCTACTTTTTTCCCTAGTTTATACATTTTGATGACTCTCTAGGTCATCTGTTCCCGGAGGTCTTTTTGAATATCTTTTTTTTCTAAAGCAAAGTGTTTTGTTGCAACGGTAGATGGTATACAACTCATCACCTTTGAATGAGGAGCCAGTAAACTATGGCCGCAGCACTCTTCCAATAATGATACAGTTAATTCTTGTGCTTTACTTACCGTTACAGAAAACACATGCTCTTTAGAAGATGACTACAGGCTGGAGACTTTGATTGGGATCCCGACACTGGAGAGGCTGGATAAAACTGAGTACACAGAAGAGGAGAGGGCGGAGGCTGAATCAATAGCTGAGCAGAGAAAGAAGGAGGAGGAGGAGAAGGCTGTAAGTAAATTGTGTTTGTGATCTCTTCATGTAGGAACTGTTGTAAAATCTAGCTCACTGGTGAAGTGAAAAGCTCCTTAATTTCAAAATTGCTCTTGATATGAAAGACCCTTGTGCGTGCTCTGAGTTTTCTGCATTGTGTCACAAACAAATTCTGTGAATAGACCATGTGCATACACTGTAGTGAAAGCTAAGAGCATTTGCACACACCGTAGCAAAAGTGAACCTTTTCGCTGTTTAGTTCACCTCATGCACTGTATTGCATACTTCTGTTTGCAAGCTTTCCCCCACTGCTGAATACTTTTTTATGTTGTCTGAAAATGTATGACTTATTGCAACATTTTGTGACTATTTTTCTCCATTCATGCCACATATTACTGTTTTTCTTCACAATGACTAAAAGTTCTTCAGTGAACAATTTTTACATAAAAAAAAAATAGAACAATTTTTTGTTCTCATTGTTTTTGTACGTGGAATGTTCCAAAACATATCACAGCACATGATGTGACACTACAGTCTCTGGACATATATCTTGTTTCCTGTCATATTTTATATTTTGCACCTTCTCAGTTGGTCTTTTCCTTTTAATGTTGATGATTCTGTTAACAGGAAATGTCTGTGAGAAGTCTGTTGCTGCAGGCATCACTGCACTGTCTGAGAAATGCAAATTTCTTAAAAGTAACACACACACACACACACAAAAAGTCCCAGGACACAAATTCCTTTAATCACAGGTGGCAGAAGCAGAGAACTTTTCAACCAGTATTCATTTGAGTTTTTTCACTCTTGCCATCCAGTCGATGCACATGGCTGGCCATGATTGCTCTGATTGTTTTGTTCTCTGTCAGAACTACGTATTTCATTTTCATCTTCACTATCATCTTTATAAGCAATTCTAAGAGCTCCTATATAAATTCGTTTTCAGCATACAAGAAATATTTTGTAATATGCAAAATGCAACATGACTATGAAATGCCAGTGTAGCAGTTATACAAGATGAACACTGGAACGCAGTGAACACATGTATAGTATTGATAACCCCTATTCTCTGATCAGGCAAAAAATAACATTAGTACTGATTTGTTGACAAGTTCTTCTTGCTGAAAGTAGGCTATATATAACTAAAATAGCTACTGTCATTGGGACTAGTTAAAATGCAGAATGAAGTTAACACATCGTTATCACCAGAAGCACAGAAATCTTGGGACATGGTAAGACATCCTTAGCAAAATGGTTAATTTGCATACTGTGACAAAAATTCAAATGTAATGATAAATCTGATGAAAAAAAAAAAAATGACAGGCAAGAAATGAGAACAGACACTGTCCTGTTGCTTTTCATGACCTAAACAGCTTAGATGACCCTATGAGACTTGTGAGCCCAAATTTGGCCCCGGAAAAAAAGAACACGGATGGAAATCAGAGTCATGCGTGAAGAACTGGTGAGATTCAAGGACCGATCTAACGGATCATTATTAGATTATTATCTAACATATTTTAACATCACAGTATGTCTTTCCATTACTTTCCTTTCAGTTTGTGAAAACTGCAGCGCTACTGTCACATTTTGATACTAATTTTATCTTGCTTCTCCCCTCCAAGAGGATAATTAAATAATGATGCACAACAGATACAAAGCTTGTTATATAAAACAGCAGCTACAGGTTGAGTGCAGAAGTTTCCTGAATAATTGTGTTTCCTTTCTTTTTTGTGTGTGCAGGCTCTTGAGGCTCAAATTCTCTCTGAAATTGCGTTAACAGAGAAAGCCGTATTAGAATCAGAAGCTGAGAGCTTTGAGGTTATGGAATTTCTGTTTTTATTGACAGACAGTTGCTGTTTTGGGTTGTTTTTTTCTCCTGTTTCAGTATTTACTTTTCTTGTTTTTTAAAGCTATTTGTATTTGTGAATTGTGAGAGTTACACGACAGCGGTGAAACGATTTTCCTTTTGTTCTTTTCTAACAGTTTGTTATTTTATCTTTACAGATGCCATTGAAGAGGGCTTTTTGGTCAAAATATCCTTTTGCCTTTTCATCAATTTTCATTTATCTTCCTTTCATCTCAAAACTTTCTACTTTTTTTATATAAATGTACTATACATCTTTGTTTGTCTTTAATTCAGTGATGCTGGGTGCATTACAAAAATTGTAACCATGCAAAGTTAGGGACCATGTATGATCTCTGCTTTCTTAAAACTATTTAAAATAAAGGTCCAGAAGTTTAGATCACATAGAAAAATCCTGGCTCAGCAAATGTCTCCTCTTTTTCACCATCTGCCCTCGAAAGGACATTAGCTGCAATGTGTCGTCACGCACTTCAAATTTCAAAATCTGCAGGAGTCGGCTACCACTCTACAGTGCAAGAGTTTCCATTAAGAGGGACCACTGCTTTAGGTACCAAGGTGTCTCTTTTGACAAGTAATGACTTGTTGTCTATCAAACAACATGTGGACAACGTAGTAGAGGAAGCAAAAAAAAAAAAAAAGAGATTAATGCTGTCATGGTGATGGCTGAGGCTGGCTTTCAGCAGGATACACTCTTCTTGCTAATGAAGATGCTGGGGATGTCATGTTTGGAACATGGACTCAGTCTCCTTACATTGTCTCAGCCCAGATACCAAAGCCGGAAAGAGTTCAGAATGAGACCATGAGAGCAGTCCTGAGATGCACCAGGGGTGCACTGACTGTGACCATGTGGTACATGCTAGCCAGTATCAGAGCATGACACAACCACACCTGAGTGAAGGTCTATATGCCAACAAGACAAATCATCCCATTTCAGCCCTGCATGCAGACAAAGGGAGGTGCATTAAACATAGAATGTCTTGGGTGGAACAGGCAGAATAAACCCTACAGACAACATGTGACATTCTAATAGGAGTTGGGGGGTGACTGCCTGACAAGCAAGAACTCACCAAAGTTGTCATTCAGCTGTGCAGAGAATGTTGCAAATAGGCTTTTGGTGCCACTGACCTTCAGCTACATGAAATCATTCAATGCCATTCTCGGCTTCAGGATTGTGTTATCTTTACTGATGTCAGATACCAGAGGATGTCACAGTGGTTAAGGCTTTGTCACGTACTTCGGTGAAAAGACAGCTGAGGGAAGAGGAGGTGCGTGTGACATTTCAACCTGCAGTTTGAGGATAGAGGTCACAAAGTCAAAGCCACCACTGCTGCAACTGCTGGGCTGGTTAATGGCAAATACACTGTGCTGTCATGGTGACAAACTCCCAACCACGCTCCATAAGAATGACAAAGGCATGCTTTGCAAGGAGTGGACCAGCCTTTTCAAACATTGTCAAGTTGCAGGCCTCGCACAGATCTACCGTCCCAGATTATGGTAATGAGCGAACTGACCAGCTGTCTGGTAAGACCCTCACACAAAGTGTGCTGAAACTGGACAAGATGGAAGCCTCACAGGCTGTTACAGGCAAACTGTGCAGGGAGGAAGAGCTGGAATGGGAGAATAACCCCATCATCCACAGAATGTGAAGCAAAGCAAGGGAAGGATAAGCCTCCTCCATGGATGGAAAAGACAAACCCACAATCAACACATGACAGGCCCAATTAGTACGTGCACCTTACACTGGTTACTGGAATGGGCTGTGGAGTAGATATGGGAATGTCCTGACTGCAGTAATGCTACCTCTTAAGGTCAGTATGCACTTTACAATGTCCAACACATCCAACTTTGGCAAATCAACAAATGTGAACCATTGTTAAAATAAAACAAAAGCAGAAAAAAATTACTTTCCTGAAGGAGAAGGAAAAGCATAAAACACAGATTATTTTGAAATCACAAGTTCTGTTTTCACATGATTCTGCAGAGCACGTGAATGTCTATCTCAACTTAATTAAAATCTCTCTTACTTGCTTCACATTTTCTGTAATTAACACCAGTAGAAATAAAGCATAGATATCAGTTGTTGATATTCTCTAAAAAATGAAGAACTATATAGAATTGATGAGGTTGAAAGACTCGCCGAAGACAGGAAAAATTGGCGAACTACTTTGCGAGCCCTATGTGACGTCTAACGGCACGGGAAGGATATAAGATATAAGATATAGAATTCCATTTATTTATAGGTTAAATGGACAAATTTTGATGCCCTTTTTTTTTCACTTTCACTGTGGTGTGGCATCTGTGTGACGTTTTAAATAAGATTATTTGACACATGAACTGGTAACCTGGAATTTTTTCTCCTATGCTTAAGTAATGGGGGAAAAAAATGGCCCACTTGGCAAATGAAACAAGGCTCAGATGTTGGAACTCCAAAAGCAGCTACAGAATAAATCTTTAACGCAAGATGGGAAATGGGTTAATGTTCTTGTTTTGTTTTTGTTTTTTTAAATGTATCTGAATTCCTGTTTTCATTTATATGATGATATGATGTTTTTATATGTTTTTTATATGATGTTTTTGTTTGTTGCAGAAAGACTTCTACGAAGATGTGCCAGGAGAAACTGAGGATGAATCATTATCAGAGCAGGATTAGACATCCACAAGACCATCCTAAGTTTGCAAGTGATTTTGTAACAGGGGGAATCATACGTGCAAAAACAAATAAGATATCTCACATGGTAGTTTTAGCAGAACGAGGGTAGCAGATTTTTCACATGATGGTTGTCTTAGTTCAATCAGGGCAGGGCCTTCCATGACTACCTTGAATGAATTAGAAAGGTTTTGACTGGAGAAAGTTGGAAAGTAATGTTGAACGTTATCAAATTTATTTTAGTCTTGCCGCAACAAATGTAAGTCAAATTTTCAAGAATTGTATATTTATGTCAGTTGGGCTATTCCCGAAAAAAAAAACCTTTCTACCAAACTGAAAATATTGACTTTTGAGATTTCGGTATTTCCTACAGATAGTTTTCCCATTTGGTTTGGTTTGTGAAATGACCCCAAGTGAATCTGAAATGAAGAGTTGCTATGGAAGTTAATACTTCTAAACAGGCTCTTTCTTTTTTCTAATCAGACAGAACAGTGTTGCTGAGACTTCTGGTCATTTTTCTTTTTTTTTCAGAGTAAAATCGTATGTAAATATACTGTTGAACCATACAGTAGTCTAGTGATAAAATTATAGTGTGTGGCGCTCACAAGTTATCAATGCGACCAAGAAGGGAATGAGTTAGAGCTATGAAGCTTGTAACAACCCAGTGTTACCAGGCTGACGTGAACATACTGCTCTGGGCATGTGGGAGTGAGAGACAATGAGGTCTAGTTGCCCATGACGCTGTTGCAACAGATATGATTCCTATGGATAGGATGGATATACTGAAGCTGGTAGCTCAAAACCTTGTGGGGGGAAGGAGGAAAGGACACATGCTGATCAGAAAATGAAAGACAAGTGTGAAAACGGGGGAGAGGATGAGTCAGGTGGCTGCTGGTAGAATTTGAGGTTGCCAGAACCAGCAGCTGACTGGCAGAGTTAGCATTCATCTTCTTTGGTTGTTATTGAAACAAGGAACAGAGCATGTGCAGGTGTGGAGTGAGTGTGATGATGCAGTTCCTAGAGTCAAGATATGAAGCTTGCATGTACTCACCCCGAAGTTCAACACTTGGCACGCTGCTTCTCAAGTTTCTTTAACGCTTTCAAAAAAAAAAAAAAAAGATCTGGTCACTGAAATGCCACTATGCTGCGTCTGTTGTCTTTGAATCATTTGAAAATTTCCTCCCTTTAGAAAATTTTTTTTTAGGGTGGGAAATAGGAAATGGTGAGTAGGGTGGATGATCCATGCAGTCAAACCACAAAACCTTCAAAAGAACCAGGCTTGTGAGCAGATACACTGTCCAGCAAAAAGAGAACACCTTTTCATTGTTTCCTTTGCTGTTTTTCTTTCAGTCCATCCCTTTCATCAGTGCATCAAGTCAGAGCAGTATTCTACATTAACTGTTTGACTCTTTGGAGGAAGACAGTCAATCATCAAAATTTCTTTCTTTTCCCAGAAAACAGTGGCCATGACTTCTCCTGCTGACTTTTGGGTCTTGAATTTCTTTGACCATGGTGAACCTGAATTGATGTCACCAACTGGAGAGAGAAGATTAGGAATAGAGAGAAACGGAGGCAAACTTTATCTACAGCAATGAGCCTTAATGGCTCGGAAAGCTGAAGAAGAAGAATGGCGAACCTACAGACTGTTTGGTCTCAGATAAATAGTGGTGTAGCCATGTTTCATCAACAGTGACAAATCATTCCAAAAAAATTATCACTAGACTGCTCAGAATGCTCAAAAAAAAAAAAAAAAGGTAAAAAAAATTAGTGCTATGATCCTACAAACTGGCGCTTTACATTATAAAATAACACTTGTCCCTGCTACAGTGACAAAACTGTGCTCAGATTCTGAGACGTGGGTCGGGTCAATAACTTCTCAGCAACCCCCTCATAAAATGTACAGTACTAGCATTTCCAGACAAGCTGAAAAATATGTATAAGGAAAAAAAAGCATGAATGAGAACATATATTCTAGTGGTGTTCAGGTACACAGAACTGTATGACTGAAGGTGTGGATCCATGGAAGAAGTTAAGAATTACTGCTAGAGCCAGAGAAAATTCTGGATTTTTATCCTATCAGAAGGGCGCTCGATTGAGCATGGCCCAGAACCTGATAGAAGGATAAATATCTGTGGTAGTTGTAAAAATAAAGGATGAATATCTATGGTAGTTATAAATGATGAATATCTCTGGTTGTTCTAAAAATAAAGGATGAATATCTATGGTAGTTATAAATGATGAATATCTCTGGTTGTTCTAAAAATAAAGGATGAATATCTGTGGTAGTTCTAAAAATAAACAATAAATACCTATGGTAGTTATAAAAATAAACGATGGATATCTGTGGTAGTTATAAAGGATGAATATCTGTGGTAGTTATACAAATAAAGGATGAATATATGTTGTTGTTATAAAAATAAAAGAAGAATTTCTGTGGTCATTATAAAAATAAAGGATAAATATCTGTGGTCGTTATAAAAATAAAGAATGAATATTTGTGGCATATACAAAAATAAAACAATATAACTGGTGATGCTTATGAGAAGTTTCAAAATCACAGTGGACAGACTTGATATGAAATACCATTACTATATAGCAAGAGAGAGACAGCCTCAGACTTTGGATTGCTAGGAGAACAATGTGGAAGCAGCTCATTTACATTCTGAAATATGAAATGCAGTCCTGAGAAATGTTATTTGATCTGCTATTCAAGAAATTAAGAGGTTGTTATTGTTAACACAAGTATTATTTGGTTTATATTCTCATGTGATTATGTTTATTATAACACATGTATTACTTCACATGACAAAACTATGAATCTTGACACCTGACCAAAGAATTATGAGCTGTTATGCTTTCTTTGTCTGATAAATATAAATATATTCTGCTCACACAAAAACCTATTAGTGTTCATGGCACTTGTCTCTACAGCAGCTGTTCTGCCATTTTTTTAAATAAACTGACATACAGTTTTTGTAAAAATAAACAGAAGACAACACATGATAATACATAACACAGAGAAGAATAATCAGGTAAACTGAACTCATCAACTTCAAATGTTTTATTATTGGTCAATTTCAATAGAAAGCCCCATCTTTGCTTCAGTGAAGCAGCTGACTTTTAAAACACAAATCATGAAACTTCCTGCATGATCACCGACCTGTCTAACAAAGATGAACTAGAAAATTTGAACAAAAAAAAAAAAAAACATGACAGCGAATCAGCAGCTACCAAGCATGCCTAAGTGGTGGACTGGTTGGTGCACTAGTCTCATATGATAAAGGTCTGAAGCTCAAAGCGCACCAGTCACCCAGATGTAAAAATAGGTACCTGCTACTGGGAAAAGAATGGTGACCAGATGTGATGTTGATCACATTCTCTGTAGCATCGACATGCAGAAAATATGGGCACTAGTTCCACGCCCCATAGGTGCCTCCATGATACAAACAGGGCACATTTACCTTACTAGCTACGGTCAACTTCATTAATTGTGCACTTTAAAAAATTACCATTAAAAAAAAAAAATTTTTTTGGGGGGTGGGTGGGAAGTAGCAAATTCTGAAAATAATGGTTCAGTAATGTAGTAATTTTGTAATGTAATAAATTTTCAATGGAAGCCTTAACAACTTCCCTGCCACCCTTTTCCTGGAGCCATAACAATGTAACTAAAAGATGTACAAGGTCAGACAATTAAGTAATGAGACTAATTACATTAAAAAAATAAAATAAACAGCAGTTGAAGATATAACCTGTAATTTATTCAAAGTAAGCCCTTTGAGTTCCACGCTTTGCTTCATAGATGGCATTTCTGTCTTGGCCACAATAAAATCAGTCTCATTACTTAATTGTCAGACCTTGCATTGTAACCAGGCTGGAGAGCCTAGAGAGCAAATTTTTCTGAGGTAGGGGTAATACAGGCAGAAAATTTTTGAGAAACCCTGGTTTAAAAAAAAAACAAAACACTCTGTACAATGCACTACAAAATTCTAGATGTTTAACTTTCTTCCATGTGCTTTTATAAAGCTTTGTAGAAAGACAAGTCTTAAGACCACATGACTCAGATGGAGACCACATATATCATTATTATTAAAGACAATTTACACTTAACAACCACAAATATATCAAATATAAAGAGTCGGCAACTGTTGAAACTTTTCTAGTACTTGGAATCTCTCTCTCTCTCACTCGCTCGCTTGCACTCACCTTCCCAGCATCCTCTGCTAAGATATTTAGGAACATGGAAAAATGTACATTACCTCAGTTCTAATATTTTAACAACACTAAACACTCCATGTATTAACTCTTTGTTTCTGTAACCAGAAAATACCACACAACTGTCTATGCCGTGAAATATACCACACAACTGTCTGTGCCATGAAATATACCACACAACTGTCTGTGCCATGAAATATACCACACAACTATCAATGTCATGAAATATACCACATAACTATCAGTGCCATAGTGTAGAACAGTGGTTCCCACCTTTCCAACTATATAAACTGAGGATCACCAAATTATATATGAGTGAGAGCAAAAAAGTAACTTTAATTTTGCTGTTATTAATTTTAAAAAAAAATCTAAATTGAGTAACTACTACAGCTGTCTGTTACTCAATAAATATATATTAAAAATATGTTATGGCCCCCCCCCCCCCCCACATTAGTAGTATTTATGCAGAGGCATGTCAGCCATTTTGGAAATATGACATCACCAGATAAAAGATGGCTATTTTCCTTGGAACTAAGCATGAGAGAAGAACAGTGCCCAGTTGTTTCTTGGCTGTCTGATATTTTGAACCTAAAGAATATAACTTCCTATGACTTACAGTCACTGGAGACAAACGCTGGGTACATTACTTCCAGTCAGAGACAAAGTGAACCAGCAAAAAGTGGTGATAAGTCTTCCTTGCTGAAGCCAAAGATGTTCCACACAACTCCAATGGCCAGAAAACTGATGCTCACGCTCTTCTGGAACTATAAAGGCCCAATGCTGGAACATTACATGCCCTGATGAAACATGACCAACGGGCAAACATACTGTGATCTGCTTGAGAACCACTTGAAACCTGCAGCCAGGTCAAAACACTGAGAGATATGCTCAGTTCTGGTGTGCTGTTATAGCATGATAACACATGGCCTCTCACATAAGAATGTGCAACAGCTCAGCAAACTTCAAATCTGCATTTGGAATGTCTTCTACATCCTCCATATTCACCCAACCTTCCACCATGTGATTATGTCTGGGCCTCAGAAGGATGTGCTAGGTGGGAAAAGTTTAGTATGTATGAATAGACTTCCATGTATATAGGGCTACAGTGTCAGTCAGTCTGTTTTTTTCTGAGGAATCCTGACATTAGTGAAGCAGTCGTCATCATCATCATCATCGCCTTTCACTCCCTTGAGAGCATAGGCCATGGATAAAGGCTCTCCAGTCATCCTTGTTCTTGGAATTATTCTTAGTAACACACAATAATTAGTGTAATAGGCATACATTTATTTTGGTTCTGTGTTATTCCAGAAGGAATACATTTTGGAATTATTCTCTGCTTCCTTCCATGTGTATCCCTGGTCTCTGAGCACTGTCATAATTTCTCTTCTCCAAGTAAGTCTAGATCTTCCTCATTTTCTATTTCCTTTAAGATTCCATGTCAGTGCCTGTCCTGCTATGCTGGTGTCTGGTTTCCGGTGAAGCAGTGGCAAACCTTTACTGACTGTGGTAGGGATTATGCTGAAGCATGATACAGTCTTCAATCATATTTGTACATTTTATTCAAATAAAAAAAACTAATTAAGCTTACTTTATGACTCATCCTCGTATAATATAGCCATGTCATAAACCATTAACTGTTTGTTTTTTTTAATTCAGAAGATGAATAGGTCTATATTCAATAACACAAGCTGCCCATTAGTTGTCAGATGTTAAGGTGACAATAATGAATTAAACATACAATTTATTAGTTACACACAAACAGCTATATACATGTTAAACATACAATTCAATGATTAGAATCACTTGTGCTTTATTTTGCTCACTACAGAATCTCAAAACTGGTTCCATGTGGAGGCAGTTTCTGTAATTTGAGAGCAGAAGAAGATGATGCAGTTGCATACATGTGGGCCAAGGAAAGTGAAGAAATGCTTCCATGCTTGTTCACTCAGTGCTGGACATTCTTCATGACGTGAAGAAAGTTCATTGTTACTTTTCACTACTTTAAGAACCAGGTCAGAAGGCAGTTCAATAAATTGTTCCTTTTACCTTTCACTACTTTAAGAAGCAGGCCAGAAGGCAGTTCAATAAATTGTTCTTTTTACCTTTCACTACTTTAAGAAGCAAGCCAAAAGGCAGTTCAATAAATTGTTCTTTTTACTTTTCACTACTTTAAGAAGCAGGCCAGAAGGCAGCTCAATAAACTGTTCCTTTTACCTTTCACTACTTTAACTCTTTCCGTGCATATGGTCGAATTTTCAACACTTCCAGTGGTCCCCAGTGTGCATATGGTCGAAAATTCTACATTGTTTGTTCCATTAAAACAAGCGGTGTAACATTTACAATGTACATATTTCGTCCGCGATTCCAGTGACACTTTCAAAATGGAGAATGCGTGCCTAGTTACGAGCGATTCCGAGCGAGAACAAGGATGCGAAGCATGGAAATTTTTCAATTTTTGACGATGTAGGTAGGGGTATGGACATAGCCTATGGCCACGCCGCTGCTCTTGAATGTTTTCTAAGTAGATTTAGACATATTTAGACGACTGGAGAAGTAGTTAGGAGTAATTAGGAGGTTATTTCAGACATTCATGCAGCGGAAATGCAATACGGAGTCACAATACGAGATTGACAAGTAGATCTACACATCTTAGATGGTAAGTAGGGGTAAGTAGAGCGAATCTAGACCTAGCCGATGGTGAGCTGGCCACAATCAGTGTCTAAAAACATCACATTACTTCTTTTTCCTAGAAAAACTCTGCATTTATGAAATTTTCATTCATTTAGCTACACTTTGACACATATTACGTATACGGAAGTACATAGAAATACTGTTTTCCATTCCATTTTACAACTATACCCCCTTACAGTTCAAGACCCGCGTTTTACTCCCGCACGCCATGACACGTCCGTATTTCTTCTGCCGCACGGAAAGAGTTAAGAAGCAGGCCAGAAGGCAGTTCAATAAATTGTTCTTTTTACTTTTCACTACTTTAAGAAGCAAGCCAAAAGGCAGTTCAATAAATTGTTCTTTTTACTTTTCACTACTTTAAGAAGCAAGCCAAAAGGCAGTTCAATAAATTGTTCTTGCTCTGAAAGTCACAGGTTGTAATTTACGTCAGGAAAAAAAAAATGGATCAATAACCCACAAGTTTTGCCAACCTAAAAATCAAAACTTTCTGGAAAATAAATCTTCAAAACTCTTGAAGATATAAGACACTTCAAGATCAGCTTTATTATGAGCTGAAAGTTTCCATTACCTTCTCTTTCCTTTCAGCTCTGGTTCTTTATATTAAAAAAAACACACACAAAAAAAAGTCACTATTCCTACTAATAAAATCTCTGGTTTTGCTGAGCTGGTTTTTGTAAGTTTCATTGCTTCACTGCTTAAAATTTCAGCACAAACACACACCGAAACAGCTGAACATGTGTACCTTCAAAGTATACTTCGTACATTCTGAACTGCATTTTATAGTTCCCAGCTTTCCTTCATTTTCTTCTCTCCACTCGCAAGTAATCTCCCCACAGCAACACCTGGTCTGTCTACACATCATCAACAGGATTTTGTTTCAAAAGTTCAGGAACCATAACCTGTTTACTCATTTTAAACGGATTGAACATTTACGGTATTAAATACTCACTGCCAAAACATTCCAAGATAACTAGCACAGTTCAAACATAATATAACCGAGTAATCTCTGACAGTTCACAGACGGAAGCATGCTCAGTGACTGCAGTGTGGAACGCGGTCGTCTTGTGACAAGTCAGCTTTGGCGAGAGGAAGTGAAAAATAAACAGCCTTACACTTTCAGTCATGGGGGCTGTTTCTTGCATGTACAGCCAATAAAAGACTAGAACAGAGTGAAATCAAAGCACTTAATATGGAACCGTTAGTGCAGCTTGCAGAGCACCTGATAATGTGCCATGGACAACTGGTTGAGAATCACCGGTGTAGAACGCCCTGGAACTTCCCACGGTTCAACACAGGCCTTCAGTTACTGAAAATCCCTCTCATTTTAACATCCAAAGCTACCATAGGTCTTGTTCCACTCTGTGTACAGCTGGAGGTCTTTAGAAGACACACTGGCACGAACCTGCAGCAGGGCCTCTTCAAAGTCTTTGTACATTATTGGTCTTACCTGTGATGTAAAACATCAGAAACTGTCAGATTTATGCAACAAATACTAAATGTCACACACCATGCCACCTGTTGTAAGTCAGATTCTTAGAAGTTAAAACTAAAAAATACAACTAAATGTTGCTGTTGTACAGTCATTATTGAACTAGCTTCTCAAGTGAAGTTAGTGGATGTAGAAATAGATGTAGAAATAAGTTATCTGAAACAATTGCCTAGAAAACTACTTTTGAAAAGAACTGGGAAAATATCTGCCTAAAAGGTCAGAAGCACCAGTATACTCCATATATGGCTGTCAGTATATTAACTCTTTCCACTCGCGTGAGCCCCATAAGGGCCTTTGCGGTTTAGCAATGGCACCCTGCAGAGCCCTATGTGACACCGGAGTTTCTTTCGTAGAAAACATGATGTTACTTTTCATTTAACCAGTTAGAACTCTTCTGGATTTAAAGTTAAGCTAGTGTTTTAAGCCTTGTGGATAAAGACGCCATTTTTGAAACATAGATAGAGGGTAAAATTCCAGTTTATTTCGAGATTGAGTGGTAAAATGGTCACACCGACCGACTAGATCTAGCTTACTATATGTGTTTCTAGTAGCTGTAGATCTGTTAGATTTATTGGATGTCACAAAAATCCATAAATATTGATTTTTCCGTGTTGAAATTTGAATGACTACGTATTCTATATTGGATTATGACACAGCTAAGGTAAGTATAAAGTAGATTTTCTTGTTCAGCCCTAAAATTTTTTTAGCGCCAAAAAATCGATCCATTGTTTCACACCAGTTTTTTTCTTTTCTTTGTTTTTTTTTATGATAAATAACTTCATTTATGGAATCTTCATTCATTTCCACTTATTTTAATGTGTGATACACACGTGTTGATCATGGAATTAATTTGGTACAATAACTTTTACACAGGGACCCCTTCTCAAAAATGTCCGCGCCCTTCTCCAAAATGTCCGCGCCGTAAGAAACTAAGGAACATTTTGGAAGTAACGCGGGTGGAAAGAGTTAAGGACAAACAGGTATTAACATAAAAATCAGTTCCTCGAATGCGAAAAATGCATCTACTTTTTTTTACATATAAAACTGTTTAATGAAAAAACAGCCAAGTAATCAGTGCTATTCTGTTATGTGTAGATCAATTCAGTACAAATGAATCAATACTCAAATCAATAAAACTATTGCAGTTTTTCTTCCTTTTATCTCAGTGCTGTGTGAAAAAATCTGACAGGTGCAGGTAATGTTTGTCAGATTAGTTACCCAGTAATCTGTGTTTCTCTGCGAGTGAGAGAGAAACACAGACATATGTTGGTCACTTGATGAGAAGAAGTGATCAGAGAATCCCAAAACAAGCTATCAAGTAGAACACAACAGGTCAAAGAAAAAGGGGCAGACCGCGTGAAACTCTGAAGAGGACATTGTTAAGAGAAGCCAAATTAACAAGCATAAAATCCTTTGATGAGGTTGAAAGACTCGCCAAAGACGGGAAAAATTAGTGAACTACTTTGCGAGCCCTATGTGACGTTTAACGGCACGGGAAGGATATAAGATAAGAATCTGTGTTTGGGTCAATATGCTTAACTGCAGGATGTCCTAGCCTGTGTGGATTAGACTCTAGAGCATATACTCCAAGAGTATCAGTGTACTCAGATCTATGTAGTCAGAGATGATCAAAAGATCTAGAGCTGTCAACAGAGCATGGAAAGAACTGTGGACATCAACCTGGTGACAAGGCTAAACATTTGTCATGACTTGGCATTTAACTCTTTGTCTACTGAACAATGGCTACAACACATCACAGCTATCAAACATGGCTGCAACATTTTATCAGGAAATGACATGATGTTAATTTTTTTTTATTTATAGCAGTTTTAAATTAATTTTATAGCATTTATATAAGGTTAAGAATGACGTTAATTTTTAGAATTTATGGCAGTCATGTCTTCACCGTTGAATGCTAGCAAACTGTTGAAGGGTGTCTCGACCCACATGCATGCACTCAGTTGCATGATCTAAAACCATTCCCACATTAACTCTTTCCGTGCCTATGAGAACAATTTTACCACTTCCAGTTTGTCCATCGAGTGCCGTTTGGTAAAATTTTACCACTCGTTTCATTTCTAAAAAAAAATTAAAATGGTGTAATTTTTTTAATTGTACATGTTTTATTTGCGCATGTCCAGTCGTAGTTCAGTCTGAAGCATGCCTAACAATCGAATGAAAATAGGTGTTTTTTTTTTTTTTTAGAAATTTCAATATTTTTGTGTGATTTCTGAGGCATATGGACAAGCCCTATGACCAGACCACTGTTCATGAATGTGCCCCAAGTAGATTTTTACCTATAAAATGCTATAAAACAGACTGAAGAAGTATTTAGAAGGTTATTTCAGACATTATTTTAGCAAGACTAGTACAAGACAGAAATCTCAGATGGTAAGTAATGTGGATATAGACCCAGCCAATGGTAAGTAGGACAAAATTATTGTCTAAAAACATCACATTACTTATTTTTTCCTAAAAAATTCTGCATTTATGAAATCTTCATAGATTTACAGCTATTTCTATATATATAAAATGTAAACTTCTAATGTGGAATACTTTGTTACAACTATACCACTATACAGATCAAGACCAGTGCTTTTAATTTGGCATAAAACAGAACATCCACGTTTTTTTCTGTGGCATGGAAACAGTTAATGACTGGCTAAACCAGTCATCCACCTACTCAGCAAGTGGAAATACCTTGAGCTTGGTAACTTCCATTAGGGATTTCTCCCTTAGAGTGCACACAACATGAAAAATACACTTTCCAGCCGAGCTGGCAGAAAGAAAACCACCATCTCTGTGTACACCAGAAGTACATCTAGGCACGCGGGCATCCAGAGAAATGAGAGCTGATAGGTTGGCCGGCTCAGCCATCATCACGGATGGACAACCACTGGACTGAGCTGATATTGTGTAGAGAGATAGTTAGAACGGATGACTTAGAGCGGCAAATCCACACCACCACTTAGACAGAGAGCTGGGAGTACAGACTGGCACAAGAGGGGACTTGTCAGCCAACACAGGATGGGTATTATCAGCTGCAGGATGCTGATGGATATCTGAGCACCTATGAACATGTCCAGAGTGCAATGATGATGACCCAGACCATAAACCATTTATGGCGATTTAAATTAAGAACTTTCAACTACAAAACAAAACTATATGACAGTAATTATTTGTTTAAAAAAAAAAAAAAAGCTGTTCAGGCAGTTGATGGTGAGATAAATATTAAATACTGTAGACAAAAGAAAAAAAATTTAGCAACAAACCTGATCTGGTGTAATAGTTTCCATCATTTCAAAAGGGATACTTCTGATTGGGCCCAGAGCAGCCTCTCTGCACAGATTGGTCATATCAGCCCCAGAGTAACCTGGCCACAGTTATAGTAAATATAAAATTTCAGCTCACACACAAAAATCTGGCCATAACCAAGACATATATCAGAATTTGGTGATCATATAAATATCTGCTTATGGTTGGAAAAAAAACAAAAAATTCTGCCACCTACCATTTATATGATTTATAAAAGTGCAGTCTGGCAGTTTTATATCCAACAGCTGGAAGACTGGAAAAGAGATTGTTGTGCAGCAAAGTGAGAGAGTAAAGCTGACAGGATTAGCTATTTAGTACAAGTTGAGTGGCCCTATCCAAAATACTTGGGACCAGAAGCATTTCAGATTCTGGACTATTTTTATAATGAGATATCTTGGAAATAGAAGCATATGAATGGATGATTGTAGGTGTTTAGTAACACACAATAATTAGTGTATATGTATACAACTATATACTAAGCACTGCAGTAAAGCTGTGATAACAAAATGTATAAACTAAGAAAAAGGTAGGACGTTAAATAATAAAACTGTTCCCACTTGTATAAACTAAGAAAAAAGTAGGAACAGTTTTATTATTTAACGAAGTTGTTTATTGTTCCTACTTTTTTCTTAGTTTATACATTTGACTTTAGGTGTTTAAGCAACATGCTATAGCAGCAGATTGCTCTTGTCCTGACAAAACATCAGAGGGATCATCAGCTTCAGATAACACAGGCTCACCAGTCGGCCATCTTGAAGATGATGGTTTCACAGGAGATGAGGGCAGTGGCATGGCATCAGGAAGATGTTGAAGGCTGGGGGGTTGTCTAAAGTAGGAGATGTTGGTAGAAGGCTGGACATCCATCAGCAGTGGAGGATGTGGAAGGTTGTGGATCCTCTGAAGTTGATAATGTTGCTGCCATCTTGAAAGAAACTTTGTGACTGGTACCTGTTTTCTTTCTTTCTTTGTCAACAGTGTAAAACTGAAACCTCATGTGACAAGTCAGCATATGCCAGGATCCTATGGCACGGCATATTTTCACAATAAAAAATCTTTGGCAGCAAAACAATTAACCTTCTTCATGGTAAACATTTATAGCCTATATCTGTGGTTTTGTCTCCAAGATGAAGTGGACTTTTCTTTTCTTCTGTAGTTCCTGTTTAGAACTGTGACTTTGCATCTTGGCTCATTTCACTGGGCTAGTATGTGCCTCTTAATGTTTCATTGCTGGTGTAATTTTGGAGGATGCATTCTGCAATTTAAAGTGATCAGGCGCATGCACATTAGTGTGCAAGTGCTATATTTAAACTATGTCGTGTGGTTTTCTAAACAATCAAAGCTGAAAGGTGTAAAAAATGAAGTAATGCTCACCATCTGTTCTGTCACATATAGCCTGAACGTCTTCATCACTGAGGCTAACATTCTGCTGAGACATGAGATTTATGACAATCTGCCGTCGGGCAACCGCCTCAGGAAGTGGAATGAGAAGTCGTTTGACAAACCTTCTCCTGGCAGCCTCATCGATTTCCTGTGGCCTGTTTGTTGCGCCAATGACTAGGATTCTATCTTCAGATGACGTTGCTGCTCCATCCTTTACAGTGTTACAAAGGGGAACATTAATGGGTTGTTTTGTGCAGCATTTAAGCAAATCAAAAAAGCATAGAAAACTAGTTCTGCCTTATTTCATGCCAACAGAATTAGTAAGATTTTCCAGATATCTTGTTACCTACAACACTAGAAAATTCTTTCTGAAACCCCAAACTGACTTAAAAAAAAAAAAATTCATCTCAAACAATGAAGTGACAAGTTCATTCATTTTACTTTTTTTTAACCATTGTGGTTCATTTCTGCAGACAAGGCTTGTCTCCATTCCTTTCTGTTCTTAGTCTTCTGTTACTTGTCCACTCTGGGGGCTCGTAGGTCTTCTTCCAGACTGCCACACAACCACTGACTCGGTCTGCCTCTTGGTCTGTCTCCGTTTATCACTTCTGTATAAGCCCTATTTATCTCAGCTACTTAATGAATATAACTGATACTCGTGTCAGAAAATAAGTTGCTCATAAATGATCCAGCATGAACTAAATTTATTTTCACTGATCAGGGCTTGAAAATTAAAGGGAGTATGGCAGATGGACAGAGAGGGATGAGACAAGAATTGTCAATAGGGTCCTGGAGAATCTACAAGACTGAGGATACAAGAATAGTGATCAGAATCTACAAGACTGAGAATACAAGATCAGTGATCAGAATCTACAAGACTTGAGGATACAAGATTAGTGAACAGAATCTAAATTCCCCTCAACAATCTCAAGAGCTAATAACTTCCACAATTCCTTTCCACTCCTTAATCTTTCCTAGCTGATTCTTTTTTTCATGCTGTTTTATATATCAAAGTTTAAAATTTGTAATCAGGTTCTTGTATGCTAAACTGATGATGTCTAATCATTCTCTTGTATGACATACTATTGATGTATAATCATGCCCTTGTATGATACACTGCTATTTAATCATGCTCCTGTAAGATAAAATAATGCTGTTTAATCATGCTCCTGTATGACAAAATGCCAATTTTTAATCAAGTTTTACCAGTGACAGCACTCACCAGCTGAACCAGGAACTCTGTTTTTATTCTCCTTGATGATTCATGCTCAGAATCTGACCTCTGAGACAGAAGCGAGTCAATCTCATCAATAAAGACGACAGCGGGCTGGTGACAACGCGCCACGGCAAACAAGGCACGCACCATTTTCTCCCCTTCCCCAACCTTGGCAAGAAAACAAAAAACAAAAAACACAATGCGAAATATGTGAAGTTAATGAAGATAATACTGGAATAAATAAACATATTTCTCACAGATATAACTTAAATCCTTTAAATCTTTAACAGCATCAGCACTGAACAGAAGGATGAATATGTCACTCTGAAGTCAGATATACAACAACACTACAACTTGCATCATACATGCTACAATCACATGTCAGACAGAGAAGTGAATTATAATTTGTACCATACATGCTGCAGTCACGTGTAAGACAGAGAAGTGAATTATAACTTTCATCATACATGCTACAGTCACATGTCAGATATTGAAGTGAGTTACAATCAACCATAAGGTAACTAAACAAGCACTGATTGAATAAGAAAAGAAATTTTCAAGAAAAACTTATGAAACTTTATATATATATATATATATATATATATATATATATCAGATAATAAAGAAATCCTCTCTGTGGCTTTTACTACATGTCCTGAAGTAAAGGGAACAAAGAAGGGCCAGTATAAAGACATGAAAGTGGAAGCCACAAAAAAGTTACAAGAAACACCTAGGCTACACCTCCATCCAGAGATGTACAAGGAATATATAATGAATGATTAATATGTAGATGTACAAGGAATATATAATGAATGATTAATATGTAGATGTACAAGGAATATATAATGAATGATTAATATGTAGATGTACAAGGAATATATAATGAATGATTAATATGTAGATGTACAAGGAATATATAATGAATGATTAATATATAGATGTACACGGAATACACAATGAATGATTAATATGTGTTGCAATGGGTGAGTATAATTTTGATGGGAACAAGAAATATGGCTGACAACTAAAGCAAAGATGACATGATTAACGAGTTGTTCTCTCATGGCCAGGCTAGATGGTTCCTTATCCTACCAGAGTCCACGATTCAAGTCTCAGGCAACTCTCTCGTCATTTTAATTTCTCCCATGTCTAAAAAGTGCTTCATCTGTGTTTTTTTTTTTTTCAAGGTCTAACCACACAAAACTGTGTTCTATTACTTTACCATGTGAAAGCCTCACTGTTTCCCATTTGTATAATTTACCCAAAATTAGGCCAATAAACTTCGAAATCTGAAATATGTAATAAATAAATTACCCCACAGTGAGAAACAGTAATTTTGCAATGAAGCACATTTCTGGATAGGGTACACAGTGACAGACAAACAAAGAAACCAACCCATTTTGAAGTCAGACTTGATGCTGATATGCAGAAAAATGTTGACTTTGACTGACTTGCAATACATTTACCTGACAGATAAAATAAACAGCAGGGTTCGAACTCAAGCATTTGACAACTAGAGCAGAGAAAATAAGAAGGCTGAAGTTTAAAAGTCGCAACACAAAGTGGAAGAAAACAGATTCTTTGTTATTTTTTTTTCTTCAATGCTGAATAGTAATTGCAAACAAAAATGTATTCTTTGTTTTTCAGAAAATTGATTATCTGAAGCAATACTCTCTCTGCTTTTGTGTCTCTACTTGTCTACTTGCTCATTTCTGTCTTGCATTTTCTTACATTTTACATCCTTCCCATGCCGTTAAGCACATAGGGCTCATACGGTAATTCACCATGTGCTTCTGTTTTACGTGAGTTTTTCAAACCCCATCAAGGGACTTTATGCCCATTAATTTAGTCTCTCTACAATGTTCTCTTTAGAGTTTCAAGTCGCTTCTGCCTGCCTGACTTTATTTTTCCATATCTCGAGATGGATAGGTCCTGCTGAGTGATAGCAACATTCAGCCACCCGAGCTGAAGAGTTCCACTGCAAACTTCACCTGTGCTACAGTCAGTTTATGACCTTTTCTACAAGATTATTTTTTTTAAACTGTTTATGCTCCTTTGTACACATACTTTGTATATATACCTGTGTCTGGGGGGTGAAGATGCTGTCTGTTTTGGCAATCACCAACCCATAGCTAACATACCGACATCTGGGTTGGTTAACCACAGCTGACCAAGACACTGTCCTACCTCTCTGCCGGCACCCCCAGTAAAAGGCCTAGCCTGGTCAATGAGGTAGGGATTGTCAGTCCCCATGGTGGTGGAGCCTACTAAAAAAAAAAAAAAAGCATTGCACACCCCCCTTGTTTTTTAGATGCACTCAAGGAAGGGGCTGAAAAATAAAACAGCCACCATAATCTGCTCCCAAGATGGCATGATGCTGTGCCTCAACACTACCACAGCATCAACTGTAAACAACAAAGAACAGCTCGCTGAGACAGAAGACAAGACAAGTTGTTGAACCCACAAATCCTCTACCCCCCCGGCTCCTGTAGCAATCATTTAACTTCTGGTATAGCCTTCAATGTCTTGACTGCAACACTGTATTTATGCTGATCTTCTGGACTGGACTCATAAAGGACTGTAATGAGAAATGCACCCTAACATGCCATAAAGGCATCTAAAGGATATGTTACTAGCGTCCACATTTTCCTTGACCTGATGGCACAATGATGTGGTCAACATCATGTCTGGCCACCTTTCCTTCCAAGTCACATATTCCTACCGCTGGGTGACCAGGAGCACCTCTAGCCGGACTTCAACCACTGACATGGCATGAGAGATGAGCGCACTAACTGCTGCACCACTCACATGACTGCAAGTTCCATCATAGTCAAGTCCCACTTCACTTTCAAATTTGCTAAAATGTCTGGTCCCGCAGGTGTGATACTTCATATGTAAGCGAGGGTAAGGAAACATACAGGGCTTTGATGTTCAATAATTTCCCCGACACTAATAAAAAAAATTTTTGGAAGGGTCTTAGTCTCTCTCTATTATTTCTTCAGTTGTGAGTTTGAATGTGTGTTACTGAAGAATTAGACCAATTGAAAATGTGTTGCTGAAGAATTAGTCCAATTGAAAATGTGTTGCTGAAGAATTAGACCAATTGAAAATGTGTTACTGAAGAATTAGACCAATTGAAAATGTGTTGCTGAAGAATTAGTCCAATTGAAAATGTGTTGCTGAAGAATTAGACCAATTGAAAATGTGTTACTGAAGAATTAGACCAATTGAAAATGTGTTGCTGAAGAATTAGTCCAATTGTTGCATGAATAAGTGCGGCTGACCAGTTATTTAAAAAAAATTTTTGCTGACTTTTTACACCTTGAATTTTGTGAGAGGAAGGTTTTGTTATTCAACAGTGCAGGAGTACTTTATATCTGAGCTTTTACATTGTACTATTGCTATTATTTACTAAGCTTAACTTATTACTTTTTCTGCGACTAAGCACAGGACCCCATTTGTCAGCACTTTTACCATCTTTTACTTCTGTCGCTTGTTATAAAATGACCCAGAAAGCAAATGAGTGGCTGTGAAACAATGGCCTAAGTACTGGTTCACGATAACCTCAACTGTCGAGAGAGCA